>OZ023213.1:30093216-30240216 GCA_963995525.1 Escarpia spicata
TCTTTATGTCACCAACCAATAAGTTCTTTCTGTCGCCAACTAATGGGTTCTTTCTGCTTTCTGTCACCAACCAATGAGTTATTTCTGTCACCAACTCATGGGTTTTTTCTGTCATCAACTGGTGAGTTCTTTCTGTCACCAACTAATGAGTTCTTTCTGTCACCAACCAACGAGTTCTTTCTGTCACCAACTCATGAGTTCTTTCTGTCACCAACTCATGAGTGTTTTCTGTCCACAGCTGATGAGTCGATTCTACGGTGAACAACTCAGCTGGATCCTGGTCAAGTTGAATGCCATGCACGAGTTCATGAACAGAAACTCAGTTCAGTTCTCCTATCCCCATGGAAAGGTATTGATGGGGTGACTAATGGGCATAAGTTTACTGTGATAGTTCAGTGCACTATTAATGATAACTAGTGATAGTTCAGTGCACTGTCAATGATACATCACATCAATTATTATTGTGCATCAGTAGTTCAGTGTATCTGTGCTTAGTATTGTGATCATGCAAGAGAAGTTGTCCAAGAGGTTCTGTCACATACTTCCTGCATATTCGTATTTTAGAACACAGTGCAACACGCTTATATTGAACACGGATACAACGAATTGACAGATATAACGAAACAATTTCTTACGTGCGGGTTTTTTCCCTATCCTCCATTATAAGCGTTATAAGCCATATTATGAACACGGGTATAACGAATTCACAGTTATTACGAACACCTTTTCCTGAAAAAATTTTGCAGTATAAAAAATGTCTGTCCAACTGAAAAACGCCCGGTTATTCGCAAATACTACCCGCCCGTGACCTGGAAGCCATGCCATGGACGCGCAGAGCACAGTGTAAATGAGGGAAATCACTTGTAACAGGGCTAGGCAGTGAAACAACACTGCAGTGCACTGCGACTGGCTTGAGGATTTCCTTTTGTCTGGTGCCCTAGCCAACAGCAAACAAGCGTCAATCGAGGACTTCTTCAAAGCAGATTAACTGGTGTCATTCTGTTTGTGTTGTACAAGAAGTAGTAGTTACTTTGGCTCCGTCCTGCCACAGTTCATGTTTTAGAGTGCTTGAATGCGACATGCTCGCCATGTGTTTACATCATACTGTATTTCGTGAGTTTTTTACAGACTGACTGCTATCTTATACTATAACTACACTTAATAGTAACATTTGTAACTGTTTGATGTGCCATCTAAATAAATGTTACAAAAATATCATTGCGTTTGATAGATACCTGGCGAATAGTTTAAAAACTGTCACATGCAACACTGCCTCCTAGTGGGTAAATGCGTAGACGTATATAATGAATTCACTGATATAATGAACTCGTTAGCTACCTGCAAAGTAGTTCGTTATAAGCGTGTTGCACTGTATTTTATTTGCTGTGTAAGTGTGTGCTAGATGCACTGATGAGTGTCTGTGATGATTCGACGTCTCTTGCTGTGTTTTGTAGTGTCCATGGTTTGCACCACCAGAGGGCCGGCGGGTACCGAGGCGATACCCTCGCTGACGAACAAGTCAGACGAAAGTATCAAGGTAAGTCTTGTCAGATGCAAGCAGCTAATATATGATTCAGTAGACCTATTTATTGCTCCACCTTAACCTATGTAGTTTATTTATATTTACTGATGGCACGTGTGGAAAGGCACAGGATAATGTTATGTCATTAAAGTTGGTCTTAGAGGAAGGAAAGTAACCATCAACACAGGCATATTCACAATTGTCTCGCAAATTCATGTGAGGATTCTGGTTGCGAGAGTCACCTCAGTTGGTGTTGTGTCCAACATTAAATAAGATAGTAATACTTTAAATAAGCTACTAGTTTCATCAAAATTACATAAAACTAATTTCACAACCGAATGAACTTGAATTGGGATGAGCAAAACACTGGTTAAGCGAGGTTTCCATGTTTTTGTAGCAGAGGCAGACAACCAAGAGAGTCAGTCTCTGAAGCAGCTGCATGTGCTGGTGGCGCGGATGTGTGAGTCTCTCGCCCTCTGGAAGATCCTCTGTGACCACCAGTTCCATGTCATTTGTGCTGCACTCAGCGCGGTTGGTAACTTTATTTCAATTCATTTCAACATTTTTACTAGGCGTAATCTACTGACATTTTTACAGCTTCATTATTTTATTTCTGTATTTAAATATAATTTACTTGTACCACTGATATATTGGTTGTGTTTCTTGTGCTGTGTACTTATATATTGATTGTGTTGTGCTGTGCTGTGTACTTATATATTGATTGTGTTATGCTGTGCTGTGTACTTATATATTGGTTGTGTTTGCTGTGCTGTGTACTTATATATTGGTTGTGTTTGCTGTGCTGTGTACTTATATATTGGTTGTGTTTGCTGTGCTGTGTACTTATATATTGGTTGTGTTTGCTGTGCTGTGTACTTTTATGTGTATCATGCTAATTGTGCTATATAAGATCGATACTTTTTATCAATATATCAGCTTAGTGGAAACCTGATCATGGTATAAATCAGCTTTGTTTACTGTACAGCTGGAAATAACATTGCAGATTTGCATTAAGATTTGTGCGTAACTTGTGCATCATTTTTGTGGTTCTGCTTCAGAACCATAAAAATATACGCATAAGTCATCTTGACAACTACAAAATTTATATACTAAAACTCACATTAATCCCATTTTGAGATGGTCATGATACAGGGGTGTTCTTTACAGTGGTCATGATACGGGGTGTTGTTACAATGGTCATGCTACAGGGGTGTTGTTATGATGGTCATGATACAGGGGTGTTTTTATAATGGTCATGATACATGGTGTTGTTACTATGGTCATGATACAAGGATGTTGTTACTATGGTCATGATACAGGGTGTTGTTACTATGGTCACGATACGGGGGGTGCTTTTATTATGGTCACGATATGGGGTGTTGTTACGGTGGAATACATTGTAATTGTATAAACATAAATTTTCGTGGTCATAAAGTAAACTTTCAGTTTCCATGAGTGGAATCCTCTTATAAATATTTTGAGTTTTTGTTTTGAAACATTAGATACTTTATCTTTTGTGATATAATACAATAAACATTATTAAATGAAGTATTTATGCGTTGGTCTTACTTCTCTCCATTGTAGGATCAACAGAACACATTGCGCGGGATGACATTCCGTAACTTTGTCATCATGGGACGCGAGGTAGGCAACTCTTGCCTTCAGTTACTTGTTGACTTAGATTTGTGCCTTGGAGACAGCACTGTCATTAAAGAGCAAGATAAAAACATGACCTTTATGACATTCTTAAACCGTAGTCCATCGTTACTCCTCACGTACAGTTTTGTTACAGAAAATAACAAGTGTCAACATAATTAACCTATCCATCACGTCACCTTTTACCTAGCAAAACCTCCATCAAGCCATCTGAAAACATGTGGCGTGTTCGGACATTCCATTGTATATTTTGTTGAAATTCTGGCCACAAACGTGTTTCTTTATGACAAACACATGAGGAAAAGTTTTTAAAGTGACGACTGTATGCAGGAAGGTTTGATTGATGAGATATCATACAACAATAGTAATGTAATTCATTATCAACATTGTTGGCATAGGTTGACGGAGGTCACGTACTAGGTTGACGGAGGTCACGTACTAGGTTGACGGAGGTCACGCACTAGGTTGCCGGAGGTCACACACTATGTTGACGGGGGTCCCGCACTAGGTTGACGGAGGTCACGTACTGGGTTGACGGAGGTCACGTACTGGTTGACGGTGGTCACACACTGGTTGGCGGAGGTCACGCACTAGGTTGACGGAGGTCACACACTAGGTTGACGGAGGTCACGCACTAGGTTGACGGAGGTCACATACTGGGTTGGTGGAGGTCACGCACTGGTTGACGGTGGTCACACACTGGTTGGCGGAGGTCACGCACTAGGTTGGCGGAGGTCACGCACTAGGTTGGCGGAGGTCACGCACTAGGTTGGCGGAGGTCACGCACTAGGTTGGCGGAGGTCACGCACTAGGTTGGCGGAGGTCACGCACTAGGTTGACGGAGGTCACGCACTAGATTGGCGGAGGTCACGCACTAGGTTGACGGAGGTCATGCACAAATATTCGATTGTGACTTGGGCAAACCGTGACGTATTGAATACATTAATTACACAGAGGTATACCACGCAGACATGATACCATTCCAGTGATTTAGTAACATTTGTTGAAATATCTACAAGCTTGGTTGTAAAACTATATGTAACATTGTGTGACTCGTGATATTGTGTAACTTGTAACACTGTGTGACTTGTGACATTGTGTAACTTGTAACACTGTGTGACTTGTAACACTGTGTGACTTGTAACACTGTGTGACTTGTGACATTGTGTAACTTGTAACACTGTGTGACACTGTGTGACTTGTGACACTGTGATATTGTGTGACTTTGTGAGACTTGACATTGTGTGACTAGTGACAATTTGAAACTTGTGACATTGTGTCATTGTATGATTTGTGACATTGTATGGTTTGTGACACTGTGACTTATGGCACCATGATATGTGACATTGTGTGACTAGTAACAATGTTTGATTTGTTAATTTTTGTGACATTGTGTGATATGAGACATTGTGTGACACATGTGACTTGTGACATTGTGTGACTTGTGACATTGTGTGACTTGTGACATTGTTACAGATCAGTCGGGTGCTCATCCACAGTCTCATCAAAATGTACCTGGATGACAACGCAGCGACAGACGCCATCAGCCACCGTCTGCGAGAGGTCTGTCCTACGCTGTACAGCCCAGAGGACGCCATCTGCTCCAAGGTAGGGATACACATAGACTCCCTTCTTCTCCTCCTTCTTCATCTTCTTCTTCTGCTCCTTCTTCTCCTTCTTCTTCTTCTCGTTCTTCTTCTTCTCGTTCTTCTTCCCCTCCTTTTTCTCCTTCTCCTTCTCATTCTTCTCCTTCTTTTCCTTCTTTTACGACTTATTCTCCTTCTTCTTCCCCTTCTTCTTCTTCTCCTCTTTCTTCTCCTTCACCTTCTTTGTCTTCTGCTTCTCCTTCTTCTCTTCCTTCTTCTTCCCCTTCTTCTTCTCCTTCTTCTCCTTCTTCTTCTTTTCCTTCTCTTTCGTCTCCTTCTCCTTCGTCTCATTCTTCTCCTTCTTCTTCTACTTCTTCTCCTTCTCCTTCTTCTTTTCTCTTTCTTCTTCTCCTTCTTTTCCTTCTTCTCTTTCTTCTTCATCTCCTTCTTTTCCTTCTTCTTCTCTTCCTTCTTCTCCTTCTTCTTAAATTTCTTCTTCCCCTTCTTCTTAAATTTCTTCTTCCCCTTCTTCTTCTGCTTCTTCTTCCCCTTCTTCTTCCCCTTCTTCTTCCCCTTCTTCTTCCCCTTCTTCTTCTCCTTCTTCTCCTTCTTTGTCTCTGTCTTCTCCTTCTACTCCTTCTCCTTTGTCTCCTTCTTCTCCTTCTTCTTCTCCTTCTTCTTCTTCCCCTTCTTCTTCTCCTTCTTCTCCTTCTTCTTCTCCGTCTTCTCCTTCGTCTCCTTTTTCTCCTTCTGTCAGCTCTGGTGTGGAGCACCTGTCAGCTCCAGTGTTGAGCACCTGTCAGCTCCGGTGTTGTGCACCTGTCAGCTCCGGTGTGGAACACCTGTCAGCTCTGGTGTTGAGCACCTGTCAGCTCCGGTTTGGAGCACCTATCAGCTGCGGTGTTGAGCACCTGTCAGCTCCGGTGTTGAGCACCTGTCAGCTCCGGTGTTGAGCACCTGTCAGCTCCGGTGTGGAGCACCTGTTCCAGCTGAGCTTTAAGAGTGGACACTGGTGCTTTCAGGGCAATGAGAAGATGCAGATTGCCCGGACTGCCCAGCAGCCCGCTGACCGCAACAAGGCCTTGCAGGAAGCTCTACAGGTCAGTTCTAGTAGCCAGTGGTTAGTGTCGTGGTCAAGTAGGTCATTCAACAGTCAGGAGTATACTTTGTCTGTCGTCAGTCAACGTAGTTAAAAATACTTAATTTGAAATGCGAAAGCAAAACGTTTTAGTAACTGCAGGTTCTATTTGTTTTATAGCTTTATTTTTAGGAACATGAGTCACTGCAGTTACAGTTTACGTAAATATTTTCAAACTTGTAAGTGTAAATAAAATTTTACTGTAACATACTTTTCTTGCCGTATCCAGAGTTGTGCATTTTTTATTGTGTGACTTTGTCTAGTTGTTCAAAAATGTGACTGTTTATTAGTGGTTCATGGATGGTGTGACTTTTTCTTGTAGTAGTTCAGTAATGATGTGAGTTCTTATGTAGTTGTTCAAGGGTGTTGTGACTTTGTCTAGTAGATGTTTCAATACATTGCGGCTTTGTTGTATGTTCGTTCAAGAATGTTGTGACTTTGTCTTGTGGTTTTTCTACGATAGTTTGACTGTCTTGTAGTTGTTCAACAATGGTATGACTTTGTCTTATATTTGTTCAATGACATTTTGACTTTGTCATTAAATTATTTTTGATCATTATGACTTTGTCATGTAGTTGTTCATGGTCACTGTGACTTTGTCTTGTAGTTGTTCATGGATGTTGTGACTTTGTCATGTAGTTGTTCATGGTCATTGTGACTTTGTAGGTATTCATGATCATTGTGACTTTATTTTGTTGTTGTTCATGATCATTGTGACTCTGTCATGTAGTGTCATGTTCAAGGATGTTGTGACTTTGTCAAAAAGACCAAAAGATATCAGTTGGCATGGAAAATACAGTTATCTTCAGAATCAGGTTCAATATAAGAAGAAACAGACCAAATCAGACTTCACTGCTAACAAGGCTGACGATTTCAAACTATAACCAAAGAAGTTATGGCAAATGCTGAAAAGCCTCGGAACTTTGTCTCAGCATAAAACTAAGCCAGGGAGTATAGGACTCGATATCAATAACGACATTTTTTTTGATAAGTCAATGGTATCTGAGCATTTTAACAATTATTTTACTAACCAAGTAGACTGTAATGGTAAATATGAAGGGCAACACATCCAAGACTTCTACAGGTCACTGGGTGTCACCTGTAATAGTTTCTGTTTAGTGAAGTCAATGAGAACAAAGTACTACGTATTCTTAGCAAACTAAACTCAAACAAGGCAACTGGTCTGGATCTATTGTCACCCAGATTTATTAAGGATGGTGCCAGGCTCATTGCGTCTTCTTTGACACATTTTAAATTTATCTTTGTCCACTGGCGAAATTCCAGAAGATCTTAAATCAGCAAGGTGTTGCCCAATGGTGATTACAGGCCGATCTCGATTCTAAATATGATCTCGAAATTATTTGAGAGGATCGTGTATCAACAGCTGGACGAGTATCTCAAAGCATATCAGCTCCTATATGAGCAACATCAGCTCCTATATGAGCAACATCAGCTCCTATATGAGCAACATCAACTCCTATATGATCAACATCAGCTCCTATATGAGCAACATCAGCTCCTATATGAGCAACATCAGCTCCTATATGAGCAACATCAGATCCTATATGAGCAACATCAGATCCTATATGAGCAACATCAGATCCTATATCAGCAACATCAGCTCCTATATCAGCAACACCAGCTCTTATATGAGCAACACCAGCTCCTATATGAGCAACATCAGCTCCTATTTGAGCAACATCAGTTCCTATATCAGCAACATCAGCTCCTATATCAGCAACACCAGCTCCTATATGAGCAACATCAGATCCTATATGAGCAACATCAGCTCCTATATCAGCAACATCAGCTCCTATATGAGCAACATCAGCTCCTATATCAGCAACATCAGATCCTATATCAGCATCAGTCTCATTCTAGATCCTTCTATTCTACCGAAACATGTTTAATACTTCTCATAGACTTCTTAAAACTGGAGTAAGATAAATGTAATTCTATAGATATGGTGCTTTTTGACCTTCAATCAGTTGAAATTGGTGGTACCTTATTGAAACCGATGACTGTCACATGTGGTGTACCTCAAGGATTAATTCTCGGACCCTTACTGTTTCTAATATATATTAATGATATTTCATCGGCTGTTCGCTTCAAACTTCTTTTGTACGCTGACAATTTGGCCCTCATAGTTTCGGGTAAGAACACCCAACACATCCAAGAAAGTGTCTCTTCGGAGCTTGAGGCAGCCAGAGAATGGCTGATAAATAACAAACTGTCCCTCCATTTAGGCAAAACTGAATCAATTCTTTTTGGATCAAAACGTAAACTGCACACATGCAACTCCATCCAGGTGAAATGTGCTGGCAACACATTGACGTGTCAGACGCATGTTAAATACCTTTAATGTTAAGTACCTCGGTGTAGAGTTAGATCAGTCACTAACTGGAGGAGTGGCTGAGAAGATAATTTGTAAATCAAATGCTAAGTTAACATTCTTGTACAGGCAAACAAGAAATGTCAACATGAAAACAAAAACACTTCTTACCTTCTTATCTTAATACAATGTCATTTTGACTATGCCTGTTCATCATGGTTCTCGGGTTTAACCAAGAAATATAAAACTAGACTACAGTGCACCCAGAACAAGGTAATCCGTTTCCTTCTTAATGCACCAGCCAGAACCCACATTGGATCAACAGAGTTTAGACAGGTCAACATGTTACCAGTGGATCTACGGGTTAAGCAACTAAAATTGAACCTTGTCTATAATATTGTCAATGACAGAGCACCGATTTATTTGTCCGATTCTTTCAACGTAACACGCAAGCAGCATGGTATAAATACAAGATTTAGTACTTTGTCTCTTCATGTGACGTATGTTAAATCTTTCGGTCAAACTTCTTTTTACTACACAGACATGGAATGAATTGCCATATAACATACAAGGTGCTACGAACAAGAACCAATTTAAACATTTAGTCAAACAGTTTTTGTTCAATTACCTTAATGATCATTAAGCCAGCACAGTTGTTTACTTTTAATTCATCGTATTTTTTAGGGACATGTATTTTATGTTTCATTTTTTATTGATTACGCATCTTTTGTAAAAAGTTTTTAATTTAAAAACTGGTATGTATTTGTAGTACATGAGTCGGTTTTTCAAATGACTTAATAATGCTTATAATCAGGAGGTAATCTCCCTCCCTTAATATTACAATTATCAATGTCTTTTGACATCTGAACAGTAACTAGTATTTGTTTATTATTGTTGTTTTAGTCTGTTTGTGTTGTAGTTGTTCATGGTCATTGTGACTTTGTAGGTGTAGCTGTTCATGGTCATTGTGACTTTGTTTTGTAATTGTTCATAGTCATTGTGATTTTGTTTTGTAGTTATTCATAGTCATTGTGATTTTGTCTTGTAGTTGTTCAAAGACGTTGCAGCCGAGTTAGACCTGCCGACTGTGTGTAACCAGTTCGCGGCGGTTGGCTTCTACTCTGGCATCGTGGAATTGACATTGACTGCATCAAAGAAGAGAGACCTGCAGTGTTGGGGCCTGCACTTCTACAAGAATGGGGAGCCACCCTCTGACTCCCAGGGCCTCATTGCCTACAGCAACAGGTGAACTAACCTTAAGCCTCTCACTCCCAGGGCCTCATTGCCTACAGCAACAGGGGAACTAACCTTAACCCTCTCACTCCCAGGGCTTCATTGCCTACAGCAACAGGTGACCTAACCTTAACCCTCTCACTCCCAGGGCTTCATTGCCTACAGCAACAGGTGAACTAACCTTAACCCTCTCATACTCAGGGCATCATTGTCTACAGCAACAGGTGAAGTAACCTTAACCCTTTCACTCCCAGGGCCTCATTGTCTACACCAACAGGTGAAGTAACCTTAACCCTCTCACTCCCAGGGCCTCAGTGCCTTCAGCAACAGGTGAAGTAACCTTAACCCTCTCACTCCCAGGGCCTCATTGCCTTCAGCAACAGGTGAAGTAACCTTAATCCTCTCACAAGGCATATGACCACATTTTACCTACAGTATTGCCGAGGTGAAGAAGAGAT
This sequence comes from Escarpia spicata, assembly GCA_963995525.1. Taxonomy (NCBI): domain Eukaryota; kingdom Metazoa; phylum Annelida; class Polychaeta; order Sabellida; family Siboglinidae; genus Escarpia; species Escarpia spicata. Next base: position 30,103,142 of record OZ023213.1, read on the forward strand.
GTGTTTGTTGACAGAATGGACTGCTACAAGTGGATCACGGAGACCCTCAACTACCTGCTGTCAGCCAGTCAGTCCCACCCCCACGCCCCCAAGCTGCCCGGTCCACTGCAGGTCACTGACGATCCCAACAGACTGGCCAACAGTTTGAGGACTTCACGAATGTGTGGTCCAGTCACCCTTGAGTCTTACCAAAAACATCCAGCTTCACCCCTTTGGGGCCCAACAAAACCTCCACTTACACCCCTGAGGCTTAACAAAACACCAAACTGCATCCTCCTAAGGTTCAACAAAACCTCCAAGTGCATCCCTTTTGATGCCAAGATAGAGGGGCATACACACGATCAGCCCTGGTTATTGTCTCGTTTTCTACTCTACCTTGCCCAGTACTCTTTGCAAGACCCACTTTCTGTTTCCGTCCTTGTGCTTAGTAACTCTTCTCTTGTTTTGTAGAACATCTTCACCCGTATGTGCATTGAGTTGCATGAAACATTTCTGTTGTGTTTAGTCAGAGGAAGTATTCCGCCTCTCGTTGAGGTCTGATGACGAGCTCTTCCACGTGGCCCTCTACGACTTGCTCATCAACAAGAATCTCTCTGAGAAGTTACTTGAAGTGAGTTCACTTTACGATACCAACAACAGTCTGAGAAGTTATTTTAGGTGAGTTCACTTTCAGATATCAACAAGAGTCTCTGAGAAGTTACTTGAGGTGAGTGCACTTTCAGATATCAACAAGAGTCTTTGAGAAGTTACTTGAGGTGAGTTCACTTTCAGATATCAACAAGTCTCTGAGAAGTTACTTGATGTTAGTTAACTTTCAGATATCAACAAGACTCTCTGAGAAGTTACTTGAGGTGAGTTCACTTTCAGATATGAACAAGAGTCTCTGAGAAGTTACTTGAGGTGAATTCATTTTCAGATATTCCCATTAGTACTTCTTTCATACTGTCTTAATTTGTTTGTCAAATAAACCATTTTGACAAATCTAATAATAAAATTAAGAATGTTTTCAATTGCAGTTTAGCAAGACTGGAGTTTATATACCAGTGCAGGTTTAGAAAAAGACCCAATCATCCAGTGTTGTAAGCATAGAGTGTGTCTGATGACTCATCATCAGCTCATAAAACCCAATCATCCAGTGTTGTAAGCATAGACTCTGTGCCTTATGACTCATCATCAGCTCATAAGACCCAATCATCCAGCGTTGCAAGCATAGACTGTGCCTGATGACTCATCATCAGCTCATAAGACACAATCATCCAGTGTTATAAGCATAGACTATGTGCCTGATGACTCATCATCAGCTCATAAGATCTAATCATCCAGTGTTGTAAGCATACACTATGTGTCTGATGACTCATCATCAGCTCATAAGACCCAATCATCCAGTGTTGCAAGCATAGACTGTGCCTGATGACTCATCATCAGCTCATAAGACCCAATCATCCAGTGTTATAAGCATAGACTATGTGCCTGATGACTCATCATCAGCTCATAAGATCTAATCATCCAGTGTTGTAAGCATACACTATGTGTCTGATGACTCATCATCAGCTCATAAGACCCAATCATCCAGTGTTGTAAGCATAGACTCTGTGCCTTATGACTCATCATCAGCTCATAAGACCCAATCATCCAGTGATATAAGCATAGACTATGTGCCTGATGACTCATCATCAGCACATAAGACCTAATCATCCAATGATATAAGCATAGACTATGTGTCTGATCATTCATCATGAGCGCATAAACCCGATTTTCTCTTTAAAATTGATTTCTTGTGTACTGAACATTTTCAACACCAGGACGCCGCACCGGAACATTTTAGCTGGTGCATCATGGAAATATTGTCCTCAGTGATGCAGCGGTGGCTTTTTCATAATGGAATAGGCTCCTAAATTTATTAAGGGATTCTGTTTACCGGTTGATTATGAGCCTTAGTAGTGAAACAGCCCTTTGGACTGACGCACAACAAAGGGCACGGGGGGGGGGAGTTTTGTGCTACCCCATGTACAAATGATCTTTTATGGTTGGTCTGATGTGCCAAAAGGGTTAGTTTTAGGGATAGTGTTTGGTTGAAGGCTAGGGTGAAGTTTAAGTTCTGTTGACAAGATTGACATCAGATGTATACATGCATTTGTACGTGTAACAAATAGCCATCTGTGTGATGTGAAGGGTGTTTGTCACAGATCCAGTCGCCCTACCTGGAGGACTACCTGAAGCGTGCTGCGTCCCTACACCCCAACAACCTGGCTATGCTCGACCTGCTGTGGCGCTACTATGAGAAGTCCAAGAACTACTCAGCTGCTGCAAGCATCCTCGCAAAGCTGGCTGAGAGACGCAGGTACGTGGCGTGACAGTTGTCATAATTGTCACCAAGTTACCTGAGACACAGGTACGTGTCATGACAGCTGTCATACATTGTCACCAAGTTACCCGACTCACAGGTATGTGTTATGACAGGTGTCATACATTGTCACCAAATTACCTGACACACAGGTATGTGTTGTGACAGGTGTCATACATTGTCTCCAAGTTAGCTGACATACAGGTACTTGTTATGACAGGTGTCATACATTGTGTCTCCGAGTTACCTGAGACACAGGTATGTGTCATGACAGGTGTCATACATTGTCTCCAAGTTACCTGAGACACAGGTACATGTCACGACCGGTGTCATACATTGCCACCAAGTTACTTGACTCATAGGTACTGGTATGTGTTTGTCACAAATTTTACACTTTACGCTAGATTGCCTTGTTTATGTTTGGTATAACGCACCCTAGCGAATACGCGGGACACTAACCACATAAACAAATTCGATTTCCCCTCGATTATCACCCACCAAAGCACCGGCTTTGGCCTGCGACTAACTTCCTCAAATACACTTTCTCTGACTACCGTTTATCTACAGCTGTTTCTTAATATATGTCTATGGATAGTTTATGAATAATATTTATAAAATGACAATACTTGTCTCTTGAATCCTTCCAAATATTTTCGAAAATTTCTGCACCAATATCCACAATGATCCAAGCCCAAGATTTTCCTGCCAACTAAAATCAATTTGTTTAAATATCTCTTGGGAGAATTTGTGAAATGCTTCTTATTGGCAGACATTATTTTGTTTATAAAACTGAATGAGGAAGGTAAGCTAAAACTGGTTTGAATAAATTTCCAGTTTTCCTGGTTATCAGAAACGATTTGGTTTGATTAAAGTGTTATAAAACTTTCATGTAAGAATGGTGGCCTTGCAGCATGGATGTCAACCTTGGGCAGCGTATTGAATATCTCTCGCGGGCAGCCATGTGTGCTAAAAGTTCAACGTTACACACAACTTCAGCAGTAGAAGGCGAATTTCTTCATGAACTTGAAAAGAAAATGGAGGTAGGTTTTGTAGGAAATCATGAACTTACAGGGGTGTGCACCCATTTTCTTTGGTTTCTGTGGTTCCTGAGTTCTGCCATCTCAGCAGACATGACTTGGCAAGTGATTTATGCATCTCACATACGAGCAACAGGCTACCAGAACACTGTAAACATCTGATAGTTTAAGTGGACTTTTCAATGTTGTTTCATCACCAAGCTTTGAATATAGTATGATATTGGTAAAAATGTAAACACAATGATGGATTCAACAGTCAAGGTTGGCATTGAGATCACTGCCACGGCGTTGGATGCTGCTAAAAGGGGGTGTACGCTAATTACGGCATGTACACTTAATAGAACGAATACAGTATTATGACACCATTATATATATACACTGTGATGACTTTCATAGTGAAAGATACCTGTTTTGAAATATACTTCAAATATTAGAATTTTAAAGTATGTCACAGTTTTATGGAAAGATGTGATACAAAAAGAAAACTGTATCATCCATAATTCGTAACTGCGACACTTTATAGACAATAAAAAGCTAAGGTAATACAACCACCTTACAATTATGGTCATCTCAGTAATACAACCACCTTACAATTATAGTCACCTCAGTAATACAACCACCTTACAATTATGGTCATCTCAGTAATACAACCACCTTACAATTATAGTCACCTCAGTAATACAACCACCTTACACTTATGGTCATCTCAGTAATACAACCACCTTACAATTATAGTCACCTCAGTAATACAACCACCTTACAATTATGGTCATCTCAGTAATACAACCACCTTACAATTATAGTCACCTCAGTAATACAACCACCTTACAATTATGGTCATCTCAGTAATACAACCACCTTACAATTATGGTCATCTCAGTAATACAACCACCTTACAATTATGGTCAACTCAGTAATACAACCACCTTACAGTTATGATCACCACAGCAATACAACCACCTTACAATTATGGTCATCTCAGTAATACAACCACCTTACAATTATAATCACCTCAGTAATACAACCACCTTACAATTATGGTCATCTCAGTAATACAACCACCTTACAATTATGATCACCTCAGCAATACAACCACCTTACAATTATGGTCATCTCAGTAATACAACCACCTTACAATTATAGTCACCTCAGTAATACAACCACCTTACAATTATGGTCATCTCAGTAATACAACCACCTTACAATTATAGTCACCTCAGTAATACAACCACCTTACAATTATGGTCATCTCAGTAATACAACCACCTTACAATTATGGTCATCTCAGTAATACAACCACCTTACAATTATGGTCACCTCAGTAATACAACCACCTTACAGTTATGATCACCTCAGCAATACAACCACCTTACAATTATGGTCACCTCAGTAATACAACCACCTTACAATTATGGTCACCCCAGTAATACAACCACCTTACAAGTATGGTCACCTCAGTAATAAAACCACCTTACAATTATGGTCACCTCAGTAATACAGCCGCCTTACAATTATGGTCACCTCAGTAATACAACCACCTTACAATTATGGTTACCTCAGTAATACAACCACCGTACAATTAGGGTCACCTCAGTAATAGAGCCACCTTACAATTATGGTTACCTCAGTAATACAGCCACCTTACAATTATGGTCACCCTGGGACAGTCACACATGACTTCTGTAAACGTAAAGTATAGGGTATTAGTAGGTAATTTTGGCCCCGTCCTGAGGCTGCAATGATAGTGAGATTTCACCCTATAATTTGAACGTCTGTGACAATTTAATATTAATCAATTAAATATACTTAAATATGAATTGTCTTTGCATTGTAAATTGCAGCTGGCTAGCTGCAGAGATGTGTTTGATGTTGGATATGGCAGCAATCCCGTTGTAAATCTTTGTTGATGATGTAGGGGGCAGCGACCCAATTGTAGATCTTTGATATATGTAGCAGCAATGCCGTTGTAAATCTTTGTTGATGGGGTAGGGAGCAGTGACCTAATTGTAGATCTTTGTTTGATGTTGTATGTGGCAGCAATACTATTATAAATCTTTGTTGAAGGTGTAGGGGGGCCAGTGACCCAATTGTAGATCTTTCATTGATGTTGTAGGTGGCAGCGATCCAGCTGCAGAACTTTGAGTTGTTGTCAAAGCAGTCAGCCAAGAGTTCTGAGTTGAGTGATGCTCTTGCCCAGCTGAATGCTGAGTTGGTCAACATCACCTCCGTGAGTAGACGATTCAACTACAGTCTCACAACTAGCAGTCTGTCTAGAACTCCAGTCTCACAGCTAGCAGTCTGTATAGAACTACAGACACACAACTAGCAGTCCATGTAGAACTCCAGTCTCACAGCTAGCAGTCTGTATAGAACTCCAGACACACAACTAACAGTCTGTGTAGAACACCAGTCTCACAGATAGCAATCTATATATAACTCCAGTCTCACAGCTAGCAGTCTGAGTAGAACTCCAGTCTTACAGCTAGCAGTCTGTATAGAATTCCAGTCTCACAGCTAGCAGTCTGTATAGAACTCCAGTCTCACAGCTAGCAGTCTGTGTAGAACTCCAGTCTTACAGCTAGCAGTCTGTATAGAATTCCAGTCTCACAGCTAGCAGTCTGTGTAGAACTCTAGTCTTACAGCTAGCAGTCTGTAAAGAACTCCAGACACACAACTAGCAGTCCGTGTAGAACTCCAGTCTCACAGCTAGCAGTCTATATAAAACTCCAGTCTCACAGCTAGCAGTCTGTGTAGAACTCCAGTCTTACAGCTAGCAGTCTTATAGAACTCCAGTCTCACAGCTAGCAGTTTGTATAAAACTCCAGTCTCACAGCTAGAAGTCCATATAGAACTCCAGTCTCACTGCTTGCAGTCCATATAGAACTTCAATCTCACTGCTTGCAGTCCATATAGAACTTCAGTATCACTGCTTGCAGTTCATATAGAACTTCAGCCTCACTGCTTGCAGTCCATATAGAACTCCAGTCTCACTGCTTGCAGTCCATATAGAACTTCAGTCTCGCTTCTTGCAGTCCATATAGAACTCCAGTCTCACTTCTTACAGTCCATATAGAACTTCTTGCAGTCCATATAGAACTCCAGTCTCACTGCTTGCAGTTCATGTAGAACTCCAGTCTCACTGCTTGCAGTCCATATAGAACTTCAGTCTCACTGCTTGCAGTCCATATAGAACTCCAGTCTCACTGCTTGCAGTCCATATAGAACTTCAGTCACACTGCTTGATGTCCATATAGAACTCCAGTCTCACTGTTTGCAGTCCATATAGAACTCCAGTCTCACTTCTTGCAGTCCATATAGAACTTCAGTCTCACTGCTTGCAGTCCATATAGAACTCCAGTCTCACTGCTTGCAGTCCATATAGAACTCCAGTATCACTTCTTGCAGTCCATATAGAACTCCAGTCTCACTGCTTGCAGTCCATATAGAACTTTAATCTCACTTCTTGCAGTCCATATAGAAACATTATAAGTTGTCTGCCGTTTGCATTGTGTGAACACGCATTTGTTGTATCATCTACAGAAACAGACTGCAAGGGCATCCAGATGAAATCAGACGCTTCTTGTGCAAGTGAGTATCTTAACCAGGTAACCCGATAGTGAAGATTACAACTAACATTTGTAACGAACCAAAAATGGAGTGATCCATGCGTTCATTCATTCTGTAGTTATTTGTCACCCCATTTGGTTCAGCAATCCTTCATTTTGTTTCAGCCCACCTTGTGGTGCTCGTGTTGGAATATATTTGTTTGTGCTTTTAGTGGACTTCCTTATTTATTTCTCTTTGCTCCATGTAAAGTATTGAACCACCAGTTGTTCTTATCCCTCTCTGGTTCAATTGCAAGGCATGTGTCATTAGTACATTAGTAGTTTCTGTGTGTTATGATTCATTGACATTTCAAGTTACGTTAATTCAAGAGGTCAGTCTGAAGACTGTCAATAATATGTAACACTTAGTTACGACATTGCGTCATGTTTGTTGACTGCACATTTCTGTGTTACTGTGTGTCATGTGACGACTGCGGGTTTGCTTGTAGCTGCGGCTGCTGGTTGCCTAATGATGATGATCAAAACTACTGATGGCTCAACAACCTACTGCCCTGAAGGCGACTGCGCAGTTGGCTATGTGTGGTCCAGTGCCGATTCTGGAAAATGCACAGGTGAATGCGATACATGTAGGCAGAACAACGTGTTAATTCTTAGCCGATAAATTAATTTTGTGTACTATATGTATAACAAATATTTTACCTTATGCAAGTTCAATGAATAACTGTTGGATTAATCAATTGTACACTTTTAATGCATAATGTGTGAATATTTTATTTGTTTATCTGTACTTTGGTTGCAAGACACAAGTATATTTATTTAATATTTTTTTATTTAACATTCGATTAATTGTTTGCTGTCCTTTTCATGCATACTCTATATATATTTTAATATAATTTTACTTATGCTTAATCCATAATGCCTATAATGTAAAAGTAGTCGGTATTTCAACCCATTGTGTTATAGTTAACTAAGCACTTTTCGCAGTGGAATCTTGAACCAAATATAAACAGCAGATAAGTGATAGATGCTTAACAAGAGAATATTGTCATCTTAGACACGACACTGCCTCGCAAACATCTTCCATGAAGCTGTATCAGTCAAGTATATTCAAGTTTATGTAGGTATGATTGTAGTTAAGATACTACAACTGTATTCTCATATTAATACTACACACGCACGCACATAAATAGAATAACATTGACAAATATCATACAGTATAGACTGTGTCGCGACCCAATGTAATAGATAAATAAAAGCTAACACGTAACTAAGAGATAGAGCTAAAACATCAGATTGCAAGTGAACTATGAAACCTGTAATTTACCGAGAAACCAACATTTCTATGTGTAACTTACCCTTCTGAGATATTTCTCAGTTTAGTATGGAAACCTGTTCACACAGCCAGCATTTACACAACCAGCAGATAATGTGTTCCTTTAATTTATATGCTCTCGGATTGAATACTTTCTTATATATATATATTCTGCAATGTTCCTTTACTATCGTCACTTCATTCCTCTAGCCCTATCTTTAGAGCATGATTGCATTAAACAACAGCGTGTGAAACCTGGCTTACATTTAATGTGTTTGTTGTGACAAAGATACTATTTAAAGGAATTTGAACATTTCCAAGATTAAATAAAGTTGTGATTTTTGTAATATTCCGGCTAATCTAATTGGGAAAATAAAAATACTATACGTGCACTGTTTACACATGTATATGTTACAAACATTAATACCACTTATATAGTAACATTCTTAATCAAGTAGATTACAAATCGGTCAATGTGCTCATGTAGATATCACAATCATGTCAACAGAATCAAGTAGTAAAATGACATACTTATTTAATTTACTTTGTGCCTACTGTCGCATAATTAAGGCAGAGACGAGACATCTCAGACTTCCTCCTTCACAGATCTTCAGGTTGTTTTGGGTCTTTCTCTTTTTATTTCCCTTGGAGTTCCATCTCACGGCTGTCTTGGTTATCGCCATCCTTTCAGAACATAAGACCCATCTCCCTCTTATGGCAAGTCATTCGTGTTACTCATGTTACTTTGTGGAAATCATTTGTGTTATTCATGTTACATTGTGAAAGTCATTTGTGTTACTCATGTGCACAGAGTTTCAGAAGTTGTAATAATTATATGGTAATGCTTTATCTGGCCAGTTTGCCAAGTGCGACAAGTGTTCACAGTCAGGAAGCGTCATCACATGTGACATCTGTCAATCAAACTACATTAAGGACAAAAGCAAGATGTGCAAGAGTAAGAACAGTGCTTTGCCTATAGCTGTCACCCGTTGGTTGTACATTAATTTTGTTTAATGTGTTGACATTAGTTATTGCACGAAGCATGATTTATTGCTTTTCTTTCATAATAACCTGTCCAGATGGTTTACACATATAACAATACGTTCACATTCCCTAACAATATCTAACAGCACTAATCACTAGTAGTAGCCCATTGATGTTACAACAAATTATGGAACTGAGATCAGATGTTTTCTGGTTGTTGATCCTGTTCAGAGTCCTGCCTGTTGGTTGTTTGCAGTGTGTTCAGAGGTGACATTTGCAGTAGTGTGTGTTTGGTAGTTGATAGGATATATAGGAAATATTGCACATAAGTGCATTGAAGTATGTTGTTGTAACCTTAGGTGATAAAACAATTAAATAGCATATATAAACAGACCAGTTTTTAAATTCCAGCATCTCGGTTAAACTTGACAACTTAGACACATCAATCAAAAAACGCCAGACTACCGTTGTGTCATGTTGCCAATGCAACTGGGTAACAGAATATTCCCATTATCACATGTACTGTTATTCTGTATTGTTGCTCTCCCCTCTGTCCCTAAAAGCCGGGATGAGGCTGGCATCGATATGAGTCCTCAATTATTTAGTTTTACTTATTACACTGCTAACGTCTCCACCACCCATCTCCACTCCCCGGTCCCTTGATCTCCACTTCCTCCCAATCCAACAAAGTCTGTCTTCATACAGTCCTCCCATCTTCCTCTTCTCCTATCATCTACTCTCTCCGTTGACCGTTCCCTTCCATTCGTTCCATGTGTCTAGCCAATGTTAACTGACTCCTCATTAGTGTCATCCTAAAGCTCTTTTTTCACTCCTGCATTTCCTCCCACCCAGTATTGCATGTGTACATATTTGTTTTTCATATTAAACTTATACTGATTCGTTCACTTTGTAGGAATGCAAAAGATGCTACATCACCAACAAATGCAACGCCGATAACTTGAATTCAGCCTCTGGATTCCTGCATGGTGGATTCTGGGTAAAAGTGAATATTGCGATAGCATCGCTTATCATGTACTCTGTCAGCCTGCTGCTGCTGCTGTAATGGACACATCAGATGGAATGGGAAAACAAGACGACGACAGATACTGACAAGCGACCTCACTCAAATCACACCCCAGATCTCACTGCAGGCACGTAACACACAGTTGTACTGCATGTCAGCAATGCTGTTGTGTTCTATGTCTGCACTTGTATGCTTTATAGATGCAAGATGACATTAATGTTAACGGTGGCTCCTTATCATGATGCCATCATTTCGTTGTTTCCTGCCGTTGTCTGTTAATGCAGCGTGGCTGTTGGCACACTCCCAACAGAACTGTTTCACTGTTATATGTACATAATTATGATTAACCAGCAAATGTAAAATTTAGATTAATGACATTGATTTTTTGATATTCAATAGAAACAAATGCACATTTTTTCTATCGTGTTATTTTTAACACTGAAATGGATATTTACAAATGATTTGGTATAGCATGTTTTATTTACAAATGATTCGGTATAGTCAGTAATAATATGTTTGTTGTTATGTTATCAGGACATGTTTGTGAGTGTTTCACAATTGTTTACATATAGCTGATAGGAGCCACTTATTTTAAACAGACTTGCCACATTTTCTTGGTAAGAGATCCTTTATTGTTGACTTGAAACTATAAATCCGTAACATGTTTATCTCTAGGTAACCGGTCAATAGCATTCTTGCCAATCAAATGTCGGCATCTATGAAACTACAGAAAATAACACAATCAAACTAAACTTGTTGGAAATCTATCTAGTATCAACAGTTGTTGGCTTTTCGACCACTATAGCTAACATCTAACTTTGTCATTTGGGTTGAAACAAACAATGTATTTTCAATGTTGCCAACAGAATCTAGACACTGTAAACTTGTGTGTAGCTTCAGTGATATGAAATGTGTAGATTAGATATATGCGAAATAGGAGGTTAACTATTGTCTCAATGAATTGTACCACTAGCCTGTAGATATGAATTCTTTGTAATTTTACTTTATTTGTTCACATTTTCTAGAAGTAAAATGTCCTTGAATGTTGAAGGACAGATTCACAAAAAGATGTTAATATGATGGAGAGAAGGTAATTATGTGCAATCATACCACTAGATCATGCCGACAGAAGTCATGGTCAGATACAAAGTATTTATTGGGCGCAAATGCCAAATATGCCAAATACTTACTGAATATTTTTCACACAGAAATTGATTTGTAGAGGAAAGAAATCTTGTGATGCATTTCATTAGAATGTGCAACATTTCACATGTCCCATGCCAGCTTTTTTGTAGAGTTGGATGAACCATGTGTGGTTTACTGATATCTATGTTCAAAATACAACATTGTTGCCTTATATTTTAGATGCCAGTATGTTATAATGAAAATGTTAGGTTTTTGCAGTAAATTATTTAAAGATTTATCGACATGCTCGTCTAGCTGTGGATATCTGACCTGGTGAAAACTGGATGCTCATTGGTTCCAAGATGAACACAGTTTATGGTGTGTAGACCTACATTTAGCTGGGTAATGTTGGGTTTTTGTTAATATTGGGGGTAATAAGCAAACTTCACACGATTCAAGTATGTATACTATCAGTAGTAACTTGTGTATTAGTTATTTTTGTATAAAGGAACACAAGAAGACACTTATTTTGTTAATCCCTAACTTGAACGTCTTTGAAATATTTGACATTCATTAACACTGTCTCTTCAAACTTATTTAAAAAGTCAAGGTCGCAATAACAGTAGATACGTTACTAACATGTATAGTTGAATATAATACACCTTTATGATCAACACATCAAGAACTGGCATTACGTTAGTTAAGCAAAGAGCAAGCCGATTCATACTTTAAAATAAATCCAGATAAGTGAAAACAAAAACACTACTCGATCATGGGACAAAGTAAAAGAGAATTGCCTGTTTTAATACACATGTTTGTCTGAAAATATTGTTGTCATACTGATTACCAATGCCTAGCATTACTCAGCATGTGGGTACATGGTCACAGATGTGTCAATAAATTTGTTACAAAAATGTTATCTTGTTATGGCAAGTGTTCATATGATATTGTGGAACCCTGGTATTTTAGAAATAATATACCTTGCAATATGCACGATTAATTTCTGTCAAAATCCAGAAAAATACATTAGTGATTAACATCTATACTGTATGAAGCATGTCAGTTAAAATTGCACAAAAAATAAAAGTACCTGGTAAAAACAGTATGGTATTATCCAAAGTTTTGCAAACACTACATTTAAAATTGGCAAAATTAACTTGCATTACAGTAGCACCCATCCTTGGCAAACACCCCAGAAAATATATGTATCGGCAGTATAGTCGCTCATACTAGAGTACAGTTTTAGTTGTCGAACATTAGCCTACTGATGTCTCTGTAGAAACCTTGCAAGTTGGCTCCTTTCCTCCAGCCATCTGTTTACTACATAGCACATAGACAACATTTGCATCACATGTTGGTGTGCTATGATATATATACAACTGGGTGATGTTGGGGGTGAAGGTTGAAATACTTCCTTGTTTATGTGTTTTCTCTGTGAATTAATTCTCTGTACAAATTCCTAAATTGTTATCCCACTTGGGTTGTTTGTCTTCCACCCCTGTTTCTACGACTGAGTCATTGCTTAGCCTTCTGAAGTTTCTTCCTACCTAGCTGCCATTGCCATGTTATATGTGGCATGCTAATTTGCTGTGCTATTTCCAATAGTTCTCCCAACCCTCTCACATGTCAGTGTCAAGTGCAATTCATTCACCCCTTCCTCCAGTCTCCCTTCCTCTACACCCCCTCCTCCCAACCATATCACAGGTTAGGGTGAGATACAACTCATTCACCCCTTCCTCCAGTCTACCTTTCTCTACACTCCTCCTCCCAACCCTACCACATGTTAGAGTGAGATACAACTCATTCACCCCTTCCTCCAGTCTACCTTCCTCTAGTCCATCCTTCCAACCCTGTCAGAGTCAGATACAACTCATTCACCCCTTCCTCCAGTCTCCCTTCCTCTAGTCCCTCCTCCTAATCCTGTCACATGTCAGGGTCAGATACAATTCATTCACACCTTCCTCCATTCTCCATTCCTCTAAACCCCTCCTCCCAACCCTGTCACATGTCAGAGTTAGATACAACTCATTCACTCCTTCCTCCAGTCTCCCCTCCATTACACCCCTCCTCCCAACCCTACCATTCTCTTCGTATTGTCCCGGACTCTCTCCCCACTCACCCTTCTTCCATTCCCCACAATCTGTCCTTGTAAAGATGACTCGACATTGCGCCAGTTGTGACACAAATACATAGTAAGCACACAATTCGCCAGATGGCAGCATTGCATTTTCAGTTTCCTTATGTAAGGTGTTTCCGTGGTGAGAAGAGACATGGAGGTGACATATGTTGTGGAGGATGACGCAATAGAGAAGGCGTCATGGTGAGGAGAGGCATGGAGGTGACATATGCTGTGAAGGATGACGCAATAGACAGGGCGTCATGGTGAGGAGAGACATGGAGGTGACAAATGTTGTGGAGGATGACGCAATAGACAGGGCGTCGTGGCCAGGAGAGACATGGAGGTGACAGAGATTGTGGAGGAGGACGCAATAGACAGGGCATCATGGTGAGGAGAGACATGGAGGTGACAGAGATTGTGGAGGAGGACGCAATAGACAGGGCATCATGGTGAGGAGAGACATGGAGGTGACATATTTTGTGAAGGATGACGCAATAGACAGGGCGTCATGGTGAGGAGAGACATGGAGGTGACAGACGTTGTGAAGGAGGACGCAATAAACAGGGCGTTATGGTCAGGAGAGACATGGAGGTGACAGAGGTTGTAGAGAAGGACGTAATGGACAGGGCGTCGTGATGAGGAGAGACATGGAGGTGAGAGAAGTTGTGGAGGAGGAAGGAATGGACAGGGAGTCGTGGTGAGGAGAGACACGGAGGTGACAGAGGTTGTGGAGGAGGACGCAATCGACAGGGCGTCGAGGTGAGAAGAGACATGGATATGACAGATGTTGTGGAGGAGGACGCAATGGACAGGGCGTCGTGGTGCGGAGATACATGGAGGTGACAGATGTTATGGAGGAGGACACAATAGACAGGGCGTCATGGTCAGGAGAGACATGGAGGTGAGATATGTTGTGGAAGAGGACGCAATAGACAGGGTGTCATGGTCAGGAGAGATATGAAGGTCACACGGATTGTGGAGGAGGACGCAATAGACAGGTCGTCATGTGGAGGAGAGGCAGGGAGGAGACAGAGATTGTGGACGATGACGCAATAGACAGTGCGTCATTGTGAGGGTAGTTTGGTGCCATACATTGCAGGTGGCCGAACCACCGAAGGCGTCGCTGGGTGATGAGTATTGATGCATGCTTCTGACCGGTACGTTCCATGATCGTGTTATTGCTGATATTGGCCCACCGTCGGAGGCTCTTCCTGGCGAAAGCACCGATTTTCTTGGCAGATCACGTCATCACGGGGCTTGCTTAACCAAAACTAGAAGAAAATGCTTGTAGTTCCAACAGATGCCACCACTGCTACTAGCAGTTCACGGACAGCCGTCTCAGATCTGCTGAACTGGGATGAAACGTAAGAAAGTTCATTCCATTCATTTTCATACATAAAAGCCTGCTCAAAAGCGCTGTACACAATCAATAGAATAATCATGGACAGAAAAAACAAAGCATAAAAACGATAGCATGATAAAAAATGAAAATTTTCAGAAGGTTGGATATAATAAGATGAATATATATATACTGTTTAAAAATGTAATAAAAACTGACTAGAAAGAGTTAAGCACCAAAATGGGCCAGGAACAAATGTGTTTTTAGCAGCCTCTTGAGAGTGTTCAATGTTTTTGCTTCACGAATGTGAGCCAGTAGCGCATTCCTACCTCGGGCACTTGAGCCATCTTTGCAACTAAATATATCCAGATCAGAAAGGCAGTAACATGAAAACGAACTAAGAACACTTGTTTTGAAATATTGGCCTATACTTTCATGCAAGATCAAGCAACGGCGGTTCGTTGTAACGGTGGAGTCTGTGCTGCTGCACGGATGCGAGTCATGGACATTAACAAAGACTCCCAGAACGCAACTAGATGGGTGTTTTACAAGTATGTTGCAAGCCATATTCAACATTAACGGGGAAAACACGTGTCACTTGTATAGAGATACAAACGGAATTACTCAGAAGATCCATGAAATAAGGGTGAGATTTGCTGGACACTGTTGTAGACATAAATATGAAATAATGATTGCACCCAATTAAGCCCATCCCGTTGCAGCAAACACATGGAAGAACAAGTCAGACCAGATTATACATTTATCGACTCGCTAAAGGGAATGTGGGGTTGGAACCACGGGAACAAAGGACAGCGTGGGGATATGAAGAAGACTAGTGTTTGGAAAGAGAGTTTGACCCGAGTGACCGACATGAGTGAAGTGAGATAGTAGGCCCTTATATGTAGATAACACACTATTACAACAAACCAGACATTGCTCCCTGGTTCTCGTAATTGGTGTTGGCAAATTGAAATTGGGCTGTTACGTACGTCTTGAAGTGAGCCACCTTTGCACTGACTGTTTATTCGTGCCTGCTGGCCCCGCTGTAATAATTATACAGTTGTGTATTGGACCGTGTGACTGACAGTATTGCCGCTCTCAACAAATCAACGGCTGTAATTGAGTTTCCGCCAGGAACAAACAGCTAGACGTGAAGCTCGCTCACGGCATATTTCTGTCCTGACTCTGGGGTATACCCGTTCCGCTCCGACCGTTGACAGTCGCAGGTGTATTCTGCTGCTCCTGTGCTTTTTCCGTTCCATTCAACGACATGCGATCGAGGAGCTTGATGTTGGCTTACAACTTTGGCGTGTAGCTATTTCTTGGAGTTCGGAAATGGAGCCATCCTCATTGGATTTCCTGGCAGAAGTACAGGGAGATCCCCATCGACTTTCCGGTCCTGATAGTAACGCTTGTTCTCTTTGTCCCGGTCCAGGCTGCGTCTTACTTTTGTCACGTCGTAGGCAGTTAGCTTTAGTTTCTAGGCCTGCGACTCATGCATAGCTGGGCTGGTGACACATTACAGCTTTCCAGCGGCGTAATGCGGTAATCTAGCAAGGCCAAGTGTTTGTCTGTACACTTTCGCCAAAGTCGTTCACAATCTGTACCGCTCTTTCTGCCTCACCGTTCGACTGTGAGAAGGCAGGAGATGACGTGCAGTGTTCGAACTGGTAGTCTTTGCAGAATAGCGCAAATTCGCGAGACGAGAACTGAGTCGCATTGTCAGATCTAAATTGTTCTGCAATACCGTGCAGACTCATCGGTGACTTGAGGGAATCAATTGTCGCTGCGCTGCTCAAATTCTCGAGTTTGTTGACTTCTATGTACTTGGAATAGTAATCCACAGTGACCAAGTCGTTATTTCGTTACTACTCGAAAATGTCAGCAGCTACCTTAATCCAAGGCAGATCGGGTGTTTTCGTTGGCTTGAGCGTTTCGGTTCGTTACTTATTCTGGTGCGTATTACACGCAGCGCAATCATTCACGAGATTTTCGATTTGTTGCGTCATCCCTGGCCTGTATAGTGCTTCTCGTGCTCGTTGCTTGCATTTCGTTATGCTCATGCGCGACTCGTGTATTTGTGCAAGCATGTTTGGCCTCGTGCATGGCGGCACCACGATTTTCATACCTTTGTACACTACACCGTCAGATACGGAGAGTTCGTCACGTATTGTCCAGTACATTCTGATTGTGTGCGATGTTTCCTGCTATGTATCTGGCCAGCCCTTGAGGATCATAGTGTGTAGCTCGTTCAGGTAATTGGTTGTGCATTCCTGAAACTGCTTGTATCGTGTATGTGTTACGGTGATGAAGTTGATCATATTGACCATGACAAGGATTTCCTTGCTTGACTTGTACGTCACGTTCAAGCCGTACTGTTGCAGTCTTAGCAACATTGCTTGTAGCCTCATGGGCGCTGATAGCAGTGGCTTTGCGCATATAGCCTGAAGTGGTTTGTGATTGCTCTCAACCGTTGTAGTTTTTCCAAAGATGTGGTAATTGAATTTCTTGCAGCTATGCACGGTAGCTAACATTTCCTTTTCCATTTCCCTCATCTCTGTTGGGTTGGTGTGAGCGTTCTCGACGTGTAGGCTACTGGACGACCGTCTTGTAGGATGACTCCTCCTAGTCCGTTGCTACTCGCATCACACTGTATTGTGACATCTTTTGTCACATCGTAATACGCCAACACTGGCGCACTGCAACAAAGTTCCTTCAGCTCTTCGAAGCTTCTCTGTTGTGGCTTGCCTCAGTGAAAATCGACGTCTCGTTTCATCACATCCCGAAGTGGAGCGTCCACTGTACTCATGTTTGGGATGAATTTCGACAGATATTGGACAAATCCAAGAAATCTGCGCACGTCTTCCTTGCTTTGGGAACTAGCATTTTGTGTACTGCACGTACTTTCTCTGGATCTGGTTGCAAGCCCTGGTCTGTCCCCAAGTGTCCAACGTAATTCACCTGTGGCTGTTTTACTTGACACTTGTCAAAGCTGAGCTTCAGGTTCCATTCTGTCGCTCTATCTACGACTTTCCTGATGAGCTAGTCGTGCTCCTGTGGCGTTTTGCCTGCGACCAGGATATCGCCCATGATGGCCCGTGCGCCATCGATGTCTTCTAGCATGTCGTCCATGATTCGTTGGTAAATCTCTGGAGTCGACTTTATGCCAAACCGGAGGCGTAACCACCTGTATCTTCCGATCGGTGTGTTGAAAGTCGTTAGAAGACTTGATTCATAGCCAAGTTTGATCTGCAGGAATCCCGACTTTGCGTATATTTTGGAGAACATTTTGGCACCTGGTATTGATGCTATCACTTCTTCCACTGTCGGAATGGGGTAGTGCTCTCGTCTAATGGCTTTGTTGACGTCTTTGGGATCGGAGCAGATCCTCAACTTTTCATTGCGGATCATAGTGACCATGGAATTAACCCAGTCAGTGGGTTCTGTCACTTTAGTAATGTGGCCATCAGTTTCCATTTCTTTCAGTTTCGTACGTATCTTTGCAGATAATGCTTTTGGCTGACGCCTTGGTCCGGGTACAATAGGGTCGATCTTGATGGAATACGTCCCTGTGTGCGTACCTGTAGTTTGCTTCAGGTACTTGTCAAGCTCATTGGCGACAGTGTGTGTTCTCTCGATCAAGCCTAGCTGCATGCTAGCATGCCCTGATAACAATGGTTTCTGGTCTACATGTACGATGTAGTACTGTGCCTTAACGCATTTGTTTTGTACCGAGTTGGGAGTATGACACAACCTTCTACCTTAATTGGGTGATGAGTGTACCATTTGAACTTGCAAGCGGTCTTTATAATTGGGTGATTGCAGTGCATATCTCTGTACACGTTGTACGGCATCAGAGATTACGTAGCGCCGGTGTCTATCTGCATTTTGATGTGTGTTCCGTTTACACCTATGCGTTCCCACCAGTCGCCTTCTGCATCGGTGATGGTATTGATCAGATGTGCGTCGCCGTCATCATCTGATTGCTCAAAGCCACACATGTCCTCAACTATGTGGGCGCTCGCCTTGTTGCGGCACATTGACACAAAATGTCCCTTCTTATGACAGTAGTGGCACTTGCTGTCCTTAGCGGGGCAACGTTCGTGCGATATTTTGTACCCGCATTTCTGACATATCCGTTGATCCTTGTATCTCGCTTTCTGTTTAGCATGGTCTTTGTGGAATCTGGACTGTGACCAGTTCCTCGAACGTCCAGCTATCCTCGGTTTTCTCCGACCTCCAGTGTTCACGGCATGAATTGTGGGGTCTTCATCGGCGTTTATCGCGTGCATACTTTCCTGGGACGTCTCGTAGTTCTGACCAATATTCATGGCCATGTTTAGAGTCAGTTTGTCTCCTTTCTCTAGATATTTCACGTGGATCGCGGCTTGCGATGATCTCAAGATAATTGCATCTCTGAGCTTGCGGTCGTCTTCAGCATAGCCACAGTCTTTCACAAGAATTCGGAGATCCGTGACAAAGTTGTCAAAGTTGTCACCTGGATCTTGTTTACGTCGGATGAAAGTGACAGTTGCGCGGATTTGGTTTGTCATCGGTGGGACATAGACCAGGGTCTGCTGCGCATATTTATTGTACACACCTTGCAGAGTTAGGCGAGCGACAAATCCCCCAAAAGTGCTTTATTTTAGGAGTTTAAATGGCCCCCCTACACACACCCAAATGTTATATCATTGGAAAGCCCTGCATCTCCGCGTCACACGTAGACCTGTCGTAGAGTTGCCAAGAGGTGCAGTAAGTGTGAATCTAATGTCAAACAAGGTCACCATCAAACGACCAATTTTAGAAATTGGGCGCTTCCGAAAACTTCTTAATATTACAATGGCGATCTAGCTACTTTATTTAACTAAAAAATGGCCAAGTCATATATTGTTGGAAAGCGAATAGTCGCACATTCAAGACAGTGTACGATATGATGTTGTATCCTGGAATGATAAGAGTGACGACAAGGTCAAACAAGGTCACCCATCAAATGACGAATATTCGAAAGTTTACAATGCCGCGAACATCATAAAGTTACATTGACTGTGTTTCTACTTCACGACTACGGCAAGTCATACACTGTATGAAAGTACAATTTCTCCCCGTTAAAATGCGGTTTGACATGGCGCTGTGAGGTGAAGCAATTTGTGTGGAGCGGCGTTCAAACAGGATCACCGTCAATTGATGAATGTTAGAAATTGCGATATTCCGCAAACGTTACACAATTTCATTGGTTACGTATATATACGTCACCTACATACTCATGGCCAAGTCATATACCACTGGAAAGCATAATTTCTCGCCGTGAAAAGGAGATATAAAGTCGAACCATCGAGTGACGCAGTACGCGTGTAGTGAAGGTCAAACAAAGTCCACATCAACTTCTTAATATTCAAAATAAAATCTATTTGCCAATGTACACAAGGCAACATCATATACCATTGGAAAACGTATTGTACCCCCGTCAAAATTACGTATTGCATGGGACTGTTTAACAGAGCTACAACTATGTGAAGCGGACGTTGAACGGTCAACATCGATGTAGTTACCATTTATGTTTGACAACACCTTAAAAATCTTTTTGTATCTGCAAAACTATTCAATCATCACAAAGGATTGCACATTGGTGAGTCAATTTTCCGAGGCTACTAGAAACATTCTACCCACCTTTAGTTTCTATTCACTGTCATGGTCATCATCGTCACGTAGGATGTCTTGGTCGCCAGTCGAACGTGGGTTTCCACAGTTTCTATTCCCATGACATGTGCAAAGCTCTGTGCAACACAAACTGTTCTGACTGCATGAACAATTGATTGTGCAGCAACCTCTACTTGAGCAGGAACATATGAGTCCTTCCAGGAACTCTGACGCCATTGGACCTTTGAAGAAGACAGGTACAAGTTTGCCATTCTTTCTCACCCTTTCATGCTGCAGTGTGGACCCTGTATCTAGCTTGGCCACAAGTGAAGACATCCAAGTCTTCGTTTGACACTGTGCCCGCCTTGCATGTTCCTCGAAACTTGCTTCAATTTTGGGGAAGCTTCGCCAACTACTTGTCCTTCTTGTTGATATTCTTAGCCGCAAACAGTTAAGTTTGATGTGTGCACTCTTCTCTGTGTCCCTTAGGTTGTACAAGGCTGCTGTGAATGTCCGCGCTGCTGATGGTGCAGCCTCTTTATCGCTGTTTCCTACGTCGGCAAGATTCATGAAGTGGCCTGCCCCCTTCTATATAACAACGATGAAAACAGTTTTTTCCCAATTCCAAACAGGGAGGAAATTGAGTCACACCCTGTTAGTGAATGCATGGCGGGAAGTATGTTGCAGAACTGCGGACCGAGTGCAGTACAAATCGAATGCACAGGTACAAATCAGCGCTTGTCTGTGGTGCTGGTGAAGGTGCCAGATTCAATCCACATGTTGACTGTATTCGCCATTTTCGGAAAGCAGTATGCAGCAAGCACTAAAACATCTGTGTCTGATGACTTAATTATTACGGTTCCTAGAACACCACGTGCTCCGAAGTCTGAATCAGCAAAACCAGCATGCAGAAGCATCCTGGTGTCAGCTTCTTCTTGTGTACTGGCAAAGTGTCTGTCTTCTTCTACACCTCGACTACTGATTAATTTCACTACCTCACCATTGACGAAGCCTCCAACAACCAGGAGTGTACACGTTGTGTGTGCTTCCAGCCACTGGGATGATGCATGGCAAACCACATATTAACAAAGAAAGTTCACTAGTGATTGCTTGTTGAGTGGAACATTGAGGAACATTTTCCGTGGAGGTACTGGGCGCCCACCAATCACCTGGTACTGCTTGCAAGCAGATGTTGATCCTGCGCGGCGGTCCTTTTCAGCAGTTTTCACAGAGTTATCGTCATCATATCTATCAAACGCTTCCACAACTGTGTCAGCTCTCTGAAATCCTGTCAGAAGTTGCCTGAAGTATGCTACCGTTAATGCATCAAATGAATTGAATTGGTCCCTCGCCATCATTTGAATGACGTCCATGGCATCCCTAATATACACTGTGGTTGCAGTGGTGCTTTATGGTAGTTCATATACTCTCTCGTCTTGAGCTTCTAGTTGATGGTCCGGTTCCGCTTTGTTAGTTTTCCGCATTGTACCATCAGCATGAAAAATGGCCGTCGGCACTGGCCCTATCGGGTGGTCGAGAACGGTGGCCATAGAAACATCATCTCTGCACCTCGTCAACGGCAGGGCTCTGCGGAACACAATCTCTGGACTAATAGCTGCTGTTACAACGCCTCCCTTGCCACACTTCAACTTGGCCTTTTTCGCCATGCCAGCAAATGTTATCAGGCCTGACTTGTTGATGGGGCTGTAGAAGCTGCACGTTTCACCTGATTCAAGAGCGCCATGCACACATTTCTTCAGTTTCTCCCCCCCCCCCAGTACCTACGATGTTGAGGAGCGAATTTTGCACATCCAGTGTTGCATGCAGCCCCGTGGATAAGTTGGTGAGTGCATCTGGGTGAAATTCAGGCTCGAACGGATTGGTCACGTTGTTAACAGCATGCTCGTCATCCCTCTTCAGTGTGAATGCCAGTACTTCTTTGTGATCCTTGTCTTCAGTACTTGTGGACAAACCACTCCCTTCTCGCATTGCTTTAACATATTCACTCATGACGTGCCTCGTCAATGTCCACCTGATGAGTGCTGGCTTCTTTCTAGACAGCCCTATACTACTGTTTCCCTTTGCGTCTCTGATGACTGTATTCTCTGAGCCCATGTCGTTCGAGATCCCATTGAAACTATATTTTGAATCAAACTGTAGAATGCAGTGTCATAAGGACACTGTGTTGTAACTGTTGACGACGGTGCCTTTGCTTTAAGATTTGTTTTACTCAGGTAGGATGAAAAACATGATGAGTGGTACACGGCATCCTTAGCTATCAAGTCCTCCTCCGATATTGTGCGTGTCATTTCTTCGCCTCCTCTTTGACATGCAACCTTCTTCAGGTTGGTTGCCCGTTGAAATGTTTCAATTTTATGCAACCTATCGTCTTTCCTGTGTGAATCCTTCGAACATACAACACAGAGAGACCAATATGTCGAACCAGTGCTCTTTCTCGCTGCCATACTAGGTATACGTGATACTGATTGTTGAGAATCAGTGTCATTTGGTGTTTCTGGTTTGTGTGGATCAGCTCGTATTTATTATGTTTCGTAGAATGTGCAATTTTGACATATACATGGCGTATATATATATATATATACATATATATATAAATACATATATTGATATTCTAAAACTTAAATAATTATACTTTATATATATATATATATATATTCATATATATATTATATATATATATATATATATAATATATATATGAATATATATATATATACATATATATTTATATTCTAAAACTTAAATAATTATACTTTTCATCGTTTGACTTCAAAGCAATCGTTAGAACAATTTGTCTTAACATTTCTAGAATAGCACAATTTCGAAAATTCATCATTTGACGGTGACCTTGTTCAACATTTGCTCCACACTTACAGCACCAGTTGATAGCTCCGTGTCATATCACATTTTTACGAAGATACAATAAGGTTTACAGTGGTATGTGAAGAGGCATTATGCACGTAGGCAAATAGATACGCAACCATTATAAACCTAGGCCTACAACGATTGTGGAATGGTGCAATTTTGAACAGTCATCATTTGGTAGTGACCTTGTTTGACATTCACTACACACATAATGCTCCATTTAATAGCTGTACGTTATACCTCATTGTACCGGGAAGACAGTAAGCTTCCCAAAGGTATATGAAATGGACATCAGTAAGTAGGTAACATAGCTCAATAACCATTAAGATTTTGTAAAGCTTGTGGGGTGGCGCAATTTCTAACATTCATCAATTGACGGTGACTCTGTTTGAACGCTGCTCCACAGAAATTGCTTCATCTCACAGCGCCATATCACACAGCATTGTGACGGGGTGAAATTGTCCTTTCATACTTTGTATGATATGTCCGTAGTCGTGAAGTAGAAACACAGTCGGTGTAACTTTATGATGTTCGCGGCATTGTAAACTTTCGAATATTCGTAATTTGATGGGTGGCCTTGTTTGACCTTGTCGTCACTCTTATCAATCCTGGATGCAGCATCATATCGTACACTGTATTAAAGGTGAGACAATACGCGTTCCAAGAATATATGACACGGCTATTTTCTATTTAAATAAAGTAGCTAGATAGCCATTGTAATATTAAGAAGTTTTCGGAAGCGCCCAATTTCTAAAATTGATCGTTTGATGGTGACCTTGTTTGACCTTGGATTCACGCTTACTGCACCACTTGGCAACTATACGACAGGCCTAGTTATGACGCAGGGCTTTCCAATGATATAACATTTTGATGTGTGGGGGGGGGGCATTTAAATCGGTCTGTTAGGTGGTTCTACCGCTCGCCTAAGTGGCGTTTTCTGCCGGATCGTCACCCATCGCTGGCATCCAGGTAAAGGTCTTGTAGATTTCGCATCCTTTGTTGCCAATGTACGTCATGAGGTTTCAGGTTTCGTTGCAAGCGGGCCTTTGATCGTAAACTCACAGTGCTGTTTGAAGCGCCGCCTTTCTTTGTCTAGATTAGCCGATTGCCAATTCGTGCAGGGTTTTTCACCGGCGTTTGCCATGTTGACAGCCCGTTTCACAATTTATCGTTCTGCGGTAACCAACCACTCACTGCGTATCGATGCCGTGCACCGTCACGGAGTCTGCGGTAATTCTAGTCGCCCCGGTCATCCGGTCAACTGCGGTCAAGTTTGCTGGAGACGCGCGACGTAGAATAGGGTCATCTTTCGGCAAATGGTCCGCTGGTTTTCGTCGTCGTTCACGCCCGACGATGCCTGGAGTTAACTTACACATTATAGCCCGTAGTCTCGGTCTCTAAAACAACTTTTTACAATATTTTAGAGCTACTTCTAAACACCATGTAACATATCGTAACTCGACTATGGAATGGCAGTGTGGTAACTCTATAAGTTTATTGACGGCTTGCCGCTAATCGCCATGTCGTTAGTTAGTTAGGCCTATGTTGTCTTAGCAGGTGATTCAATTTTAGTGTATCTTAATTAATTAATACAGTAATAATATGCACTAGCGCAGGAACAAAATTAATATTGATGGAGCGGAGCTTCAGCACCACTCCGCTCGATCCGCTGCCGGATCATGACATCGGAAGACGGGGAGGGGGTGCTGTTGAAATGTTTTCGCCGCCGCACCGCTGTAATTTCAGCTTCTCCGCTGTCTCAGCTCTCGACTGATGGCATCATAAGAGGGGGGGGGGGGGGGTCAGGTTGGTGGTGCTGTTGAATATTTTATATGGCGACGTTCTAAATTGTCGAAGCTCACCACAAACCTCCAATTGCACCCTTTGAGGCTCGCCAAAAAAACACATTTAGGCTCAAATTGACTCGGGGTGGGGCATTCCAGGTAGGGCAGCTGCTTCTTTCCCGTTTCCGCGCCTACAATAATATACGCCACAATATGGCAGGCCGATAATGTGCATTGCGCAGGATGTTGCCAAAATTTAGCTATATTAATTCATAAATGGTATTGTAGATTAACAGCCTTTTCTTGTTCATAATGCATAAGTACGATTAGCATTCATTGGTTCAATATATAATTCGTAGCTAAATGAGTCATTATTGGTTGCTAAGTAAACGCGTTAACTTCTCCGAATCCTTATTGGTTGATATGTTAACGAACTAACTTCTTCGAGTCCGCATTGGTTGCTAAGTTAACGCGTTAAGTTTTTCGCGTTCTCATTGGTTCCTAAGTTAACGCGTTAACTTCTTATTCAACGCGTTGAGTGTACCGCGTTTATGACTCTATTGGCCAGCCATAATACGCCGTGTGGCGTCGTTGATGTGGTACGTGTATGGCAGGCCGATAGGGCCATAAACGCGGTACTAAGTAACTCATAAATGAGCTCTAGTAAACATTGGTCGGTAGCGCGAAACACACATTCAAAGAGGTGAGCTTAAAAAGATTGTTTTTTACACTTTTTTTAATGTCAGCACTATTTTCAAAAAATTCTATTTCCGTTTGTGCGCGTTGAAAACTACGGAAACTGCGGCATGCATAAACGAAATGTATATGCTCTGATGTTTGTGTATTCGATTTTAAATGCTAACAGGGGTTCGCTATGGGTCGTTGGTACAATACGCACACCTCTATTTGTAATGTATTATGGTATTACATTATTTTACATATATAGGCTAATTACACATTACTGATTCCAAGACTGTTAAACGGGGGTGGGTGTGAGAATAAGCTCTCACTACATATTAAGTGCCCCTCTCGTAAAGCCTCTGATAGCTGAATCCAGCTCCTGGTCTTCATGTGGCGGAATTGTTCTTTACTGACAGAAGAAGGGGCAAAGACGGATATATGGCGCCTTAAAACTAGACGCTTCGGGCAGATGGGGCTTGTTAACCTTGAGTGATCGCATGTCTAGGAGAAGGTAAACTCTTATTCCAAACCTCCGCTGCCTTGCGGCTATACTCTCACACGGGAAAGGCTAAGGGAGAACACCCTGACAGTAAATCCGGAGTCGGAGTCCCTAAGGCGGTCCGATGTTATGTTCAACGTCCTTCTGGCAGCTCCTGCGACGGCACTGGTGCCCAACTGTATCCGTTCTGGATGTTCCTTTGGATCCACCAGTGACGTGGAGAGGGAGACTTGCTGCATGGGCAATAACTGGCCCTCCATATCAACTTGCCCAGACTTGTGCCTGGAGAGGACAGTCCAGCTTCACCTCACGGTGTAGATAAAACACGGGAAGCAGCAGTTTACCGGTTATAAGTCTCCTGCTCGATTGGCGTAGAGTGTGGCGCCAAGGGTTGCTTCTGACGGTAGGAGAGATCTACAGATCTCACAGGATAGCTACCGCCCGCCTCAAGCTGGGCAGCCCCCAGCCAGCATGATGTTGGATCGCCACGGTTCACCTGCCTCACTGGATGCATGGGGCTTAGGGTTTTGCAACCTGAAGAGTGGACTGAAATTCCTGCACCAAGCAACACAAGACAGAGCACAAAACAGATAATGAAAAGGAAAACGGACCGGAACCGGAAAAGGAAATCGATTATAAAGTTGGGATGCTGGAACATTCGTACCATGACGACCGACATCTGACAGGACTTCCAAGACATCAGTGACGCCCAAAAAAATGCAGTCATTAACAACGAGCTCAAAAGGCTTGATGTCGACATCGCCACACTCCAACAAAAACGCCTGGCCGAATCAGGGTCTTTGAGGGAAAAGGACCACACGTTCTATTGGCAAGGCAAGGGACTCGATAATACAAGAGTGCACGGCGTAGGCTTTGCAGTCAAGAACAAATTGCTAGGGATGATAGAGCCTGACGGAAACGGATCTAAAAGACTCCTCTCGCTCCGTCTTCAAACGTGCGACGGCCCTGTCAACATCATCAGTGTGTATGCGCCAACCCTGTACTCAACACCAGAAGCCAAAGATGAGTTTTATGGAAACCTGGAATCCATCATCAGCCAGATACTGCCACAGGAACACCTGCTGCTGTTGGGTGACTTCAACGCAAGGGTGGGAGCCGATCATGTCGCCTGGCCAGTCTGCCTGGAACATCATGGAGTCGGCAAGATAAATGAGTCTGGACAGCGACTTCTTGAGTTGTGTTCCTACTTCGACCTCTGCATCACTAACTCCTTCTATCAGACGAAGCCCCAACACAATACATCATGGAGATACCCCCGATCAAAGCACTGGCATCAGCTGGACTTGATCATCACTAGACGCTCTTGCCTCCAGAATGTTCTCATCACCCGATCCTACCACAGCGCTGACTGCGACACAGACAACTCCTTGATGTGCTGCAGGATTAGGTTGCAGCCGAAGAAGATATATCGCTCTAAACGCGAAACAAAACCTCGCATTGATGTGAGCAAGACAACACATCCCGAAAAGACAGCACTGTTTACAGAGGTACTGGAGGATGCACTGAACGACAGTCTACCACTTGACACTGCCACTCAGACATGGAGCCATGTACGCGACACAGAACCAAATACTGCCATCAGTCTTTGGAAAGAAGAAGTAAAGGAAGACAAATGATTGGTTCGAAATTAACTGCAGTGTGATGACTCTAGTTATCGAGGCCAAGCGTGCAGCTCTTGAAGAACACAAGCGCTCACCCAGCCAAGCATCGCTCCAGGTACTCCGAGCAGCCAGAAGCAAAGTTTAGCAGACTGTTAGGCCCTGTGCGAACGAATGCTGGCACCAGATATGCAAGGACACCCAGAGATCAATTGATACAGGTAACATGTATGACGGCATCAAGAAAGCCATAGGCCCAACTCAGAGCAAGACAGCTCCTTTGAGGTCCTCCACAGGAGAGCCCATCCATGACAGGAAAAATCTAATGGAGAGGTGAGTAGAGTACTACTCAGAACATTGCTCCAGAGAGAATGTTGTCACCAGCTCAGCCATGGATGGCATAGAATATCCGCCCATTCTAAAAGAACTGGACGAGGAACCAAC
The DNA here is from genome assembly GCA_963995525.1 of Escarpia spicata. Lineage (NCBI taxonomy): Eukaryota > Metazoa > Annelida > Polychaeta > Sabellida > Siboglinidae > Escarpia > Escarpia spicata. The sequence goes on from OZ023213.1 coordinate 30,131,542, forward strand.
CATCGACGAACTCAGCAAGGTTATTGACAACCTCGCCAGTGGAAAAGCACCTGGAGGCGATGGAATCCCACCCGAAATCATCAAGTGCGACAAGAGCACTCTACTCAAACCCCTACACGTACTTCTTTGTCAGTGCTGGAGTGAAGGGGCCATGCCACAAGACATGAAGGATGCCAACATCGTTACGCTATACAAGGAGAAAAGAGACAGGAGTGATTGTAACAATTACAGAGGCATCTCACTCCTGGGCGTAGTTGACAAGTTGTTTGTTCGTGTCATCCTGAACAGACTACACATACTCGCTGACAAAGTCTACCCAGAATCCCAGTGTGGCTTCAGAGCAAATATATCAACTAGTGACATGATCGTTTCGCTTCGACAGTTACATGAGAAATGCAGGAAACAGCAGAAGCCGCTGTACATTGCCTTCATCGATCTTATCAAAGCCTTCGACCTTGTGAGCAGGGATGGTCTGTTCAAGATCCTACCGAAGATAGGATGCCCCCAAAGCTCTGCAGCGTAATCAGGTCATTCCATGATGATATGAGAGGTACAATCCTGTATGACGGTTCTACTTCCGAGACTTTTAGCGTTACCAGTGGCGTCAAACAGAGATGCGTCCTTGCCCCAACCGTCTTTGGGATATTCTTTGCCCTTATGTTGAAGCACGCCTTTGGATCATCGACAGAGGGAATGTACATGCACACGAGATCTGACGGAAAACTATTCAACTTGTCTCGCCTAAAAGCGAAGACCAAGGTGCGCCTGACCCTCGTCAGAGACTTTCTGTTTGCGGATGATGCAGCAGTCATTACGCATACTGAGGACGAGCTACACAACCTCATGAACCGCTTTGCAAAGGCATGCATAGATGTCGGATGACAATCAGCTTGAGAAAGACTAACATCATGTGGCAGGACGTGATCACTCCCCCAAACATCACCATATACAATTACGAGCTAGAGGTCGTCCACCTCTTCACCTACCTCGGGTCCACCATTGCTGACAACCTCTCATTAGAAGCAGAAATCAGCAGAAGGATTGGGCGAGCGGCCTCAACACTTGTCCGGCTTACAAAGAGAGTGTGGAATAACAAAATGCTAACAGAGCACACAAAGGTGACAATGTACAACACCTGCGTGCTGACTACACTTCTGTACGGTAGTGAGTCCTGGACGCTGTACTCCACTCAGGAGAATCGACTGAACTCATTTCACGTGCGCTGCCTGCGGCGCATCTTCGGGATCTCCTGGAAGGAACGAGTCCCCTATACAGAGGTCCTCTCACGTGCCAAGTCTGTGAGCCTGGTGACCATGCTCAGGCAACGTCTCCTCCGCTGGCTCGGCCATGTGCATCGGGTGGAAGATGGGAGACTTCCAAAAGACATCCTCTACGGAGATCTGACCTCTGGAAAGAAAGCTGCAGGACGTCCCTATCTGCGCTTCAAGGACGTATGTTAGCGAGACTTGAAGGCACTAGACATAGATGTTGACAACTGGGAGTATCTTGCTGGAGACCAATCCACATGGAGGCAGAAACTACACAGGGGTCTCAAAAGAGGAGAGGATACTCTCCGCAGGCTAGCAGAAGAAAAATGCATCCGCCGACAAAACACCCAGGCTGAGAACAGAGCTGAGAGCACCTTCAAGTGCAGCATATGCAATAAAGACTGCCATTCAAGAATTGGCCTCTGCAGCAATAACAGACGCTGCCCAGCCAACAACTGATCTTCGATACCAGGGCACAGTTCCATAGTCTTACGAGACTGCAGGATGCCTACTACTATATATTACCTAGTTATAGAATAGTCCGAATAATAATACAATTCGTAAGGAAAACAAAAATATTAATAATTTACTTTTATATTATATCAATATATTAGCTTTATGGATACGTCTTATATTATTAAATAGTGTAATGTATAAGTATATTGTTAAGTTGCATGTACAGTTGTATCACTAAACCATGATAATAAACATCGTAGAGAGTGTATCACCTATAGTGAAAGGAGATCAATCAACAAAGCGAAAGAGGTGTAACAGAGAAAAGACATGTCTCACCACGCTCGGTCCATACAAACGTCAACTTCGATTGAGAACAAGATCTACCAAAAAACTACGAGTGGAACTACATGGGGAAGGAAGGGATCGTTCGACGTGCCACTGCGATGTATCGTACCTTCGAAAACAAGCGCGACAACTGGGTGCAACAACAATAATGCACCAATTTTTTTCGGAAAATAAGGACGGGGAAGCCTGGATGAAATGTGACTAATGCACGGCGTGGGCACACCATGACTTGCCAGGATCCGTGTGTGCAAAATGTTTTTGCGAAATGTGTGATGACGACTAAACAATTTAGAAGTGGATGTGCAGGGCCCCGTTTTGGACGTACCTTTTTAGCGAGTCAAACATCGGGTGGTATTCTGAGACACCCCGTAGATACAGTGATGTTATTAGGAATACGCTGAATTTTAGCACATACGTAGACAAATATGTGGAGAAGAAGATCACATAGAAAACAAATGTTTTAGAATAAAAATATCAACTTTATGAGAAAACTCGCTTAATTATTACTAACTCCTATATATGAGAAGTGATCGCATATCCAACGGAGCATGGGTTCAGTTGGTGTATTATTATATAGGCAACTATGCACGTATTGCAGGAAAACGACATTGTAGCATTTGGAACATTACAACTACTTATGTATATCCATGAATTACAACAGACTGTGAATCCCCTTCTCCGTAACATATGGCTTTGTTTACCGATACAAGCCGTCAAACGAGCTATTCACGAAGAATCGGTAACACACCTGGGCAAACGATTCACGTGTCGTGCGCACATGCAACGGCGTTTGGTATCAAAGAGAACCACCTTCATCGTTCTTCCCAGTATTAATTCGTGGATTATGCATGGATTTAATTCCGCCAAGCATTAATTAATGGTACTTAGCCAATTTCACAAAGCCAAACATTTGAAAAATGGCATGGCTATTACGCAATTGTTCAGAGTCCAACATACCACACGAGGAATGCACAGACTGCAAACCCAAAGGATATGGATGGTTGTCTCCGAATTTCAAAGACGTTATTGGGTAAGTCGCGCTAAAGAATTTCTGCATGTTGTATATTCAAGTTCATGACGCGATGTAACTATTTTTAAACATATTATCAATAAAAAGACATAAGAAAATATAACATTACACTACATATATACAAGCGTACTTAATTATAGAACAAAACGGTAGTGTGTGTGTGTGTGTGTGTGTGTGTGTGTGTGTGTGTGTGTGTGTGTGTTTGTGTGTTTGTGTGTTTGTGTGTTTGTGTGTGCGTGTGTGTGAGTGTGTGTGTGTGTGTGTGGGTGTATGTGTGTGTGTGTGGGGGGTGTGGGTGTGTGCATGCATGTGTGCGCGTGAGCGTGTCTGCGTTTCTGCGCGTGTCTGCGTGATGCGTGCCTGTGCGTGCCTATGTAAGCCTGTTCGTGCGTGTGTACATGTTTTGCTGTAAACAGTTTACTTAAAACTAGCACTTAAGATTAAAACGGCAGAAGGAATTTTTTTTTTTTTTAAACTTGTTAATGGTAATTTCAAATGTCTCCGTGACAGAGGATTTGGGAAAGCTGCGTTAACAAGATCGTTGGAGTAAGGTTGGCCTCGATAGTGAGCATTTTGAAAAAACTTCTTAAATTTAACAAGGATTCTGTTTAGTGATGGATTTCCCGGATGAGCACTTTACCGTAGTGAAACAGTCCCTGGTGTCATGGACAGTTGTTCTCTCTGTTGCAGCCGGCGCCGGGGGCTATAACAAGCCAGGAACAACAACACAAGCAAGACGCCCAGACCGAGTTGATCCTGACGCTGATGAGGAGGCAGCTCTCTATCCCACTGATGGGTGAGACACAGGCCCTTAGCCAGAAAGATTTTTTGTTAGTCTTGAATTAATCAAAAGTATGGGGAGGAGAGTAATCATTACAGCAGTGTTCAGATAACAGATACTACGAGAACTGCGTGTGATACAGCCGGGCATGGTCAGAATAAAGTCGATCGCTAGAAGCTTCGTCTGGTGGCATGGCCTTGATGCTGATATCGAGGACTGTGTCCCAAACAGTCAGGTAGCGAGCACGCCGAAGGTATAGCACCACTTGTTCCACGGCCGTGGGCTACCCCAGTAAATAAGGACCCAATTTTGAACCAGTTTGACACGCGGCATACTGGTTCATAACTGGTACGGCTCCACCAGTACGTGCATTTACGTGTATTCATGTGAATACACGTGTTCTGCCTATTTTCACGAGATTTGAACCAGTTTGACACGTGTCGTACTGGTTCAGAACTGGTACGGCTACACCAGTACGTGTCTTCACGTGAATTCACGAGTTAATTCACGTGTGAAACTGGGGAAACTGGTACGGTTCCATGGGAACGAGTAATTACATGAAATCACGGGTTCATTCACGTATGGAACTGGGGAAACTGGTACGGTTCAAGCGGAACGAGTATTCACGTGAATTCACGGGTTCATTCCCGTGTGAAACTGGGAGAACTGGTACGGTTCTGGCGGAACGAGTATTCACTTGAATTTACGGGTTCATTCACATATGAAACGGGGGACACTGGTACTGTTCTAGCGGAATGAGTATTCACGTGAATTCAGGGGTTCATTCACGTGTTCATTCTCCCGTAAAACTAGGGAAACTGGTACGGTCCTAGGGGAACGAGTAATCACGTGAATTAGCGAGTTCCTTCACGTGTGGAACTGGGGACACTGATACGGTTCTAGCGGAACGAGTATTCACGTTAATTCACGTGTTTCTTCACGTGTGGAACTGGGGGCACTGGTACTGTCATAGTGGAAGGGTATTCACATGAATTCAAGTGTTCATTCACGTGTGAAACTGGGGACACTGGTACGGTTCTAGCGGAACGAGTATTCACGTGAATTCAGGAGTTCATTAACGTGTTGATTTGTTACGCTATACATACATTCCAAGCGGTTATGTTCGTTGAACACTCAGACCATATTCTCATAAACCAAGGTTAATATCCAAGATACCTAGATATATCTTTTTGACAATAAACCTACAATAATGTATAACGTTTTTGAAAAAACTAAAATCGTCATGTAATATACATCATATTGTGTGTAACCATTTAAGTAACTATATAAAATGTACCGAAATTTATCACAGTGTGTTGATAACTAATAATATACCTTGAACATATACACACATACTTAGTAAATATGCAGAAAAATATAATAAAGTCGTTTCAAATGCTTTATTGATATAGATACCTAATTGATCAAATAATATATTTTAATTGGGGTACTGCCAATTACTGTGATCATAACTATATTCGCAAGCATTTATTTACCCACTAAGAACGCGTGTAATACCGTCTTTATGATTAAATCATGGCCAATCTAATTACATGACTGCCTCCACTGCACTTCTCAAGTTCGTATAAGGCGTTCCATAGCCCTGGTTGAGAGGAGCACGAGCACTCTGGCACTTTTACAACAGTTACTGTTTGCGTCGACGTGTGTCGTTTACAACCATCTTCCGTTCCGGGCTTATCCAGCACGTGAGTGACAGCCCCCATTCATTACTATAGCATATGATGGTTTAGGATAATTATTTAATTGATTTAATTTCGATTTGTGCATGGCATATAGTGTCGGCTGTAGAAATTACGCTCAGCGACCCATAACGCGTTCCTGGCGACTGTGACACGCAGTAATCTAGCAGTGTCCAACTTGTAAATGCACACGTTAAAATTAATTGATGTGGATAAACCACAACGTTTTTCGTTAAACAATAACTTAATTGAGAATAGCCATGATATAATATTATGAATGATTTTGGATATTACAACAATGTTAGAGAAAAAGTAACAGGACAGCGTTCTGCAAACTTAGTTAACTTAAATGGATGAGTTTTTCTAATATTGTACCAATTGACCAAAAAATGGTCCTTAAAATCAAACTTCTTGTGCGTTATATTTCATGGTGTCCCGTTCTTGAATATATATTGTAGCGTACAGAACTTCAAGCCGTTCGCAAATCGGATCATGTCTTAGAGAGTTACACGAGTTTAAGAGATGATACCCAAAAGCAACCATGACGTCCGTGACTATTTGACTTTACCACATCGAACACACGTTTTACTTATGAATTTGTTTCCATATTATAATATTTTCTTAACTGCGTTGCGTGGAACACGTGTTGCGTGTATATATTGTACACTTTGAGAGCATTGTCATTTATGATTTATCTTTAATTCTGGTTACATTTGATTCATGGTCAAAAATCAAGAACATTTTGGCATTCAATATTTCATTTACAGCTATAGATACATTTCAAAAGTGTAAAATAAGCAATATTGTTTCCTAATTACTTCACTTGCATACTTATAATATATTCAAGTTTGATCTTGCTGAAGCAAATATGTCTGTTGTATCGACCATGTATCCAACTACCATATTTTCCTCACGGACGTGACGTTGTTTGTGAATGCGACGCAAGGGTTGATATGTCACATTATATACGCCACATTCCACCACATATTTGTGTTACATAAAAGCACATGCCCTGGCTTAAGAATATTATAATTGACTTTTATAAAGGATTAAGCTTAGTTAATGTGTGACTGAGAGAGAGTCAAGACACATATGAATAAATGTATAAATGCCCAAAATTAACATTATTAAAAAAAGACAATTTCCAACCGATAATTACCGAGCGAGAACCTGTATGGATAAGACGACGTAGTATAATTTTACTCCCATATTTACAACAAGACTATTTGTGCGTTTAACGTAGACAAATACACAGCCGCCACGGACATCTGCAGGGCAAACCATTACATGCCCCTAATTATATAGGCTACATTATATTCATATGTGTATGTGTCAACCATTAGATTCTATAGCGAAATGGAAGAAGACTATGACGACTTCCAATTTTATTGAACTAGTTAACGTTGCCCAGAAACCTGCAATAGTTCCACCATGTAGAACAACGACCTTCTTGAGCAACAATAATACGCACACAACAAAAACGTAAATCCAAGGTAAAGGTGTATACGCATTTAATGAAGACAATTTGCCGTCACGGACGTTCTACATTTATAGGTGTTGTCAATCTGTCAATCCCTGCGTGCAAACTCAGAAACTGGTTGTGGGCCGCACTGATCTCACCCCTTAGACCTTCAATGCAGTATGCACTGGGCGCGGTTGCGTCCTCCAGTCACGAACCAAGGCATGAAGATGTCATCGACGGCAGTGTCGTCAATGTCCTCGGTCGATGGCCAGTTGAATACGTTTAGATTTCCACCGACTGGATGCGGGTACCTCACCCGTACTTTGCCATCTAATGCTCTATATGAGCCGGCGTTGCGATTTGCGGACATGTAACATGGCGGAACGTCCGTGACGGCGTTTCTGGGACACTTCGCATGCTCTTATAAGAATGGACATAAAACTGTAATAAGATTTATGTGTGAAATTGACTAAAAGCTTGGATGGTCAAAGAAAGAATACTGGACTCTTTGTAATTCGAACAAGTGTTATAAGTATTATGACACATTCACTGAACTTTATACCAAAAAGAACACACTTTTTAAAGTATATATGTAATATTTAAAAATTACAACAATATAATTGTATTGATATGAAGTATTATGTATGTCCACAAACCTCCACAATTCAGCGGTACAATGGAAATATCAAAATACATCCGCCATGAATTGGATTCAAACTATGGACCATGGAATGCAATCTCGTCCGTTTTTTGCAATTGGTGCTATGTTAAACCCTACTGAATGAATGATAACCAAAAACATCATTAGAGGTGCCTAACTGGCATTAACAACCCTATAGATATGATCACCATAAATAAACTTGTCAAATTATAGATTTCTTTTCGAAAAACGGGAAATTGGTCTTTTTATCTGAGGTAAAAAATTAAACAACCAGATTTATATAAATTAAATAAATATGATTTCCATGTACAAGTCACCACCCTTAAGCGTATCCACCCTTTCTCCATAAAATGTTCCAAAATGACAGTCGATATGCGGGGTCTCTTGTTGGTGACCAATCATGTTCAGCGCGGCTTACGCCTGTTTTAAATATTGAGGTGCTATAAATCCCCTCCCCTATAAAAAGCCCAATCGAGCTGGCATGCCAGTGATATACCGCAGACGGTTTACAGCGGCCTGACTCGTCCGTCTTCGCAGCTATTATAGGACAACGCACGGAAGTCACCAGGTAGGAAATTACAAACACGATTCAATGTAGTTTATATGTATGCATTACTGAATAGGCCCTATATTGATGTTTCGCTCATATCAGTTCAGATTTATTTCCCAGAAATGGTCAGCTTCTATATACCTTAACATAATACGATTCATCCCTTGCTTTATATCTTCCCACCAATACGATCGATGTCCAACTCATCTGTTTCTCTCCGATCCCGCTTGATTTTCTTCATCATGATGATGGACAGTTATGGACTGGGTGCACGTCTTTTCCTCAAACCGACGTTATCGTAAAACTAATCCGATATCTTAGGACCACTACTACTCTTTCTTTCGTTCTGTGTACCTTGGTACATGGCTTCCACCATCCTGACATCCAATTCTGCCCCTCAGATCAGTGTCATCGTTGCCGGCACCATATCTCTCAGACTTGTGTCGTTAGTAATCTAAATGTCCACAAATATCAGTAGCAGTATTTCCTCACATGTCTATGTTTCTGCCATCTGTTTAAATACAAACATGTCATCGGTCGTCCTTCTTCCCTTTCTGAATCCGCGTTATTCTTCGTCTTATTCCTACTTAACTGTCTTCTATATCTTTCAATCCAAAATACCTTCTAACAGCTTCTTAAAAGTACCTTGAATTATTATGCCTCGATACTTCGCGCCAAAGATGTGTTTATACATTTGTTGTAAAAGATTCAAGGTTATAAACATCCCAAACTGTGTTGTAAATAGTGAAACATTGTCAAGTCTTATAGTAGGTATCAGTAACAATGATATGGCGTATGCATAGGCAACAATGTATGCCTTGATTTGAAAATAAAATTCTATAGGTGCACTGAAGTTGTAAATATATGTTGAAACCTGTTTAAATAATAATGTACTTCCAACATAACTGAAATCTTGAGATGTTGCCCAGTGAGGTAAAATATTATTGCATGACTATCCCCTCCCTAGACATTACCCAAGTTGGTGGAATGACTTCTTCCTTCTTTAGTGTTTCCAGACTCACTCTGGTCCTATATATGATTGCAGAGGTATGTTTATTGGCTTTGACATCAATGAGTGTCTTAATTAGCTCTCTCCCAGGAGGGCGCTTTTCACCCCTGGAGTGGCGTAGTGGATGGGATAATTATCCTAACAAATTGGGGGTGGATATTTTGTTTCAGGCGTTAGCCTAAAGCTGGCCTACAACTAGGATTACAATTTTTGAATAGTTAAACACTAGTTTGACTTTTGATTACAAAACTAGTTGTGTGTTACCAGCAAAACTTCAGTAATTTAGGAGTTTTTGGTGAATGCAGTTCACCTTTTCTCTTTTCAAGTATAGTATATAATACTATACGTATAGATCTATCTTCTTCTAGTAGTATGGAATATGAGCGGGTTGAGGAAGGTAACGAAGCGATCGAAGCCTCCATCGCAGAGGAACACCGACATAAGTATGTCCCTCAGCAGTTCCGGCTCATCGTCAATGTTGTACTTCTGGCAGAGGTGCGCCGCTAGGACGATCACCGGATGTGTGGTGCACACATGATCAGCCTAGTTGATGTTGTGGACGCTATGACGTCGATAGAAACGGAAGGCATCGCCAATCACTGTCTTCACAACTTTCTTGTAGGTGCCGCTTGCTTTTACGAGCAATAAAGCGAGTTCTTGATCCGGCTCAACGGAAGCACTACGGCTCGTGGAGACGGAGCAAATCGTCGAAGATGTTTGACGACATTTGAGGAGTTTATGTCAGCCAAGCAAGGACAGATCCTGCAGTTTGCCGACATCTGCACGCAGTGATAGTGCAGCGTGACGTCTGCATGCAAACGACGGCGCGCATACTTAACGCTTTGGTTGGTCGTGGCGAGTAAAAAACTAAGCAATCGTACTATATATTCTGCTTTGATCTTCTCTTGCATGTGACAAGCGTGAAGTCGTAATATCTTATTATATACCTCTACTTGTTAGAGGCTTTCGGGAAACGTTAACAGATGGGAGCAGTTGACGTGTTTGATAGGTGCGCATTTAATAGCAATTAAATTGTAATCAAAGTTAAAATAAGCTTATCCAATTATAGTAAGAATCTGTTCGTAACTATTATTTAAATCCGTTGTAGGACGTACAGGAGCAGACTGTGACAGTAAAAGCTGGAGAATCAATTGGTTTCACGTAAGGTACCTTTGTTGAACAAAATCACAAAGCTGTCAATTTGTAATGCGGTTGGATGCACACATCGTTTGTAAAAGGCGTGTATCGTTCGATTTGATCGGATTCCACTAAATGGCGAGAACACTGTAGAATTGATCTCAGCTATCTATCGCATGAATTGGATGTCCAACGAACACATATGATATATATATATATATATATATATATATATTACAAACACACGCACACACGCACACACGCACACACGCACACACGCATGCACACACACACACACACACGCACGCACGCACGCACGCACACACACACAGGCAGCAGGGCAACTTGTCTCGTTCAACCCTGGATCTGTCCCAGTCCTTCTCAAGCGCCCGGGTGGCGAAATGCGTACAACAGACGTTTATATAAGCGGACCTAATTACACATCATATGACAGGTTTCAATCATTTCTATTGGCTAAACAATATACAATTCAAGCTAGGCATTGTGGAACACCCTCTAAGATTACAGTGAAACCACCTGCTTGCATAGAAACGCTAGCAAAAGAATACCACGCCCCACCGAGCGCAACTGCAACCGAGTTGCTGTAATTACGTAACTAAGGCGGTTGGTCAACAATATGCCTATCTACTGGCTTGACCTTTCTCATTTACCAAATTAAACCTCAGGAAAGTCGATTTAAACATCCAGAAATAGCAGAAATGCTACACTCCTATTAGTCCTGTATAACATAATTATGCTCAGCATAATTATAATTATGTTACTCTCATGAGCATCTATCGTACATGTAACATGGTGCAAAAACGGCTTGTGATTTTCTCTCGAATCGCATCGAAAGTCGATGAGCTCCTTTCGCCTGATCAAAGTGGATTCCATGGTCGAAGTACGACTGACGTAGTGTTTGGGTACCGGTGGTTATGTGCCAAGGCACAGAAATATCGCTTCGCAGTCGAGATTCTTCGCGTAGACATGAGCCGAACAGTTGATACATCAGACGTCACAAGCTGATGGAGATACTCCCAACCGTCCTTGAAGAATCGGAAATTCGAATGATGAGACTACTTGCAAACACATCACTCACACCTTGCACGTCAATCCGCGACACAGAGTTTTCAAACAAAGTCTAGAGTTACGTCAATGATCTCTCAGTTACATGTGATATTAATGACTACGTAATACAGCAATTTTACGTCAACTAAGTTTTTGTGTGGAGCGCAGTGGCATTGGACTATCAATCGAGAGAATTCGATCGGTTTCGAATCGTGTGCTGCCTTATCGAACCTGGGCAAGTTCGTTCACTCTACGTTTCTCCAGTTCTCTCAGCTGTATGACTGACTACCTGGGTATAGACAATAATGGATATGTGTGTACGAATACTATTCGCGCATTAAATGCAGAGTGGCTGAATGCTTCCCAGAGAAGTATCGGTGGTATTCGATTAAACAAGACTGTCAGGAGTAAAGGATAAAGCGCTTTGAGCAGCCCAAACGACTGTGTACTGCGATATATAAGGACTTACCTTCTTGGGCTCTAAAGATTCACGTATGTACATGTGTTGGCCTTACACGGAAGGGTTCCTTATAATTATTATCCGCAATGATAAAATGCAGTTGTGTTATGTTACGTATACGGTCAATACGCATGACAGAAGGATATTCATATTTTAATGCAGGTTATAATTACGTTACATGGGAGAGAATACGTCAATTTTCCTCAATTATGCTTATTAGCTAGATTCGTGTATTTATAAGTAGACCTTATATCAAGGGGGCATTATAATTATTATACACAATGTTCCCTGTTAAATGTACTTGCACCATGTTACATGTACGATAGATGCTCATGAGAGTAACATAATTATAATTATGCTGAGCATAATTATGTTATACAGGACTAATAGGAGTGTAGCATTTCTGCTATTTCTGGATGTTTAAATCGACTTTCCTGAGGTTTAATTTGGTAAATGAGAAAGGTCAAGCCAGTAGATAGGCATATTGTTGACCAACCGCCTTAGTTACGTAATTACAGCAACTCGGTTGCAGTTGCGCTCGGTGGGGCGTGGTATTCTTTTGCTAGCGTTTCTATGCAAGCAGGTGGTTTCACTGTAATCTTAGAGGGTGTTCCACAATGCCTAGCTTGAATTGTATATTGTTTAGCCAATAGAAATGATTGAAACCTGTCATATGATGTGTAATTAGGTCCGCTTATATAAACGTCTGTTGTACGCATTTCGCCACCCGGGCGCTTGAGAAGGACTGGGACAGATCCAGGGTTGAACGAGACAAGTTGCCCTGCTGCCTGTGTGTGTGTGCGTGCGTGCGTGCGTGCGTGTGTGTGTGTGTGTGTGCATGCGTGTGTGCGTGTGTGCGTGTGTGCGTGTGTGCGTGTGTTTGTAATATATATATATATATATATATATATATATCATATGTGTTCGTTGGACATCCAATTCATGCGATAGATAGCTGAGATCAATTCTACAGTGTTCTCGCCATTTAGTGGAATCCGATCAAATCGAACGATACACGCCTTTTACAAACGATGTGTGCATCCAACCGCATTACAAATTGACAGCTTTGTGATTTTGTTCAACAAAGGTACCTTACGTGAAACCAATTGATTCTCCAGCTTTTACTGTCACAGTCTGCTCCTGTACGTCCTACAACGGATTTAAATAATAGTTACGAACAGATTCTTACTATAATTGGATAAGCTTATTTTAACTTTGATTACAATTTAATTGCTATTAAATGCGCACCTATCAAACACGTCAACTGCTCCCATCTGTTAACGTTTCCCGAAAGCCTCTAACAAGTAGAGGTATATAATAAGATATTACGACTTCACGCTTGTCACATGCAAGAGAAGATCAAAGCAGAATATATAGTACGATTGCTTAGTTTTTTACTCGCCACGACCAACCAAAGCGTTAAGTATGCGCGCCGTCGTTTGCATGCAGACGTCACGCTGCACTATCACTGCGTGCAGATGTCGGCAAACTGCAGGATCTGTCCTTGCTTGGCTGACATAAACTCCTCAAATGTCGTCAAACATCTTCGACGATTTGCTCCGTCTCCACGAGCCGTAGTGCTTCCGTTGAGCCGGATCAAGAACTCGCTTTATTGCTCGTAAAAGCAAGCGGCACCTACAAGAAAGTTGTGAAGACAGTGATTGGCGATGCCTTCCGTTTCTATCGACGTCATAGCGTCCACAACATCAACTAGGCTGATCATGTGTGCACCACACATCCGGTGATCGTCCTAGCGGCGCACCTCTGCCAGAAGTACAACATTGACGATGAGCCGGAACTGCTGAGGGACATACTTATGTCGGTGTTCCTCTGCGATGGAGGCTTCGATCGCTTCGTTACCTTCCTCAACCCGCTCATATTCCCGTTTGAGGTCGACCCGATCATATATCCCTTCCAGAACGTGCACACGACCGGGTCGACCAGTCAACGCCACCTGGAGGTGTTGGAGTATTTCTTGTCGCAAGCAACTCGCATTACAGTGCCGGTTGAGCTGAGCGAGTTTCGCGTCACCGACTGCCAACAACCATTATACACAAGTTACTACTCCAAGGTGCTATTTGTTGAGATGCCGATATTCTTGAGCAAGGGTAGTACCCCACCACTCCCAGCCTGTCACGCCATCAATGCCCCCGCCGTGTTGCTGCTTCTCAGATACGGTGAGGACCCAAAGCGAGCTGGGCATGCTCATGAAATCATTGGCCTCTACTTCCAAATGAGTTTTTTTCTTCATTTTGTTGCAGTTTAAGTGTACCTCTTTTTGTTGACATTACAACGTTCGATTGGAGTAGGAATGGCGACATTGAAATGCTCAGCTGCGCATGAAAACATCGCTGCACGGCTGTGGTTTTAGTAACTATTACATGTTTTCGACTCGACTCCGAGGGTAGGCTTGTATGTCTGACGTCCCTATTTAGGTACATATATGTACGTACGTGCGTGTGTGCGTGCGTGCGCGCGCGGGCGAAGGTGGTTGTGTGCGGTCATTTCTGCACGATGAGCTACTGCCACAAACGTTGTCAAACATACACCATACAAAGGAGAATACTCCATATACATTGGCTGGAGTTTTAAACGTTTATTAAAGTTGCTCTTGAACAAAGTATAGTCATACGTAAGGTGTTCGAGAAACATTGGTCTAAACGTAGTGAGACGCTGCATGGTTAGGTAGTATCAATTCCGTGTATTGGTTTGACTCTAGGTCAAAAGAAATCTAACTTATAGATAAATCGCGTCAAGCTAACGATAAAAATGACGCAAACGACAAACCTTCTGACGCTTGTAAGTTGTTAAATTGTAGATCGAATCAATTTTCAGTCCAAAATTCGTAGTATATGTACGACCGCTATATTCATCAAGTGTTGCAATATCAGTACATCTAACAGGGTACATTGTGTATAATAATTATAATGAACCCTTAATATAAGGTCTACATATATAAATACATGAATCTAGCTAATAAGCTTAATTGAGGAAAAATTGAAGTATTTTCTCCCAAATAACGCGATTATAATCTGAATTATTATATAAATATCATTCTGCCATGAGCAGTGTCCGTATACGTAACATAACACAAATTCATTTGATCATTGCGCATAATAATTATAATGAACCCTTCCGTATAAGGCCAACACATGAACATACGTGAATCTCTAGAGACCGAGAAGGTAAGTTCTTATATATCGCAATACCCAGTCCTTTGGACTGCTCAAAGTGCTTTATCCTTTACTCCCTGACAGTCTTGTTTAATCGAACACAATCGAGTCTTCTCTGGGAAGCATTCAGCCAATCTGCAGTTAATGCGCGAAGAGTATAAGTACACAAATATCCAATACTGTCTATACCCAGCTAGTCAGTCGTACAGCTGAGTGAACTGGAGCAACGTCGAGTGAACTAGCTTGCCCAATTTTAGAAACGGCAACACAGGATTCGAACCCGGGTTCTCTCGACAGAGAGTCTGATGCTCTGGTCACTGCGCCACAGCACCCCTGTACTGACCGATGTTTGTCCGACACAGCACAACGAACTAACGTGTATTGGTGACAGGATCATAGTAATAACAACTAGAGTGATGCTCCCAGACGGGCAATACGCTGGAGCAAGACTTCTCAAGCATTAATTAAATAAAATGTTCAGACGCTTAATGCGGAAATGCATCCTACCAACAGGGTGCCACCATCTCCATTGATCACCAAATTTCCATAATTCTAAAAACATGTCATATCACAACGTGTGATTCTTCTTCCATTTATGATCATCGGTCGAGCAGTTGTCCATTATTGTCATATTTTTTATAGAAATGAGACCACCTCTAAGTGAGTCTACGACAGGTTTTCTTCCATTTCCCTGCGTGGGATCTTTCACTTCCCGTGGCATAGATACCATATAGACCAACAGCTTATGGTGTCTCTTCCGAAAGGCACAATCAACGTAGGGCGAACGACATTGCGCAAGTTTCGACACAGCATCCGAACCAGTACCGAAACACAGCCCGGCTGCACTAGATCGGGGGTTTGAAATCCGGTTCCTCCAAACGACAGTCCAGCACTCTAAATACTTTACCAATGTGCCCAAAGTATAATTATTATATTGTTACGTGCTGTGTCGGCATTCGACGGCCTGGACTTGCAAGAAGCAATAATGAATGTATTCTATTATGCTAAGTGGTGGTCATAAATCGGTCTACAACGACAGGAAGTCGTCGCTCGAGATGAGGTGAATCGGGCACAACCATCCGGAACTGAAACTAACAAACTGTCCAAAACATTTCGTACACAATTCAGCTTTTGTTATCGTTTCGCTGTGGCTGTCAACTAAAGATTATTCATTTGATTCTGAACACTAAAATGCTAAACCCGTATTGACAATACGGGTTTAATACACAAGGATATCGAGAAAGTAAAGAAGGCGTAGCAACGATCTAGATGCGTGTGTTCTTCTTCTGTATCTTCTTCTGTATAGTCCTTATGACTCTTCAATGTGCCTTACACTTCACTGTTGGCAGATATATCTATTCGAACACTATCATCAAAGCTCTGAGAAGCATTCGGTCACGCTGCAATCAATGCGCAAAGGAGTACTCGTACACAAATATCCACCGCTTTTTATAGCTAGTTACACATTCGTATAGCTGAGTTAATTGGAGGAACGCGGAGTGAATGAACCTGCGAGAGATTTGAGACGGCAGCGAAAGAAACGATCTAGAGACAGAATATCTTGAGTATGAAACTCTAAACACTACGCCACCGCGCTCTACATCAACAGTTTGCGGTCGAAGTGTATAAAAGGAAAGGTTAAACTGGACGAGGTAGATACTACAGCCACAGAGGCGCGAGACCGGGCAGAACGAGACGAAGAAAGGGAGAACACCTGACGACATGCGTAAGTAGATGGTAATTAGGAGTAGATATAACGGCACACTATCATAACATAATAACATAACGTTTATTTGACTCCATATAGTTACACAATTAATTGGTTTTTGAACATCACTTATGCTGTAATAAGCAACAAATATAAACATTATGCAGACATACATAAACGTATATCATTACATGTTCAACATATTATTCGGAAAATACATTTAGAGCACTTATTTGAAATTTTCTCAGTGTGTTTTTTCCAATTTAGGTTAGTGTCTAAAGTCAATCCTAGAAAGTTAAATTCATCTATTCTTTCAATATTTATATTATCATGTATCATGTAATTTGATTTGCTTTTATTTAAAGATAATTTATTTATGTTTAGTCATTCATTAACTTTAAAAAGTTCTTCATTTATTAAGAATTCTGTACTTTTGTTGCGTGTGTTGTTGTTGTTGTTAAGACATTTTAAAGAGCTAGATAATGTGGTGTCATCAGCGTACATGACGAAATTAAATAATTGACTAGCTTGTGAGAAATCATTTATGTAAATGATAAATAATAGTGGTCCAAGGGTTGAACCTTGTGGGACGCCGATTGTTATAGGTAAGATGTCTGAATTTATTTGTTCAAATTCAGTGTATTGTTTCCTGTTTTGTAAGTAACTTCTGAATAACTGCAAAGTTGAACCATTTAGGCCATAGTAAGTTAATTTGTTAAGTAAAATGTTATGGTCAATAGTATCAAACGCCTTAGAAAGGTCGATAAATACATTAATTGGTTCATCATTATTATCCATTTGAGTTATAATTCTATCAAATATCTTATCAATATGTCTTTCGAGTCGGCCACTGTTCCGCTGTTGAAAAAACCGACTTTGGATCGAAACACGCTGAAAAATTACCGTCCAGTTTCAAGTTTGCCATTTGTGTCTAAAGTCTTGGAAAAGGTAGCAGCCAAACGACTTATTCAACATCTAAGTGACAATGGTCTTCACGAGCAGCTACAATCGGCATACAAACCCCGACACAGCACTGAAACTGCTTTAATGAGAGTGCAGTACGATATCACTAGTTACATGGCAGACTCCAGGGGTGTCCTTCTGGTTCTCCTGGATTTATCTTCTGCGTTCGATACGATCGATGCTGCTATCCTACTAAAGACTATGCATAGCCATCTGGGAATATCTGACGCGGCACTTGCATGGTTCGGTTCGTACATGTCGGATCGTACCCAGCGTCTACGGATTGGGGTGGATGCATCTGAAGAACGTCCTGTGAGATACGGTGTTCCACAGGGCTCGGTTTTGGGTCCGTTGTTGTTCACTGTGTACACAGCACCAATGGAGGACATACTAACGAGACACTCTGTGGAATATCATACATTTGCTGATGATCTTCAGATACACACATCCTACTGTCCTCACATATCTGGTGACTTGGAGTGCGCTGTTCAGAGACTTAGTGACTGCATCAGTGAGGTCAAATGTTGGATGGTTAAGCATAAACTCAAGCTAAACGACAATAAAACTGAATTTATGGTGGCCCTCAGTCCCTATCATTTAAAGAAATTTGGACTTCCAGAGTACCTCGTTGTTGGTGGAGTTAACATAAAACCTGTTGTCTCTGTCAGGAATTTGGGAGCTCACTTTGACACTCACATGAGCATGAAGCAGCATGTTGATGCTGTTTGCAAGAAGTGTAACTACCATCTGAGACGTATTAGCTCCATCAGGGCCTATATCACGAAACCTGTCTGCCATTCATTGGTCATTGCGCTGGTTGTTTCAAGCTTAGATTACTGTAACGCTCTGCTGTTGGACCTACCCGAATTTCACTTAGCACGTCTCCAGAAGATACACAATAGGGCAGCCCGCCTAGTTGTCCTCACATCTATATCTTCACACATCACACCAGTACTGGCGCTTTTGCACTGGTTGCCAGTCAGACAACGCATTGTGTTTAAAGTACTTGTGTATATTTACAAGGTGCTCCATGGTTTGGCGCCGATGTACCTTGCACATCTACTACATCCACGAACTCGCAACCCTCGTCTTCGGCAGCTTCATGACCATCTTCAGCTTGCAGTTCCACGAGCATCAAAATCCATCGGCAAGCGAGCGTTTGGCATAACTGGTCCGGCCAAATGGAACGAACTGCCACTGACTCTACGAGATGTTCCGTCTGTGTTTTTATTTAAACGTCACCTGAAGACATATTTATTTAAACAAACTTATGGTGGACAGTAGCAAGATTTATTTACAGGACGTTTTAGTGACTCTTGTTAATTTATTGATCTATTTTTTATTGTGTAAATTTATTAATTTATAACTAATTTATATATTATTTTAATTGTTTTTATAATGTTTCTATATTGTGAGCGCATTGATTAACCATTAGTTAGAGATCGCGCGGTAAAAGAACCTTTATTATTATTATCTATTAGCTCAAGCGCAACAAATTCTGTTGAATATTTTGCTCTAAAACCATACTGATTATCAAATAAAAGCTTCATATCATTGAAATATGAATATAATTGAATACAAATTAATTTCTCTAACACTTTAGAAATTGTGGGAAGAAGGGAAATTGGTCTGTAATTTCAAATAAAGATGGATCGTCTTTCTTAAATATAGGAATAACTTTTGCAATTTTTAGTTTGTCTGGGAATATCCCGGATTTTAAAACTTGGTTTATTAACAGCTTTAATGATTTTATAATTGCAGGCTCAATTATCTTGAGCAATTTTGATGAAATGCCATCAAATCCAGAGCTGTTTTTTGTGGGAAGATTATTAATAGTTTTCCTAATAGTCTCTTCATCAACACTCTGAAACGTAAATACAGAATTAACGTTTTTGTTTAAATAATAACTATAGTTTTTGTTACCTTTATATTTAATACCTTGTGCGATGGTCTGACCTATATTTGTAAAATAATTATTAAATTTGTTTGCAATATCCTCTTTATCAGTTATTTTTGTACCATTTTCTATTAAAAACAAATAATGGTAATCTACGGTTTGTACGATTTTTTGAAAGAAATTCATTAATAACTTTCCAGGTATTTTTTATATCATATTTAAATCGATTAAATCTTTGTTCAAAATACACTTGTTTGGCTGCACGAATATTTTTCTTTAATATCGTATTATAAGTTTTTAGATTAATATTAATAGCTTCATAGCTTGTCGAATTTGGTTGTGTCAATGTTAATTGTTTATAGAGTTTGTCTCGATATTGAATAGATTTTAGCAATCATTGTGTAATCCACGTTGATCTTTTATGTTTATATTTATTAAATTTCACCAGCTTAGTTTGCATATGCTTATTTTTTGCCCGTATAATTTCTTCGTAGATTATATCATAATTTAAATTTGTGTCTGCATTTATATTTTTATTTAACTTATTGTATATCTCATTTGATTTTTTGTTTAGGATGGGAGGGAGGGAGGGAGGGAGGGAGGAAGGGAGGGAGGGAGGGAGGGAGGGGGAGGGAATGAGGGACGGAGAATGGGACAGACAAAGAGGGGAAACAGGGAGAGTGACGAGGAAGATAAGGATGGAGATGTAGAGTAGAGAGAGACAGAAAGGGAAAGGAGGGGGATGGGAGAGGAAGGTGAGAAATGAAATAGAGGGGACGATATGCGGAGGAAGAGTGACAATGGCAATAACTTTTATTTCCCTACGACCCCTTGTAAGTTTGAGAGAATTGTTCTATCTATAGTACATTTTAATAGAACATATCGTATTCTTAAGAACATCTAGAATTATATTATATAAGTCATATTTATAGTATGTAAAACATAAACAATACACAATGTAAAAACATTCAGTGGCATTACTATATTAAGTGTTTTCGATAATTTTATAATAAAGCCAAATAATATAAAATAAAATAAAACACATATTATGCATGTATTGCACAACTTGAACTCATTTACATATAACTATGTGACTAGTAAATTAACTATAAGCTATAATGTTGTTACGCTATTCACGATTTTGACAGGGAACGAATTATTTAGATAGACAAACTTTTTCATGATAACATTAATAAATCTGGAAAGACTTGTCAACTGTTTTACATTATACAAGAGGTTCATTTTGAAAGTACTAGGTCTGATTTTGAAGTATTTCTTTATGTATTTTGAGAGTGATATTTCTTCTAATATTTATGGACATACAAGTACATAATGATATTCATCATCTTAGTCTCCATTTTGCATAAATTATAGAGCCTCTGAGCATTTTCAGGGAGATACTGATCAACAGAAATAGGTCATTTGTGATGTCCACAATTAAATTTACATGAACTGATTCTGTCAGATTGGCCAAAGTATATTTATAAATATTCTCTAATTTGACATGTGCCATGTTTGTCTCTGTTTATGTCTTTCATTTTCATTTCTAGGGTATGCTTCAATCATTTTATATTTACATTTCCATGATCATGCCACATGTTAGATAGCCAACTTCGAGCAAAGATACTCTTGATTTTTATAATCCATTTTGATTTAAAATTACCTGTGTAGGGTAGATTAGTAACACTAGCTAACTTGCTTTGTTTGCTTTCAATTAAGTGTAAGTAGTATAGGGGGAGACCTGGATAGGTATCCAGGGGGGTTTCGGAGGAGGTTGTGGTTGATATTAGGGAGGTTTCGAAAGCCGCCCCCCTGAGCAAAGTGCGTAGTCACGTGACCGTATGTGTGAGCGTATGTAGCGCCTCCTAGCGGTGGAATGAGTAGCCATGGAAGGATTATTGTGTATATATGAGAGACTGAAGAGGGAATAACAAAAGTTCAAAGAGGAAAGGTATTGAAAGAAACGAAAGATCAAAGAGTCATAACGAAAGATCAAAGAGAAAAGTTTTAAAAGGTAATGAAAGGTGTATAATGAGAGATAAACGGAATGACGTAATAACGAAAGAACAAAGAGAAAACGTTATGATATATATATATATATATATGAAACTTTAAAATGTGTATAGGTATGCTTGTATGTATGTATGTGTATATGAAAGAGAGAATATATATATATATATATAATATAATAGCCAACAAACACCACAGTTTGAAAGTTGAATGTTTTATTGATGTCAACGAACTACGAAATCTACAAAGCCGTCATCACTGTCGTATGACTCCTCACACCAATTGTCCATGTCCCCCGTGTCGTCAGGGACAACAGGGTCAGGGTCAAACCAAGGATTGGGAGGATCGTAAAGCTCCCGTGTCTGGACCAGCTCCGCCATGACTCTACAGAATGAATACCTGTGGTAGTCGCGGAGCTCTTCGTCTCTGGAACATACATTAAAACTCTCAAAGCGTATGAACGAGACGTTAAATATATGAAAACTTTGAAAATACTTCTCTGAAACATATATGAAACAGTTGAAAATGATCAAGCGAGTGGAATAATGCAGCGATGTAACCAGACACCGCGTAGGGAACCGACACACGATAAAAGGGTAAGCTAGATCAACGGACTATGATACAATACGTAATGGAGACGTCTGCTGATACCATCGGTAACCAAACACCGCGTAGCTAGTCGAAACGACAAACACTGAAGAAAATAGTAAAATAATCGTTGAACACTCACGTGTAATCATCATCAATATCGGAGTCATCACTACTCCAGGTGTCATCGGTGTCATCGGGAGACCTGAAAGGTAATATAACGAACGTAAACATAGACAACCGTGAGTGATACATAACGAACGTAAGAGTATGATATGATAGAGGTGAGACGTCACAGGTAGTTTATGTGAAGAACACTGTGATTATGTATGATATGTATAGGATATCTATCGGATGAAACGAAGCAAAGAATATATATATATATATATTATATATATATATATATATATATATATATATATAATAATAATAATAATAATAATAATAAAAGTACTTACACAACTTCGAGATCGCGAAGACGCCATTCAGCAAGGAGTTGAATCCAGGGTATCGACGACATTGTGAATGAGATGAAGAATGTAACAAACGAACCGGTATATATAGATAGAGCATACGTATGCAGACACACTATGAAGACAACTTGTGGAACACACGGTAGAGTGGAAATATACCGGGGTATGAAAAGCACCCAGGGACGTATCTAGGGACGTCACCTGGATGATGCCTGGGTAACAACGTGGTTATGTCGAAGTGGTAAAGTACAAACCGATATCAGTCATACGACGGAGGGAACCAGTTGCTGCTGATGATAAGCGCGTGATGCCAATTAGACAACAATGCCCCTTATCAGAACGCTAACAATACAGTCAGAAGAAAAGAACTCTGTGAGTGCTCAGCGATGAAACATATTGTGGTCAAGAGCTTGGATATACAATTCAGGGGTGCTGGTCACTTCCTATCGAATTTCTATCCATGTGAAATACATATATGGGGCGAAGTCTTTACTTGCACAGAAGCAGCTTATCAGTTTAAAAAAGCTAGACATTTTCACGACGAGAACACAGCGAGAAAGATTCAGACCGCGCGCACTGGAATACAAACTGGAGTAAAAGGATCCGTTGGATACCCGATCGAGTCGTTTCATGGCGTCGGAGCGTGATGCATGCTATACTAGCCGTCAAGTTTCGTGTCTCTGAACTACGTCAACGCTTGTTGGCTACAGGTGACGCACGACTTATTGAGAATGTACCCAGTACAGAGGGGTTTTGGGGTAAGAGCTCAAACCGTAACAAACCAGGTGAGAATATACTTGGTGTGATACTTATGCAGGTGAGAGACTTCGTTAGACAGCGCTCCATACGGCTTACATAAGGCGCTCATTAAAAACAGACAGGCAGCCACGCGGTGACAAAGTACGGGAGAGTGAGAGATAAGGTCACGCGCACGATAAGATGTGAACACCCAGGGGCGCGTTATCATCAGCTAGGGGTGTCACGCGCTCGAGCCCTGGAGGGATTGAATTGTATATAAGCCCACGGTAAATCTAACAAGACAAACACTCTCTCTCTCGCTGCCGTTCAAAGCTCTTCACCGATACCTACACAACAAGATGGCGATGGCCAATGCCAACGAGGAAATCCTTCTGGCAGAACTCGAACAAGTAAGTGACGGAACGTACGCATTTGTTCGTCCACTGACACTAGTGACATGTGCTCTGTCCCCCGAATACGTATGTTATCCGGCGTGTAAAGTATGTAGTCGGAAAGTTCGTCTTGAAACAACGAAAGGAGGGCACCATAACGTCAGTATATGCCTGACCCACGGGCGTCAGAAGGGAACTGTCGTTTACAAGTATGCTATGGGTATGCTTTTCGCCGATTGCAGGGGTCACGAAGTGTGGGCAACAGGATTTGATCAGCTAGTCCAGGGGGTCGTGGGGGGAATGACAGCAAACGACTATATGTCGCTTAAACCAGGTGAAGAACGTTACCAGTCACTGAATGTCTTACGTGGCAAACAGACTAGGGTGACAATTAGAAAGACGACGAAGGGAGACTATCGAAATTATACCGTCATAGCACTGGAAATAATCCACTCGTAAGAACTGACAGCGACTCAGGTGGCGACTTCTGACGGGGTATAGAGAGGTCCTGTTCCTAACTGCCGTAAGAGGCGCCAACTGACAGTGACTCACTGTTAGGTGGCGCCGTCTGACGTAGTATAGAGAGAGTCTGTTCCTAACTCCTGTAAGAGGCGCCACCTGACAGTAACGAAAGAGTAGGTGACGCCCCCAGACGGAATAGAGAGAGAGAGAGAGAGAGAGAGAGAGAGAGAGAGAGAGAGAGAGAGAGAGAGAGAGAGAGAGAGAGAGAGAGAGAGAGAGAGAGAGAGAGAGAGAGAGAGAGAGAGAGAGAGAGAGAGAGAGAGAGAGAGAGAGAGAGAGAGAGAGAGAGAGAGAGAGAGAGAGAGAGAGAGAGAGACCCTGTTCCTAGAGGTTGTCTACCTATTTGACATGTTCTGTCGTATGTTGTAGACGCCTCCTCGGTCATACGAGTCAGTTCTGGCAACCCCCCGTGCGTGGCGTGAAACGTCGACTGTCGTTTAATGACGAGGCAAGTGCCATTTACGTGGGGTCATGTGCATGGTCTAGTGATCAGGATAATGATGATGTTGCTAACGATGGTGATTTTGATAGTGATTTCTCTGACTACGATGAGAGTCGGAGACCTAGTGAATTACAGGAGGCAGTAGAGAGAGTGAACGCAATTCAGAAACGAACGGAGTACATGATAGATGACGAGTTATTTATAGCCACTATAACCACTGCATGCATTCGTCAGGTAGCCGAAGGACTGTACCTTCGCTACGCGAACGTTCACGAAGACGTGTATAAAGTGAATCGTTCGCGTATATTTCATGCTTTTGATATGGCAGTATCCGATTTGGTATGCACATCGCGCGTGCCGTGGTTTATTCGTGATGTTGTATCACGAGTGAAAACGAGTCTCCGTAGTCGTGGTATAACCGTGTCGGATGAGACGGAAGACTCACCGAAGGCACCGCAGCCCTGGTACCTACAAGACGACGACGAGCCGGGGAGACAGGTCTGGTGCTCCGAGCTGATGCTGGTAGCGTGCGACGCTATCGTTCGGTTCGTGAGCAACGAATTGTGGCGCACTTTCGAAAGTGAGACAAACACCATCTACCTGGTACGTAGCCATCTGATCCAAGACACCGTGAGATGTGCAGTACACCATTACAGCTTTATGGTGGACACACCGAACCGGGCACGTGACATCATAACACGTGTGCAAGCCATCCTGCGTGTGCGCGGTATACCTCTCCTGGATGAGGAAACACCCTGCTAATGTTGTTGTTATTGTGTTGTCAGGTCAGCGCTGCCCCCTCTAGCGGACTAGATCTCATTCAAAGAGCGTACGATGAGAAGCCGCTAGAGTGGGCACCTAGAAAAAGACACCGTCACCACACCCCACTACGACAGACTCTCCTGACGCATCTAAACGCCCAGCGTCACGTGACGACTCTCCAAATGTCGTGTGAGGCTGCAACACCACCGCTACCGTCCGATGAGTCATTGGACATGATTTGTGATGACGATACATCCGAATACGAGACACTCCGAACGGATGATTCGACCCTCGATATAGCCACCGACGGACATATCGTGTGGTCCAAAACGGACACGACGATGCCGTGGACACATCCGGTTCTGTTTGGTGGCGTACAGGACCTGGAACTAAATATCCAGAGTTTAGCGGGGGTCCTGTTCGTCACCAAACGATGTAACCTCGATACGGCTGTGCAGACGATTTGCCGCGAACTTGCACGGAACATTGAGTCCGCTGAGCACGTTGCATATATCACGGACTCACTCCAGAAGCGTCTGCAGTGACGACAAGAGGAAATGCGCCCCTACGCTATAGCTGGGGTTATAGGCGCCGCTTGTCTGTCACTGTAGGCGCTTAGCTTAGCTTATACTCGCTTTTATTTTGTAATTCGACGAATAAAGATGTATGTATGTAATCCAGGAATTCGGTGTCTGTTGTTCTTGTCATAACTCGTTACGATCGATGAATACATACCCCTCCGTCTATATACACGCACACTCATACAAGCTCCTATGACGTCACACTAGGCTATATAGACGCGTACAAGGATCTCCTATCCTTCAGTTGTAGGTAGACGATGAAGCAGCACACGTGTCGTCACTGTGGTCTCGTGCTCGATACACACGCTGACATACAACGCCACATAGACCAAACGCATAGATCAACACACGACGACGATCATGCTTACAGTAAACCAGCGCCACGAGTGGTACCATCTGGCGAACCATCAAAAAGTACTAGCCACCCCTGTTCGAGATGTGGAAGAGACTTCACGAGACGTGACAACCTGCTACGTCACAACAGGAAGGGTTGTGACACCTCACAAAAAACACTACACCGCTGCGAGATATGTGCACGTGAGTTCACGAGACGTGACCACCTGCTACGTCATATCAAGTCGGTATGCAACCGACGGGCGGAAGCGAGCGAACCACCCCTACGCAAACGAGCGAGATGCGCAGAGCGACCACGTGTGAGGACCGACGATGACGACCCGATACAACCACCACCCCAACTCCCCTTCGCCGATACTCTATCGAGGGAACTACGAGACGTCGTCCGAGAGCACTGGATGACCATCCGAAACCACATGGCTAGAGGACCCGTGCAATCCAGGTACAATTACAGAGTATCGACACTGGACACGAGCGCCCTAGAACCGTCACTGAAGATCATGTTCCGCGAACAGACGCACGCCTTTAAGATTAATCTTAGTTATGGTTTTGTTCTAAGGAACAAGACCACGAACAGGTACAGGTATTATCATTCGTCTTGTAACTGCTGCGGCCGTTACCTCGACGAGCCGTGTCTGATCACAAACACTGCAGACTTTGATGCGTTTCTGGAACGCATCCGAGAAACAGACGTGCTGCAGTGGGTCATCAATCAGCGTCCGGACAGTCAATGGGTGTGCGAGGTGGTCACGAATGTCACCTTCTTCGTCAATCACATCGTAGATCATCCGATAGGATGTGTGGATATCACACTACCGAGCTACATCAAACGAAACAAAGCCGTCATCGGATTGGAAAGAGACCCCGTCAACAATACAAAGTACACCGACAATCTGTGCCTCTTCCGGTGTCTGGCTCTGCATCGTGGATGCGATCGATACCACCTTGAACCCGCCGTGAAGCTACTCTACGCGAAGTACAACCGTGACGGAGTGGCAATGAAAGACTTTGACGGGGTGGTAATGAAGGACTTTGACGGGGTGACAATGGACGATATCTATCGTGTCGAGACCACCTTTGAGACCAACGTGTGCGTCTACAAACTCGTCGAACCGGAAGAAGAAGACGGAAAGGTGACTGCCGAACTCGTACGCCGGTCCTTGTGTCACTATCCCGAAACGATGTACGTCAATCTTCACGAGACACACTGTTCCTACATACAAGACGTGAACATGTACTGTCACTCTTATCGATGTAGGAAGTGTTGCGACTCGCTATGGCACTACGCCTACAAACTAGAACGACACGAACGCGGGTGTACGGGAGGCGTGCGAAAGATCTATCCCGGTGGTGTCTATCATCCGTCGCCGACAGTCTTCCAGTGCTTGGACGATGAAAACATTCACGTTAGCGAGTGTTTGCGTTACTATCCGTATCGCGCCACCTTCGACTTCGAGTCCTGGTTCGATACGTCACAGCTTCCGTCGGACAGCGCCAAAGTCCACTGGGTGGCTCGTCACGTACCGTTGAGCGTGTCCCTGGCGAGTAACGTACCCGGATTCGAACAGGTACAATGTCTGATCACGGACGGTGACAGCAACAAGTTGGTAGCCAACATGATGGGTATCCTTCAGACGATGAGCGAAGCAGCCTACGACGCCATCGTAGACAGTTACGAGGGTACACTACTCGAAATCGGGGAGGCTATCACGACGTGGGACGAACAGGAGGCATCCGCTGCAGAAGGAGACGACAACGAGTCACGACGAAAACCGACCAATCCCTACAAAACTCTCATGGGTCAATTGTACGGTTGGCTTCATCAGTTGCCCGTCATCGGCTTCAACTCGAGCAGGTACGATCTGAACGTCGTCAAACAGTTCCTGGTACCCTACTTCCTGTCCGAAAAGACACCAATAGAGGATGGGGAGGAGGAGGAGGAGAAAGAAGAGAGGAAGGATGCAGGGACGTTTCACGTGATCAAACGCGGCAACACGTTTATGTGTCTATCGACGGATGACCTCAAATTCCTCGATATGACTCATTATATCGCCCCTGGATTCTCGTACGACAAGTACCTGAAAGCGTACGGTTGCGAGGTCACGAAAGGTCACTTCCCGTACGAATACATGGACAGCTTGGAGAAACTCGACGATACCGCTCTACCTCCCAAAGAGGCCTTCTTCAGTCGACTGAAGAACGAAGGTATATCCGACGACGACTACACGCGATGTCGGAAGGTGTGGCGAGACAACGACATGGAGACTCTGCGAGACTTTCTCGTCTGGTATAACAACAGGGACGTCGTGCCGTTCTTGGAAGCCATCGACAAACAGTTCGACTTCTATCAACACCGCGGTATCGACATGTTCAAACAAGGGATCAGTATACCTGGTTTGACCTTGTCCTATCTGTTCACCTACGTGCCGAAGAGGACGTTCTTTACGCTCTTCAACGAGACGAACAAGGACGTCCACCAGCTCGTCAGAGACAACATCGTCGGAGGACCGTCACTCATCTTCACCAGACACCACGAGAAGGGGGTCACGAAGATACGTCGTAACGACTATGGTGATGCGGCTCGAACGTGTCAGTCCATCGTCGGCTATGATGCGAATGCATTGTATCTGTGGTCGATATCGCAAGAGATGCCAACCGGATGGTACACGCGACGACGGGAAGAGAAGGAGTTCCGACCCGAAGCGGCACAACCCACAGGTCAGATGGCCGCCGAATGGCTGACGTGGGAGTCCGAAAGCACGGGACTCACCATACGACACCAGACCAACGGTCGAGAGAAGCGCATCGGTAAACTATCGGTGGACGGTTGGTGTAGCGAAACGAAGACGGCCTATCAATTTCACGGGTGCTACTATCACGGTTGTCCGTGTACCGGTCGTGAGGTCAACGAGGTCAACGGGAAACCCATGACGCAACTACTCGCCGAAACGCAAAAGAACACGGCCTATCTTCGACACTTTGTGAGTGTCGTCGAGATGTGGGAATGCGAGTGGAAGGTCGCGAGACGCGATCCGTGCGTGAAACAGTTTCTGGACTTTCGGCAACGTCGTCGACACGTGCGCTGGAAAATGACGACACAGCAGATCCTGACAGGGGTACGCAACGGTAGCGTGTTCGGTATGATTCAGTGCGACATACGTGTACCGGAGGTACTGCGCGCGCACTTTGCCGAGATGCAGCCCATCTTCAAGAACATTCACCTGACCCGCGACGACCTCGGACCGTTCATGCGTCGCTACGCTGAAGAACACGACATCATGGCGACTCCGCGTCGCATGCTCGTCGGGAGTTATCGTGGAGATAAGATCTTGCTCGCCACACCACTCTTGCGATGGTACCTCGCGCACGGACTCGAGGTGACGCACGTCTACCAGGTCATCGAGTACACACCGGTCGCCTGCTTCCGACGATTCGGCGAGGCGGTGTCCACCGCACGTCGCGAAGGAGACGCCCATCCCGACAAGGCCATGATCGCGGATACCAACAAACTGATGGGCAATTCTTCGTATGGGAAATTTATCACCAACGTCGATAAGCACCGCGAAGTCACCTACTGCACGGAGAAGAGCGCATCGTCCGCGATCAACAATCGTCGCTTCCGTCAACTCGACGTCGTCACCGCCGATGCGTACGAGATCGAAATGCACAAGCGCACCGTCAAATACGCTCTGCCTACGCACGTGGGATTCTTCGTGTTGCAGTGGGCCAAACTGCGCATGTTGGAGTTCTACTACGACTTCATGGTCAGGTACGTGGATCGTCCGCTGTTCGAGTACTGCGAAACCGATACGGATAGCGCCTATTTGGCTCTGGCCGGAGAATCCGTCGATGACCTCGTGACCCCGGCACTACGCGACCACTACTATCGTCACCGCTCCGAATGGCTACCGTCCGAATGTTGCGACGACCAACGGAACGACTACATACGCTGTCGCCTGGCCGGACGTCCGTGGAACGGCACCGAGACGTGCTGCAAGGCACGCAAGGCGTACGACAAGAGAACACCTGGACTCTTCAAGGTCGAATGGTCCGGCGACTGTTTCCTGGGACTGTGCAGCAAGACCTACTATTGTTCGGGTACGGTCGATAAATACACCACCAAAGGACTCAACAAACGACTCAACGCCATCGACAAGCAGGCGTTCCTGGACGTGCTGACCAGTCGTCGTAGTGGAAGCGGAGTGAACCGTGGGTTCCGGGTCAATCACTCGTCCGTGCTGACGTACACCCAGGAACGCGCGGCGTTGACCTACTTCTATGCCAAGCGCGTGGTCAACGAGGACGGAATCACCACGGGTCCGGTGGACGTGTAACACCGAACCACTGCTGACACGATGAGGAAATGCGCCCCTACGTCAGTTGGGGTTATAGGCGCCTCTAGCTGTCACGCGGTTAGTAGGTGGGAGACACACGAAAAAAATAACACTATTTAGTCAGATACCACGCAATCGATAGTCATAACGCAGCATGTCACGGACGGGAACGGTCGTAGCTGTAGCACTAGTGGGAATACTCGGTCTGTACGTCTTGTACGTCTTGTTCCGCGATCCCTTCCTTCATTGGTGTGACGGAGGTGTCGTAGTATCTAACAGCACAGCGGACAACGTGTCGAACAGCGACTACTACTAGATGGACACGCGATGGAAACACCCCTTCACCTGTATCGTCGCGGGTCCGACGGGATGCGGTAAGAGCACGTTCGTGATGCGTCTGCTACGTCACGCCGCGACGATTATCGATCCGCCTCCAGAGAAGATCACGTGGTGTTACGGTGTATGGCAGAGTGCCTACGTCGACAACGACCTGGTACGATTCGAGGAAGGCTTGCCGAGCGGTGCGTTCGATGCATCGACGCGTAACCTCGTGGTCATCGATGATCTGATGACGGAAACGGACGAACGGGTCACGACCTTGTTCACGAAAAAGAGTCATCACCAGAACACGTCCGTACTGTATCTCGTGCAGAACCTGTTTCCGAAGAACAAGGAGAGTCGCACGATCAGTCTGAACACACACTACATGGTAATCTTCAAGAATCCTCGCGACGCGTCACAGATCGGACACTTGGCGCGACAGATGTATCCGGGACGCCTGAAGTATGTACAGGAATCGTTCCGAGACGCCACTACACCTCCGTACGGTTATCTCCTCGTCGATCTGAAACAGGGCACGCCCGACGATATGCGTCTGCGCACGGGTGTCCTTCCGGACGACGGTGTCCAGTACGTGTACCAACCCAAAGTATAAGACGTCCGCGCGCACGCCTCGTCCCTTCAGTCGCAGTATGATCGTGAAGACAACAGCATGTCCGAACTCGTGAAGAAACACCTCCTCTGCATACAGACGCTGAACAGGTACAAGAGCACGAAATTGAGACGGGCTATCATCAGAAACGCCGACGCCGATCTGTTGTGTGCACTAGCCGAGTGTGCCTACAACAAGAAGAACGTGCCCTTGACCGAAGCGCAGAGACGCGCTCTGAGTGTGTACAAAACAAACCTACGCGCTTTGGCAAAGAGAGACGCGCCGGCTGCGAGGAGACGTCGCATCTTGCTACGCGGTAACAACCAGGGCGGCGGGGGACAGACCGGTGGTTTCCTGTCGGCGCTGCTGGCACCTTTGGCTGGTGCGGTCTTTCTACCCTTGCTAAAACAGGTGCTACTCAAGTAGACGACGACGATGGAACACACACGGAAGATGGCTTTGGTAGATCCACGACTGTTGGATAGTCTACGCGCGCCGGTACCGACGGATACCCTAGGACGCAAAGTACAGGTGCTCGACGACGAGATGAAAGTCATACTCGACAGACAAGATCTCGACGACGGTGACAAGGTCGTCATGTATAATCAAGTGTTGCAACGTCACAACGCGTTGGCCGATCGACGCGTGCGCGAACCAGTGCGCGTGATGACGGTCAACAAGGACACGATGGACACAGCGGCGGCGGCGGCGGGGGCGGGGGCGGCGGCGGCGGCGGCGGCGGCGGACCCGACCCCGCCAGAGGCGGGGGCGACAGGTATGGAAGCGGCGGTGGCGACAGGTATGGAAGCGGACGTCGTCGACAGCGTTCCCAAGGCGCTGCGGACCAAAGCTAGACTACTGATGGAACGTCTGAAACGAGACGTCGTGTGGAATGCACGCGGAGAGCTCATGCACAAAGGCGTAGCGGTACCCGGAAGTAACGTGGTGGACCTCGTGAACGATCTGTTGCGTCAACGCAAGACCGTCGCCAGTCCAACGGGGTGGCAGGTGTTTACGCGTCAACTCGGCACCATGAACCTACCCATGGAATTGGTGGGTAACGAGGTCAGGAGACTGGCCATTCAACGGGAACAAAGGAGGAGTGCCGTAGCAGGAGCGGCCACACGGTCGGTCGGTAGAGCGCGTCGATCGCTGCAGTGGACACCCCTCACTCGGAGACGAATGAGCCCGTCCACTCTACCTACGCCACCGGCCTCGACTAGTAAGGGATGGGAGGATCTCAGATAAAAGAGGCGCACCGTCTCGATTCGCCGACATAATGTGCGATTCACAGGATAGTCTACATCGTCTGTATACCGGTGTCGCTTACGCCGCACTTCCCATCGTGTGTGGCATTATCGGTGATTATATCATACGATCATGGTGCGACGACGGAAACAGCTGGAGGACGTCTACTTCGATCCCGCCAAGGTGGGAAGTTACGGGGAAATCGCATCTTTGCGATACAACGTGCCACGCGTACCGAGAAAGATGGTCGAACAATGGCTATCGGAACAGAACGCCTATACTCTACACAAACCGGTCAGAGTTCGTTTGAAGCGACGACGCACGGTCGTCGGAGGACGGGATCAACAGTGGCAAGCCGATCTCGTCGACGTGACCAGTCTGAAAAAAGAAAACGACGGTACGACGTTCCTGCTCACGGTGATCGACGTCTTCTCGAAAGTCGCCCGATGCGTTCCGCTGAAGAACAAGTCGGCGACGTCTGTGTCGAAGGCGCTGAACGGACTCTTCGCCGACGTACAGCCGTTGTTTTTACAGACCGATAGAGGTCTGGAATTCTATAACCGTAGCGTTCGAGGTGTATTGGACAGGTACGGCATCCAGCACTTCTCCACCTCTAACGAGGAGATCAAGGCGAGCATCGTGGAACGCTTCAATCGCACGTTAATGACGCGGCTGTGGCGATACCTGACACACAAAGAATCGTGGCGATACATCGATATCCTTCCGGATCTGGTGCGCACGTACAACAATAAGTCCCATCGCAGTATCGGGATGCCACCGTCGCAGGTGGATGCGACTAATCAGGAAGAGGTATGGCAGCGTCTGTACGGTGGTCATCACGGCAAGGGCGTACCCAAGTACCACGTGGGGGATCGCGTGCGTATCAGCAAGGTCAAGAGACGATTCGCCAAAGGCTACACGGTGAATTGGACAGAGGAACTATTCACGATACGTGAGGTGCATCCGTTCGATCCGCCCGTCTATCGACTAACGGACGATCTCGGAGAGATACTGGACGGCACCTTCTACGAGCCGGAGTTGCAGAAGGTGACGGTCCCGGTCGATAAACTGTACCGCGTGGAATCGATAGTACAGCGCCGCAAGGTAGGCAGGCGACGGGAGGTGTTGGTGAAATGGTTCGGATACCCTTCGAAATTCAACAGCTGGATCGACGCCAAGGCTCTCGTCGGCTTATAAAGACTGGTCACGCGCCCATCGTGATATCAGTCGTCCACGTATGGCAGACGAGACGACATCACGGATTACCGTTAACGAAGAAGAAGAAGAAGAAGACGACGTCGACACTACTCCACCGATAAAGAAAGAGAGGACTCCGTGGCATATATTTGGTACCGCGTGTCCCAAAGAGGAGATCGTCTTTCTGTGTCAAGTCGTCGTCTTGTACACGGTCATCTTGGTCAGCATCTACAACCTGACGTTCGGTCACCACGTCAATCCGACGCTTTGGACGGCCCTGTTGAGTAGTTCGTTGGGTTACCTGCTACCCAGTCCGACGTTGAAACAACATGGCGACGAGTGATTTCTATCTCACGTTGCCCAGCAATGCTTCCATGGACACGCACCCCGACAACACGCTGACCCACTACGTCACGACGCTACCGAAACGTATCCTACTACGAGGACAATGGGAGTGCGGACTGGTGGAGGTACAGTACCCACATAGTTGGTACAACATCGTAGGCGACGAAGCGGGGTTCGCCGTGTCACTACCGGTAGACGAATATCGGGACCCGCGCTCCTTGCACACGGAGATTATCCGAATCGGAACCGGACACTATAAAGATCCGTGGTCACTGATACTCGTCATTAACGCTGCTCTACGTCGCGTGGTGGGCGAGGGACGAGTGAAACTGAGCTACAGCGTCATCACACGTAAGGTATCGGTGCACATGGCACCGAATACCGTCTTCCGCGCCGCTATGCTGACCACCGTTCTCGGCTTTCGTACCGCCACGCTGGCGGCTCTCCCGAAGGACCCCGCGGTACCCGAGTTCAAGGTACGTATCGTGGAAGGTGACACCGTGGTCACCATGGAACGGGAATCGCTCTACATCTACACGGACGTCGTGGAACCACGAGTTGTCGGTGACAGTCTCGTACCGCTGCTGCGCATCGTTTCGGTGAGCGGTCGTCATGGCGACGTCGTATCGAAGACCTTCGATAAGACTCACTACGTACCCGTGCTCTGCAAAGAGTTTGGTACGATCGAGATAGATATAAGAGACGACACGGGACACCGCGTGCCATTCGAAGTCGGCAAGGTGACAGTGACACTTCATTTCCAACGACAACGGACGCCACTGTTCTAGAGAGAGAGAGAGATGAATTACAACGATTACTACGCTCGTCAAGCGGGTGGTGCCCTTCCTTATTTCGCGGGTGCCCGATACCAACGAGGACACGGACTGGGAAGTCTATTCGGAGGTCTACTGCGTAGCGTCATGCCACTCGTCAAGAGAGGCGCCGTGGCGTTGGGAAAGAGAGCTCTGTCGACCGGCGCACGTATAGCCGACGACGTCCTGGCGGGACAGAACATCAGAACGGCCGCCAAACGTCGCGCCACCGCTGCAGGTAGAGAAATGATAAGCGACCTCTTGACCCCCGGTGTGCATAAGCGTATAAGACGCACACCCGCCACGAGACGAGTCAGTACAGCCGCGAGACGTCGAAGGAAGCAGAGAAATTGAAGGTACGTCGTGAACCGGATATATTCGACGATGGCGTTCGTTCATAAACTATCATGCGAGGGACTCAAGAGCGAACTCGATATCTTCACCGTGCCTCCGACTCAGACCAGCATCGTCGACAGTCGCACGGTCCACTACCAACCGATGTCCTCGCTCGACTCGGGTGGTCCGATCGAATTCATCGTACCCGGCTCGGGAGACGATTACCAGGATCTCGCTAGCATGACGCTAAACATTCAGGCGAAGGTGACGCGTGCCGACGGAAGCGATCTCGACGCCGCCGATCCCGTTGCTCCCGTGAATAACTGGCTCCATTCGCTGTTCAGTCAGGTCGACCTCTACCTGAACGGAACGCTCGTGACTTCCTCGACCAACACGTACCCGTACCGCGCCTACATAGAGACGCTGCTCAGTTACGGCAACGATGCCAAGGAGACGTATCTGACGAGTCAGATGTGGTACAAGGACACGGCTAATCGTATGGACGCCGTCGTCATTGACGGTGACGATCCGACAGCCAACGCGGGGTTCGTCGCCAGACGCGCCATGATCGCCCAGAGTCGCGTGGTCGACATGACGGGACGTCTCCACCTCGATCTCTCCCATCAGGATAAACTCCTCATCAACGGTGTCGAGGCCAAGATACGTGCGGTGCGCAGTAAGGATGCGTTCGCCCTCATAGCCGTCGGCGGTAACCCCGGCTACAAGATACAGATCGTCAACGCTACACTATTCGTCAGGAAGGTCACCCTGAACCCAGGCGTACAGGTGGCGCACATCAAAGCCCTCGAAAAGACCACCGCCAAGTATCCGGTGCGACCCGTCGAATGCAAGGTCTACTCCATTCCCACAGGTGCCCGATCACATACGCACGAGAACCTCTTTCTCGGTGTTCTTCCGAAACGTCTCGTGCTGGCCTGCATCGATAACGACGCCTACAACGGACGCTACGACAGAAATCCCTTTCACGCTAAAAACAACAACATCAACTTCCTCGCCGTGTACATCGACGGACGACAGATACCCGCCAAACCTTTCCAGCCCGACTTCGAGAACGATCTCTTTGTCAGGTGCTACCATAACCTGTTCACCTCGACGGGTAAGGCGTGGCAGGACGAAGGCAACGGCTTGACTCGTTACGACTTCCGACACGGCTACACCTTCTTCGCCGTGGACCTCACCCCCGATGCATGCGACGACTGCTGCTTCCATCTGGTACATAAGGGCAACGTGCGCATCGAGATTCATTTCCACGCCGCGCTGACAACCACTGTGAACGTCGTCGCCTACGCCGAATTCGAGAAGGTGCTGGAGATCGACAGGAGTCGTAACGTCATCTACGACAACTGATGGAAACCCTACAGCTCGTCCGCCTACTCACCCGCGATACGCACGCCCGTGTCGTCATGCGTGGAATCGTACCCAAAGACGTACTCCTCGAACTCCGGATAGACGCTTACCCCGTCGCCTTCGTGTGCAACACACACGACGCGGACAAACCTGGTGAACATTGGATAGCGATCTACGTAGACGCCGACGGTTGCGGCGAATACTTCTGCTCGTACGGTCTGCCGCCGCAACACGTCGAGTTTTGTCGCTTCTTGAATAAACATTGTGTAACGTGGACTCATAATTCTAAGAGACTACAGAGTCCCGTGTCTAACGTTTGTGGACAATACTGTGTTGCTTATCTCATGTTTCGATGTCGTGGAGTTGTCATGAAGGATTTCTTAAAAGGTTTCGGCACTGATCTGATAGCAAACGATTGCCGTGTATTCGATTGGCTTAAACAACTGCAATAACCGTGTTTCATTAACGAACAGGTGTTATCATCATCATCATCATCGTCATTAACGATTCGAGCCTATGGCGCGGTGGTCACACACCCGTAAGCTCACGGCCTCTGACGTGGTGTTCACTCACCCTTAAGTCGTATACCATCATCATCATCCCACGAGCCGCTGGCGTGGTCGTATTGATCCCTAAGCTCACGACCTCTGTCGCGGTGTTCATTCACCCACAAGTCTTGATGTACTTCGTTTAATAAAACACGGTTTCATATTATACGCTTGTATCTTTCATCAATAAAACACGTGTGCACTCGTATACTCTTGTGTTTCGTTAGTTCTTTCATACACGCGCATTCACCTTCCTTCCCGTACACAACTAATAACACCACTCCCCGTTAGGAGGCGTCACCTCTAACGTACCCACCAGGGGGCGCCTCTCGTTATACATACGGTCACGTGACTACGCACTTTGCTCAGGGGGGCGGCTTTCGAAACCTCCCTAATATCAACCACAACCTCCTCCGAAACCCCCCTGGATACCTATCCAGATCTCCCCCTATACTACTAGTGTACCCAAAAGTTTATCATTCTCTTTTCTATAATTGTAAATCTAGCTTCCTTGCTTTAGTTATGAGGTTGAACATTGCACGTCTATCTTCGTTAACTTGTTTTGTTGTGGTTTTGTTAAACAATCCATTATAGTTTACACTGGTTCCCAAATAGATGTAGTTATCAGTTACGTCTAATTTTTGTTTTATCGAAACAAGAATTCTGGGTGTGATCTGATCCACTTTTCCACGAGAGAACATAATAACCTTTGTTTTACTAGTATCAACAAATAGGTGCCATGCTTGGCAATAGTCACATGCAGCATTTAATGCAGCCTGTAAATATGGTGTTTCTGCCATAACAATAGTATCAAATAGTAACCCAATTTTTTTTCTTGTTTCTTAATTAAAAAAATTGTAATATCCATTGTTTAATGTTATCCTTGGTGGATATGGTAATGCGTAGAGAAGAGCACACTATTGCAAAAGGTAACATTAATTAACAATAGTATAATTGTATGATATTTGGTGTACAGACTGGCAACAATGGGAAGAATTTGTGACACTAATATTATGTATTGATATGCATTGACCAATTTAAAATTATATTACTAGATCGTCCATAACTATGTTAAATACACATTTCTAATACGGCAACATGTCCGATACACTCTATAATTTATATATTTTTTCTCAACTCCAAAAATTTTATTGTAAGGTATTTGGTTGTACTTTATAAAGAAAACTTAAGTAAAAGTAATGTATAGTTTATTATATAAGTTATAAATGCACCATTAAATGACCAAAAGGAAGCACTGTCCGGTTGCATGAGGAGGAGGGTGAAAGTCGATTTCCTTTTTTTTTAAACACTTGAAATGGTGCATTTTGGTGACACAACCTAATTTTAAGCCAATCATTATATTTTTGCTATAAATTAACTTTGTTGGCTCAAGAATGGGGGCGGTCCCTTGGTAGTATACCTAGGAAAGAGCGGGATGGAGTAAGAGAGCTCGGAAGTGTGAGAGCGTGTGAGTGAGTTTGCGAGAGCGAGTGAGAAAGAGGTGAGAGGGAGAGAGACAGGTGGGGAGAGAG
Source organism: Escarpia spicata (assembly GCA_963995525.1). Lineage (NCBI taxonomy): Eukaryota > Metazoa > Annelida > Polychaeta > Sabellida > Siboglinidae > Escarpia > Escarpia spicata. The sequence continues at coordinate 30,170,723 of OZ023213.1, forward strand.
AGAGACAGATAGACAGACAGAGAGGGAGAGAGGGGGAGAGAGGGAGAGAGGGAGAGAGGGAGAGAGGGAGAGAGGGAGAGAGGGAGAGAGGGAGAGAGGAGAGAAAGAGGAGATACAGAACGGCAGAGACTGAGGCAGAGATAGGCAAATAAACATACATGCAGCAGGCAGGCGGACAGACACACAGACAAACAGACATCCAGGTAGAGAGGCAGACAGGAGAGAGAAGAGGTACAGAGAGACAGAGACACAGACAGGGGCAAAGACTGAGGCAGATATATGCAGATAGACATACAGCCAACTGGCAAGCAAGCAGCCAGCAAACATAAAGACGGACAGACAGGCAGACAGGCATAGAGTCAGACAGTTAGAGAAACATACAGGCAGAGGAGGAGGCGCAGGGCCAGCAGGAAGTCAAGCAGATAGACAGACAGACAGGCAGACGTACTGTCTAACATACTTATAGACTGACATTCTAATAAACAAACAGAGAGAATGGAGGAGAGAGGGAGAGAGATTGGGAAAGATTTAGAGTTGGAGAAGTGGAGATGGGGAGAACACAGACACACTGAGACAGATAGGGGCAGGGAGAGACAGAGACAGCGTGCTAGTTGCGACTACAACATCGCAACACTGTAGTATAGCAACCATTACTAAGTTGCGTCGGCTGTTCTAATATTAGACGTGTTAAATCGCATGTAATATTCAGTCACCCTATAGATACTTGTCTGAACGTGTACAGACAGAGTCGGAGAAACTTGTTTTAGCTAAGTGCTTATTTTAACTAGTAACTATCACATTATCTAAAGTCAAACGCATGCACACGACATACATATACATCACAATAGTTAGTTAAAATGCCTGCTAGATATGTAAGTTGTATGTAAACACAATTTAACATTATACGACACAACACTCCTACACTCGTCATATTATAGCTGGCATGCTCGAAGTGACGGGTAATGGGCATCAACAAACAATTTCACTATGATATATAACATATAAACATAACAAACTCACCAGGCCGTGTATATTGATAGTCGCAATACGGAGCCGAGAGAACTGTACGTATATCTTTGTGGACACGTCCACGATCACTAGTAAACTGCGACTGGGTGTGGCTCCAGCTACTCCACCGGCGTCTGGCGACTGACAACAATAGCCTATGCAACCGCTTGCACGAAACAATTCTGCCAGGATTACGCAATATAGTATACTTGTTGTGTTACAGATTCTTTGTGGGGCCGTTCATGTCAACCGGCCCAAAATACGAACGGATTATATGCCCACGAACATTATTATTTGTAAGTTTACAACTTCATATTTACTCCTTTCCAAACATGTTTTTTCGTTTTATTATGCCATTACATACAATTACCACCTTCGTGAATTGCACGCATGACTTGATTTTGACTAATGACTTGTTTTCAACCAACATTCAATAAATATTAAATTTTATTATTGCCGAATATAACAAAAATATAAGATTTTATCAGACATGCAAGACTCCGATAATTTGAGCATGTGTGTCGTATACCAAACGAAAATCCCCTGAACGTAACTTCCATACAAGCTTTTTGTGTATTAGAAGATTTGTTTTGTGAAACGCAGTATCCAGTCCTAATAACCTGTGTATGCGCTTTATATTTTATCCCTGGCGTACCTATTTCTTCTTAAACCTTTATGAGAATTAATTATTACTTTGATGACACAAATATCAAATAAATTTGCGAGCGCGCGTACAAGGAAGTGTTACGCAATGAGGCCATACAAATTTATGTTTCCTGTAAACTGTTAAAGATGAAAGCACATTTATGTCATAAAATATGAATATAAGTATAATATAACAACGCAATATTGTGTGCACTGCATATTCATAACATCGTAATTGTTAACTCTAACCATTGCATATATAGTGTCGGACATGACATCGGAAAACTGGGAAATATCAGTAATGTTCACAGTTTCCATATAATACCCTTCCAGGTTGTATTCCTGCGTGGTAAGTTGTCTTTTAAAAAGTGTAGGCTTTACTTCTGATATTGTTATAACATGTGGTGGAGTTGACTGGTTTTTTATATTAAGCCCGCCCCCCAGGCCTCAGGATAGATTGAGGTATTATAATTAATTATGTAGCTTGATCTATGGCGAAGCGGTAAAACGTAATAAGCTGTATCTGCTGGTCTGCCCTGGGCACTGTGTAACTTCTTTGAAGTGAAATTTTGTGTTGCCATATTGCCATTAACGTGGGGAATTCTGTGACGTTATGGTGTGCAATATCTATTTATAAACAAGCAAATATGTGTAGTTCACCGTAGCACAGTAGATGGCGCTCAACTAAACTACAAGGAATCATCCACTCACCATTAGCTAAATACTTTGTGAGTGACGTACTTGACATATATTTTCCTGTTTAGCGGTGTTTTATTGACATGTAATAAATACAGCTTTTTGGAATTTTGGAGGGAATTTGCTTTCGAGGGCCATTGGGCTTGAAGAAAAATTTTGACCTGGCAACCTGTTGGTCGGGTGTGGTCAGATTCGGTCTGCAGCGACTGTTTACGAACGACACTCGACAGGTGACGACCCAGCGCATGTTTCTTGTTGTTTGTAGAAATGGAGCGGACGTGTGCATGTAAAGGAATCAGAACGTGCTTGGCGTGCGAGAATTTCAAACCGAAAAAGCCGCCATCCAGCAGCGTACACAAATTCAATGAACAGGTGTGCTGTTTCCTCAGAAACGGGGCCAGGCGGAGTTAACACGATAATCATAATGTTCTCATATTATCGCTCAAAATATCGTGATTTCTGACACGTACAAGTAAAGTGGGGGGTTTGACTAAAAGGCGCAAGGCCATGATTGACGTTGACGAACGACCACGCACGACCATGTAATATAATGTGTTGGTAGATAGGTTGGCGATCTTACTTTCTGACCTAACCATGAAAACGACCACCTACGCCGGCTACAGTACAGCCGCCAAACTTCTCCACACGTCGTCACATATCTTACAAGTTACATACATATACACACACTACGTTACAAACTCTAATTCTAATTATTTAAGTCGTAAGGAGCCACTGTTGGCTATGGTTTACGACGGGGTGGGTGCATATGGTGTTATTGAGTGTTTGAGTCGCAGGATAGGCGACTGAAATCGTTTATGGTCTCAGCCTGGACCTGCGATTTGTTTAGTTTATTCCAGTCTACTATTGTCTTTACAAAGTATGAGTTTTTGAATTGGTCGGTGTGGGTTGCAAGTACTGTATAGCACCTGGTGTTGTCGGTTGTTAGGTGTTGTACAAAGTTTGAGGATACGTGATCTGGAAAATGTTTGGGTTGGATGCGTCTTTTATTTATTCTTTGGGGCCGAAAGTATGTACTGCTTTGTAGGGTATTGAGTTTTAGGTCTATTAATATGTTTGTGATCGATCCTTCATGTCTGGAGTGATAGTCGCCGGTAATGAAGCGAGCAGCACGGTGTTGTATACGTTCTAGTTTATCTATGTCCCCCCGATGGTATGGGTCCCACACTATGGCTCCGTACTCTAAAGCAGCGTGCACAAGGGCAACATATGCAGTCCGTTTGTTGTTTATAGGACAGTGTCGTATGTTATGCCTTAGGAAACCAAGTCTGGAGTTTGCTTTTTTAGTTTTTGTTGCGATGTGTGGAGTGCCATTTAAGGTTGTCGGAGATAGAGATACCAAGATAGGGATTGCAGTTTACACGTTCTAGTGTGGTGTTATTTAGTTATTTAATAGTCAGTTTTATGTTTTAAACTGAGGATGTAGCATTTGTTTGTATTGAAGTTCATACCCCAGTCCTTTGCCCATTTTTGGAGTTGTTTTAGGTCGTGCTGTAGTGCAGTGTGATCGTGGAATGTTTTGATTTCTCTGTATAGCAGGCAGTCATCTGCAAATAGGCGGACTTTAGATTTTACTGATGCTGGTAGGTCGATTATATGACAGAGGGATAGTAGGGGGGCAAGTACAGTGCCTTGCGGGACGCCGGATTTGACAGGTACTTCTCTCGAGGTTTCGCCGTCTAGCACAACTTTCATAGATCTGTCAGTGAGGACATTTTCTAGCCACTTGAGCGTGGTTCCGGTTATGCCATAGTGGGATAGTTTATGGAGGAGTTTTGTGTGGGGGACTGTGTCGAAAGCCTTGCTAAAGTCCAATATTGCTGTGTCTACTTGAGTTCCAGAGTCGAAAGAAGAGAATAGGTCATGCGTGGTGGTTAGGAGTTGTGTTTTGCAGGAGAAGCCTGCTCTGAAGCCATGGTTTAGGTGTGTTAGAATGTTATGCTCTTCTAGGTAGGTCATGATGTGGCGGTAGATTTTGTGTTCGAGAATTTTGCATGGGACTGATGTAAGGGAGATGGGGCAGTAGTTTTCTGGTATGTGCTTATCTCCTTTTTTAAATACAGGTGACACATTTGCTGTGCGCTAGTCTGATGGTAGGTTGCCTGTGTCTATGGATCTCTGGAAGATGTCTCGGAGTGCAGGGGATAGGGTGTCAGCACAGTTCTTAAGGACAGCATTGGGATCTGGTCAAGGCCACATGCTTTATGCGGTTTAATGGACTTGAGTAATTTACATACTCCGGTGGTGTCAATTTTAATGTCACATGTATTGGGGTGTTGTGGGGGATCAAGGTGTGGGGGGCGGATCTGTCTTCTTTTGTGAAGACACTCTAGAACTGGTCCAAGAGGATCTCAGCCTTTTCCTTACTGTTACACACCAGTGATCCATTCTTTTTTAGGGGAGCTACTCCGATGTTGTCATGTTTTCTACTTTTGATATAGCGCCAGAATGGCTTTGGGTTGTTTGTTTGGAGGCCTGTGGTGATGGTGTTATTACTTTGTATTGTTTACGCAAACTTCGTCTACATGTTTTCTGTATGAATTTGTAATTTTCCCAGTTGTTTGTTTTCTTAGCTTTATTGTACAGTCTTCTCTTTCGCTTTCGTAGTCTTTGTAGCTTTCTGTTTAGCCATGGGAGATTGCACCGACTGGGGCTGAGCTTTGATGGGATGTTTGTTGATAGATTTCGCTAGTGCGTTTTTGAACATTGTCCAAAGAGTTTCTATGCACACACCTAATGTGTATTGAGTGTTTATTTCATTAGACAGGGTGATGAAATCAGCATTTAGATTGTCCCAGTCAGTGTGAGCAAATTGGTAAATTTTCCTTCGTTGTTTGTTTTGGTATTGGACTCATATCAAAATCTGTGACGATGATGTCTTGGTCTGATATCCCTGGCACAGAAGCAGAGTTTGTCATTACAGTGGGATTTGTTGTAAAGATTATGTCTAGTAGCTTGCCCTCTCTAGTTGAACTAGTGTGGATTTGTGTAAGCTGCGCACTTTCTGTTGTGTCAATGAGGGCTTGTTGAACGGATCGCTCTGGTGCGCACGTTTTCACAGTGCTTGTGTCCCATAGTACATCGGGACAGTTGAAGTCTCCACAGAGGATTATTTGTTTTTGCTCTTTGTCAGGGATTTATTTAGTTTTTGTCGCAACGTTGCGGCATGTAGAATGAGCCTATTAGTAGGTTCTTTTTGTTTTGGAGTTGTACTTTGACCCACATGAATTCGCAGTCGCTATTCAGGTCTAGTTCAGTAGAGGATATGAGGTCTTTTCATACTAGCACAAAGACACCGCCTCCTACTGCGTTGCGGTCTTTCCTGTAGGTGGTGTAGTTATCTGGGAACACTTCATTGGACTTTATGTTGTTACTAAGCCAGGACTCACAGCCACATATAACGTCTGGTTTTATGTAGTTTATGGATGCTTCCAGGTCGGCTATATTTGTTAATTATGCTACGACAGTTTATGGTCATGACACGTAGATTTTTTTTCTGCAGAAGATCAAATACTGATGAACACGCGAACATGCGTACAGTAATGATAGCGCCACTGTACAGAATTTCTGTGAAGCTTGACACAATATCAATTTTATGGTAAACGCAGAGCAGTGGATAGGCGCCGCCGTAGAAATTGAGTTTTACTTTAGTTTGTTTTGCAAAATTTGATCATTGTAGGAATGTAAAATAATTTTGTTTGTAACGTAGTGTGTGTGTATGTATGTAAGATATGTGAGGAGAAGTTTGGCGGCTGTAGGTGGTCATTTTCATGGTTAAGTCAGAAAGTAAAAGATCACCGATAGTTTGGCCGTTGATGGTATATATATATATACATGATATATGTGTGCATTATTAACAAAATTTAGTCTGTATTTCACCCAGGAATTACACAATTTAGGCATTTTATCCGATTTTCCGGACGAGCATTTAGTCTTGGCACAGTAGCGCCACCTGGCGAATGGAACCGGCGAGTTACCACAAGCGATGATAAAAGTTGCAAATTTTGTTACTCCAATGTGAAGAACATATCCGAAATTTGGCGAGCTGCACACACATACCTGCTGCGGCAACGTGCCACCAACAGCCCACTTGGTTACCAACACTACATACATTTTGGTTGTGTGTGGTCGTGCGCCTTTTAGTTAACGAAAGTGGGTAATCTTACTTAAATGGTCAAAATGAGTTATCCTCCTATTGTCTATTACCATATCCCAGATGAGTGCCTATTGGGCGAACGCTTCTAAAGGTCGTATTTTTTTAGTTTATTACACATTATTATGACATACTTACAATTTTATATCAGTAAATCAGCTGTTTTGTTTGTTTGTTTAACAATATCAATGACAGGGTTCACTGACGAAGTATGTGTATTGCGACTCGTGCAAGAAGGCATGGCTTCCCAGTGACGAAGAAGGCATTGGGCAACATCCCGATCACATCGGGCAGTCGATGGAGTTTTCGGGCATTGATATGATCCGGGACTTTGTGACAGAGGAAGAGGAAAAATGGCTGCGAGATGAAGTCGACAAAACGGCCTGGGTCGACTCTCAGTCTGGGCGCAGGAAACAGGTGGGTGTCTTATACAAATAATAACTTTTTTTATTTATAAAGTTTTGAATATAAAAATACTTTTTCCGAGGTGTAAAAAGGCATTTACAAGTCACATGTCGTGCGTACACTATGAGTCTGTAAACATATTAAGTGTATAAATTATATCAATTAGTAATTATAGGCCTTTGAATATTAAATATGTGTATAGCAAACCTACAAATAAATAAGGTGTTCAAAACTGACAAAGTCTTACAGGTAGGTAGTGAGATAGATTATAAAACACTTCGTCCCTCTATGTCCATATGTCTCCATATATCTCCGTCAATTCTATATAAATGTGGCAGAAATTTTGTAGGCGTGCTAGTTCAAAAGGCTGCACCTGAGCTTGCAACAACAAAATTTAAATTCTGATTATTTAAATTCATGTTATCCACATTAAAAAAAAATACTCAATAGGTTTCTAAGTAAGTCAATATATGGTGGATCGAACGACAGCGACCACTTTGGATCGTGGTTGGAGTCTTCCATCTCATTTGACTGATTTGGCATTTATTCTAAATCTCTACTTTAATGTATTATTTAAAGATTATTTGTTCAGTGATTATTTTTAATTTTGTTATATGTACAGTAGTTATAAGTTTATGATGATTCTTTGCTTTGTTATTTTGGACAAATAGATATTTCCTGATTCAGAGTGGTTTTTTGTTTGCATTGTAGGACTACGGACCAAAGGTGAACTTCAAGAAGCATAAGTTAAAGATGTCTGTGTTCAGCGGCATGCCAAGTCTGAGCCGAATGTTAGTGGACCGAATGTCTCAATACAGCGTCCTCGATGGCTTTATTCCGGTCGAACTCTGTAACTTGGAGTACACGCCAGAGAGGGGATCATCGATCGACCCACATTTTGACGACTTCTGGATATGGGGCGATCGTCTCGTGACCCTTAACCTCTTGTCGGACACGGTGCATACGATGACCATGGACTCGTTACCGGGCGTCGAGGTTGCTGTGGCGTTACCACGGCAATGCCTCATTGTTGTCGGTGGTGATGCACGATACAAATGGAAGCACGGAATTCACCGGTATGACATCACCAGTAGGCGCCTCGCTATGACATTCAGGGAGTTGCCGCCAGCGTATCTGATGGGGGGTGAACATGCAGATGTGGGTGAAGAACTCATAAAGAGGTCACTCACCTTTAATGGGTCGGCTGTAGGGGCAGGAGACTCGTGTAAGTCGGAACAATGATTACGGGTCAGCGTCTCCAGCCAATATTGTCTCTTATTGGTTCAATTTTATTGCCCAAATTTCTTTGAACTACACAAATTGTGTATTTGGAAATGTTAAATAATAAACATCATGGTCTCTTTATAAGTAAATACTGTATTTGGTTGTCTATTTGTGGACGATTTACTCAGACATGTACAAGTACTCTACCAAAACTACATGCACAAGTAACATGTTAGCAGAGAATTTCAAAATGATTGTTAATTATGTCACTCATTTTATTTTGCAACTTCAGGACTGTTGAGATTCCACAATTTTATGGAGACTTCAATATCAAAGAATTTTTCTGCTGGATTATAACATTGTAGAATATTCTGACAATTGTCAGGATGATGGGTAATGTTACTTGATACTTGTATTATTCGAATTCACAAACTGCTGTATCCTTCACGAGACAACTACTGTCAACATGATCACACTGACAAAGGGGAAGCAGATGCGAGTCCAACTTTCAAGTTGCGACATCGATGGCGAGGAGATGGTAATCAAATTCAGTCGATTTATCTGTTTATAATCCTCTCGGTTTTTGTCTTTGGCATTCGATCGAAAACAAACGACTCTTCGCCGAAGCATTTCTGTAGCTACCATCCAACATACAATGACTGGTTGTCATTAATCGAAGACAATACGGCAACCGCTGAATAACATGGACAACTTCGAACAGCCGCAGGCTTCTATGACACATGTGACGTCACACTCACGGAAACTCCCGAAGGCAAAATTTCAGAGGCGGTGTGTGAGGAAGCGTTCTTATTTGCGTGATTTTATGAAAACTAAATAAATAAAAAAATTGCACTAGGTACATGATTATTTTATATATATATATTCTATTTACTATAGCATTTATTTCAACCTGTTCATGTCACCTTTAACCCAAAGTCTGACACATCATATCTTTATTAATTTTGTCCTTTGTATACTACATCATATCGATATGTGCATGTAACGTATAGCTTATCAGCAAAACAAAATATGTGACCAGAAAAAAGCATACAACTGTGCCTGCAGATATGCCAGAAACAGGAATACTAACAACTTAATAAAGAAACAACAGACACTATCCTTTGTTGGTAAGTAGCTGGCTAAAATTGCTATAAAAAAACTAAAAGTTAACATCACAAATAGTATGATGATAAAACGACCAAAAATACAACAAATCTGGACAACTTTATGTGTAAACAGAACATTAAAGTGTTTACAGTATGATAGTGAGCATTGCAGTTATGCAATTGTGAGAGGCCAATATATAGTCCTATTACGCAAAGTCAAAACCATAGCAATATTAAAATGTAAATAACATCTTGTAAGTCCGACATGGTTTTGTCATCACGGAGGACATCAATTCCTACAGTGGCACCATCTAGCGAGTTAAACATCTATTAATGCAGATTTATGCAAATAGCAATTTTCGATGGTAAAAATTGTGCAAATCCCACAACACATTGGTGAGAGGTTTGAGCCAATGTTAAACACAACATTTGTTTGACTCTGTGGACTTGTGAGGTGATTCCCTACACTACAGAGAGATCACCACGATCCATACGCTGTAGGAGTGCCACCACTGACGGAATCTTCCGTGAGACTATCAAACGACTTGAAACTTCCGGCCGACGATATTGCCTCTATCGGAGGTTTCGTCACGTGATCACTGAATCCAACGTCGAAGCCGAGGAGCTGTCGTTGCACAAGTTTGGCATAGAGTCCACCACCTGCCAGCAGCTGCTTGTGTGAACCCTGCTCGATAACGCTGCCTTTCTCAATGACGATAATGCGATTCGCCTTTTCCACCGTGCTTAAGCGATGCGCGATGATGATCACTGTACGACCTCGGAGATTGTTATAAAGAGCCTCTTGTACCTGGAAACAGGGTCTGGATCAGTTACTATGATCACGTGACCTGTTGCCTAGCAACATGGTCTGTCAAGCCATCAAAATGGATGATAAGCATGTACACATTCCATTGTGCTGTTGTTGAAATTCTGGGCTCAAATGTTTTTATGCATAAACGCACACACATATAAGCATGCACACACATGGCTGTCTAATTTTATAATTATTACGGCAAACAGATTAGAAGTTGCATTGTTCATCAGAAATTACAAAAAAATGTACAATAACAGTTGTAATTTATTACAACTGTAACAGTCCCTAACACTGCCAGTAAGCATATTGATAAAAAGCTTTCATTATACAAGTCCACTGTATCTTTGGTAAACTGTACACGTTCACACACCAGACGCACACATCAAGAACATACCAGATATTCCGACTCGGAGTCGAGGGCACTTGTTGCTTCGTCCAACAGAAGGATTGTGGGATTCCTGATGACGGCTCTTGCTATGGCTAGTCTCTGCTTCTGTCCACCTGGTGGGGGGATATCACATTACAATGACTATGAGTCGCACATATTGGTTTACTAGTATTTAAAGTTATGACCGGTGTGTAGATGTACTCAACATTCACATAGGAAAGGCCTCTTTATATTTGTAGTTTTACTGAGGTGAATTCTGGGAGCATTATAGGGTTTCAAAAAGGCTTGGAGATTTAGAATGTTGGCAGGAAATACTTTAATACTGCATACAACTAAGTATAAGGATGTAATCTGGAGAGATTAGGGGCCCCTTTCACTAACAATCTTATGAGCTCTTAAGGCCGATTTTGCTCCAGAAATTGATTCTGCTCCTTACCTACGATCGAAAATGAAAATTGCGTTTCATTAACAATCCATCCTGGATACGGTCCATGAAAACACTCCAAAAAGGCCAATTTCTAAGACGATGTTACACGACTCTTTGGCTATCATAAACAGCTAGATTTTACTAACTGCGTTGTATTTAGGATCCTCTTTCAAGCAGAGATCCAGTTGTTCACAGCCAAATAACTCTTCAAAATGTTAGCGATTAAAAGTGTGCTAAAGCATGATTTGTTTACACGACATTAGCGTCGTGACCCGATGACGTGTGCGACGCTGTTTACAGCTTTGCAAAGATCAAAGTTGTGACATTTGTTTAAAAATTTTGAGCAAAGGTTAAGCTGTATCTAACTTAACCTGTGCACTACTGCCCTACATATTAATATACTCGACGGCACAATTTAAGTGGTTGGCGCTCTCTATGCTCTTGTAAACTGAAAATTGTCAACAATGATGATCCCATCAAATTGCACCATGTGTGACACGGAAATATTGTCCTCTGTGATATGGCGACAGCTTCTGTAAGATTTCTTTTGCCAAATTGTGCCAACTGCTCTTTGCCTTAAGAATAATTAAACGATCACGTTAGTGAAACGCATTTTGAAAATACTCCTTCATTTTTCCGTCAGATTCTGTTCTAGGGTGGATTTTCCTTAAATTAAGAACTTAATGTCTTTGTGAAACGGTCACCTAGATAATGAACTGATAATGACATAAGGTAAAAACATCATGAAACAGAATCCGTTGTTAATTTTAAAGATGTTTGTCTTGTGTTATTCTATCCTCACTGACAAGTCTCTTCTTGCTGCGTTTCAACTCTGACTCTTGACCTATGCCATTTTGGTGCCTCGCTATCCTGGATGGCACACCCCTCCATTTCGTCGTGTCTAGAGCACACCACTCTGCTGATAAAAGCGGGAGTCCAGTATCCTGTCTAACTTGGTCACTCTATCTCTTCCAAGGCCTTCCTCGTTTCCTGTGTCCTTAAAAGTCTTCCTTTTCGTTTGGCATACAACCTCATGAAAGTGCCAACAGTCATAGAGCGGAGGAATGTCGTGCGGAGAGTGGGTCCAAGGCTGAGGGAAATGCCAACCGAAGGCGGAAGAGCTATTTTAGAAACCAGCAGTATCCACAACTTTCTGACGTCCTAGCGTGTGTCCACTGTATACAGCAATGATCTTCTAGGATCAATCATGCACCCAAATCAACTGTTTCATGTTATTGTAACATTACCTGACAACTGCAGTCCCTTCTCCCCTGTGTTGGTGTCGTATTTCTCCTTCATGTCTGTGATGAACTCATGAGCGTTGGCCAGCCTCGCTGCCCGCTCCACCAACTCAAGGTTCCAACAGTCAAGGCCATAGGCAATGTTCTCCTTCACTGACGTCGCGTACAGCACTGGCTCCTGTCCCACCAGGGCTATCTACAACAAAAAATAAACAAATGTAATTTCTTATATGGCGCAGTATTCAGTCCTTAGGACTGCTGAAAGCGCTTTACACTTTACTCCCCGGAAGACCTGTTCAATCGTACACCATCTTAATTTTGGGAAGCATTCAGCCATGTTCCAATTAATGTGCGAAGACTAATCGTGCTCAAATATCCACCTATGTCTATTGACAGATACTCATACAGCTGAGTGAACTGGAGCAATGTAGAGTGAACGAACTTGCCCAAGGTTCGTCATGGCGTTCAACACCTCACATAGTCAATCTATAACATACCAGGGAGGGAGAGAAGGGGAGAGATGGAGACAGAGACCGAGAAGAAATAGAGAAAGCCAGATATACAAACAAACAAACAAACCGCCACACACTAGAAAATATGCACAAAACTCAAAATACCTACCTTTGTGTGCAGGTACTTGTGGTCGTAGTCATTGATCGACACGTTGTCAATAAGTACATCGCCCTCTATTGTCTCATAGAAGTGTTCGAGGAGGTTGATGCAGGAACTCTTGCCACCTCCACTCGGTCCCACCAGGGCAACGACCTCCCCCGGATCAACCAAGAACGACACATTCTGGAAATTTAAAAAGTTAGACAGTTTTATTTTACCCCATGTACATAACCCAGTTGTGTCACATCATAGATATATTATATGTATATAAATGTGCATTTAGATACGTTTACAAAATAAATATGCAATAATACATACGCCCATAAATTATACCTAACAAATAAATGACAGCAGTTCCAGCATATAGCAGTTACCATCTGAACCCTAGACTTATTGGCAATCTCACCTTCAGAACGAGGCTGTCCGGTCGAGTGGGATAGGCGAATGAGACGTTGCGGAATTCAACTCTACCCTCAAGTTTGTTAGGGTGAACGCTTCCGCCCTCCGGCTTAACGAGTGGCTTACGATCAATGAATTCAAACACTTTCTGTGAAGCCCCAATGGCTTGCATCAGGCCTGTGTAGACATCACTGATGGACTGGGGCAGAAATGCATGCAGATAGACACATCAATTTCAAATCAGTTTGATAAAGAGTGATGTGTGAAGGCAGTGGATAGATGGGCGCGGGTGTTGATGTGGAGTAGCATGGCGTCGTTGATTTCATGCCGAGGAGCAAAACGTGGAATAGATTAGGAGATGCCTTTACAGAACAGTGCGACCTCACTATTAAGGTCACCTTTGGGACTGGGCAAAAGTGACCTTAATGGTGAGGTGACTGCATTAGCTAGACTCATTTCTTATACTTTACTGTTACAGAAATAATTCGGGACTGTCCGAGAGTGTCCTTAAGGCCAGACACGGCAGGTAGATAGACACTTTTTTTTCCCAAAGTATGGAATGGATCATACTGAGTACAAAATATGTTGAACCTTTTTGGCCAGACCCCCCAGTTTCCATGATAACAAACAAAATGCCACCATTTTAAGCAAATATTGGCAAATTTGTAAACCCTGTCAATCTCTTTTGACCATATATATAATTATATATAATTATAATTCTTGCAGATCCATGTTCTGTAAATATTCTATTGTGAAATGATCAGAGCATTTTTCAATACGTTTTTTTATTTTTTTTGGGTAAAGTCTGAAAACAAAAACTTTTTGTTGGCAACAAATATGCTTATATCTTTCAAACTATTGATGATTTTTAAAATTTATTGATAGTATGCATACAAAGGTTTCATAATCTGGCAGAAAACCTTTTTGAGTATTTTTTGTCAAAAAGCTCCATTTCACCTGGGGTGTCTGGCCTTAATTGCGAGGTGGGTGTATTACCGAGGTGACTGTAAATCAAGGTTCGACTGTAATCACACATTGATGGTGATAGTTATGATTTATGCTGTGCTAACTTAAACATACAGAAGATGTTATAAAACTAATATAATTTACCTCGAGTGCACTGCCTAACTCAATCTGATACAGAATGAATGAGACAAGATCTCCGCCGGACATCAAGTTATTCACCACCAGGTGGCCACCATAGTATAGCGTTGCGGTGATGAGCATCAGCTCAAACAACTGAAATCGACAGGCACAAATTTACTTACATAATACATATATAATGAGCAGAGAATCAGGGGTTACGAATCATGAGTGGCTTCAAATTGATTTATACACATGTAATTACATTTTTTTCAACTATGAATAAAGTAAAATTGTTGTCATCAGTATAATTTTAAAACAGGATCAAAGTTGTTTGCTATACAACCAAGGAAAATGTCAACTGATGGTCAATCATAGTTGCATCCTAACATAGAAATATATAATGCTAACTAAGGCTGAAATATAGCCTGCATGCAGTTGGAATGGTTAATATATCACAATTCACATACTGAAATAATACATATTTGTATTTTCAGAAAGCTCTAAATTGTTTAAATGAAAAGTTATATAGTGCTATTAACTTTTATCATACTTTCATTGTATTGGTATAATCCAAGCAATAAATTCAATGTTACAATGTCTAGCAAATCGTTCATTCAATCAACCCATGAAAATGTGAGTAAATTTTCAATAAATAGCTTACTGCTACATAAAATAGTACAATGTATTTTTACACCCCTAGTTGGGAGTAACAGCTGTTTTCAACATTCTCTTGACAATTGTAGCCGACCAAACGTGTGCTACCAAACAGCTGCCATTGACATCAATTTGCAGTTCAAAGTTCACAAATACAAAATCACAACAAACCCTTAAACGTAATAAAAAACAGCAAGTCCAAATATTAAAACATTGAGTTACACACTTCGTTGGACCAGACATATCCGGCATAGGCAATTGCTTCTTTCACTTTCAGTTTGCGTGTGACGACAAGTTTCTCAGCATACGTAGCTATCTCTGTGTGTTCGTTGGCAAAGCTGCGTACAGTCCTCATCGAGGAGCATGTCTCCTCCGCCACCTCGTTAGCCCGGGCAAGTGAATCCTGCACCTTCTTTGCCAGGGTCTGTAAGGGAATAACTCAAAGGTAGAATTGATCTACCTTATCTATCATGTGACCGTTTGCCTAGCAACAAGGTCTGTCAAGCCATCAAAAATGGATGCCGAACATGTATTTGGACATACTGTCACATTTTGTTGAGAGTCTGGCTCCATATGTTCTTCTTTAAGATTGATGACAAAACATAAAGTTGTACAAGAGAGAACCGTATGCTGGAAAGTACAGCTGATTGAACTTAGGTAACGTAGTGTGAATAAATTTGCCTAGAAATTGAAATGGCTGCATGAGTATTTGATGTGCTAACCACTACATTACTGCGCCACACTGGTATTGGTCACTATTACAGGAATAAAATACCGTATTCATTCTATTAAGCGTGCAGTAAGCTTAGCGAATATTTGAGACATGGATTTTGTGTTGCAATAAGCGTACAGGGGTGTGCATCCATTTTCTTTGGTTCCTGAGTACAGCCATCTCGGTAGACATGACTGGCAAGCGATTTATGCACCTCACATACAAGCAACAGGATACCAGAACAATGTAATAATCTGATAATTTAGGTGGAACTTTCGATGTTGTTTCATCACCAAGCTTTGAATCTAGTGTGATATTGGTAGAAATTAAAACACAATGATGGACTCAACAGTCAAGGTTGGCATAGAGATCACTGTAACGGCATCAGATGCTACTAAAAAGTGGGTGTACGCCAATTAGGGAATGTACGCACAATAGGACAAATACAGTATGTCACCTGTCATGGCAAAGTGCGTAGTAAGTTGCCAAATCTGTGTGCCAATACTGGATATGGCGCTATACCAAATAAAATATATTATTATTATTATTATGTCTGTTTGCTGAGGCTGGTGACATGATAATATTAATGAAAACATCAATGACCACCCCTTAATGTATAAACAGCTCACCTGATAGTAACTGCCGTATGCCTTTGACACCCCCATAATGACAGGCAGGCCAATGACGGTGACTAGGCTCAATCGCCATGACAACGTGAACATAAACGCACACACACCAACTGTTGTGAAGAAACACAAACTATGTCAGTTGTAACCTTTCTTAAACCCATTTTATAAAATCATATTACACACACATATAATAATAATCAAGCTAGCGTCTGTGTGTGTGTGTTTGTATGTGTGGCATGCATGTGTGTGTGTGTGCGTGTTTTTTTGTGTGTTTCTGTGTGTGTTTCTGTGTGTGTGCCTGGGTGTGTGTGTGTTTGTGTGTGTGTGTGTGTGTGTGTGTGTGTGTGTGTGTGTGTGTGTGTGTGTGTGTGTGTGTGTGTGTGTGTGTGTGTGTGTGTGTGTGTGTGTGTGTGTGTGTGTGATAAGCTTTTCCTCCTAGATGCCTTTCAGATCGGTCACCAAACATACAAGGGTTCATACCGGATGTCTGAAAGATGAAAATCCATTGTTCACAACTTTATGTGTATATTCTGCGATTGTTCCAAGAACCGGCAGTCAGTTGAAGATGGTTTATGACTTACATAATTTGCATAAATGCAAAAAAATTACTTTTCAAATGTTATTTTCAGGTACTTATAGAAATCATCATCTGTGTGTGTGCGTGCATGCGTGTGTGCGTGCGTGCGTGCATGCGTGTGTGTGTATCTAGCTCCATGTAGAGGATGGGCATTGTTCCTAGTGTATGAAGAGGTGCATTCTGCAGCAACCATCGTGGCTACAATATTTTACTTTTTCCCGTAATGGTGTGTACACAGTGTACACAGTGTACACAGTGTACACTTTTACCATTATTCCATAAATTGATACTTCATCATTGCAATCATGTGATGAAGACAAAATTAAAAACAATTCAATTTTTTTAATGTACACTTCTTACACAAACTTCAGCAGCAACATATTTGAACAGAACATCCGATTAGATTATAACAACCTTGTTTGATTGCATACAAACAGCCAGAATTATTAGAAGTGTTAAACTGACACATCCAACAGTCATGTGGTGTTGTTCAAAATGGACGTCCATTGTTTTTAGTTTTCAACAACGACTACTAACTTGCTTTGATGAGGCTTCGTAGGAAAATATTGGTGTTGAGTGACAAAGCGTCTGACATCGTTGACGTGTCGGATGTCAATCTTGATGTCAAGTCACCTGACAAATAACAAATATTTTTTACATCAAGATATAACAATAACGTGAATAATAATAAGACAATAATTATAGCACATAAATTCTCAAGAACTAAGCTTAGAGATATACAGGTCTATTCTGTTCAATATCAATGATAATGCACACAATACACAATAATGACAGTAATGAAAGTCAACTTTCTGTATGTCAAAATTCACTTTCTTATTGGAGAAACGTATTATTGAGGACACCAATAACTTCTACATCCTCTACTTTTTCAGAAACAACTGACAAATTAATGGAAGAAATTTGGACAGATTGAGATGGACAGGTGACATACAGAGAATGTGTGTGGACAGATTGAGATGGACAGGTGACATACAGAGAATGTGTATGGGCAGACTGAGATAGACAGGTAACATACAGAGAATGTGTGTGGATAGATTGAGATGGACAGGTGACATACAGAGAATGTGTGTGGACAGATTGAGATGGACAGGTGACATACAGAGAATGTGTATGGACAGACTGAGATGGACAGGTCACATAGAGAATGTGTGTGGACAGATTGAGATGGACAGGTGACATACAGAGAATGTGTGTGGACAGATTGAGATGGGCAGGTGACATACAGAGAATGTGTGTGGATAGATTGAGATGGACAGGTGACATACAGAGAATGTGTGTGGACAGATTGAGATGGACAGGTCACATACAGAGAATGTGTGTAGACAGATTGAGATGGACAGGTGACATACAGAGAATGTGTATGGACAGACTGAGATAGACAGGTGACATACAGAGATTGTGTGTGGATAGATTGAGATGGACAGGTGACATACAGAGAATGTGTGTGGACAGATTGAGATGGACAGGTCATATACACAGAATGTGTGTGGACAGATTGAGATGGACAGGTGACATACAGAGAATGTGTATGGACAGACTGAGATGGACAGGTGACATACAGAGAATGTGTGTGGACAGACTGAGATGGACAGGTGACGTACAGAGAATGTGTATGGACAGACTGAGATGGACAGGTGACATACAGAGAATGTGTGTGGACAGACTGAGATGGACAGGTGATGTACAGAGAATGTGTATGGACAGACTGAGATGGACAGGTGACATACAGAGAATGTGTGTGGACAGATTGAGATGGACAGGTGACATACAGAGAATGTGTGTGGACAGACTGAGATGGACAGGTGACGTACAGAGAATGTGTATGGACAGACTGAGATGGACAGGTGACATACAGAGAATGTGTGTGGACAGACTGAGATGGACAGGTGTCGTACAGAGAATGTGTATGGACAGATTGAGATGGACAGGTGACATACGGAGAATATGTGTGGACAGATTGAGATGGACAGGTGACATACAAAGAATGTGTGTGGACAGATTGAGTTGGACAGGTGACATACAGAGAATGTGTGGACAGACTGAGATGGACAGGTCACATACAGAGAATGTGTATGGACAGATTGAGATGGACAGGTGACATACAGAGAATGTGTATGGACAGACTGAGATGGACAGGTCACATAGAGAATGTGTGTGGACAGATTGAGATGGACAGGTGACATACAGAGAATGTGTGTGGACAGATTGAGATGGGCAGGTGACATACAGAGAATGTGTGTGGATAGATTGAGATGGACAGGTGACATACAGAGAATGTGTGTGGACAGATTGAGATGGACAGGTCACATACAGAGAATGTGTGTAGACAGATTGAGATGGACAGGTGACATACAGAGAATGTGTATGGACAGACTGAGATAGACAGGTGACATACAGAGATTGTGTGTGGATAGATTGAGATGGACAGGTGACATACAGAGAATGTGTGTGGACAGATTGAGATGGACAGGTCATATACACAGAATGTGTGTGGACAGATTGAGATGGACAGGTGACATACAGAGAATGTGTATGGACAGACTGAGATGGACAGGTGACATACAGAGAATGTGTGTGGACAGACTGAGATGGACAGGTGACGTACAGAGAATGTGTATGGACAGACTGAGATGGACAGGTGACATACAGAGAATGTGTGTGGACAGACTGAGATGGACAGGTGATGTACAGAGAATGTGTATGGACAGACTGAGATGGACAGGTGACATACAGAGAATGTGTGTGGACAGATTGAGATGGACAGGTGACATACAGAGAATGTGTGTGGACAGACTGAGATGGACAGGTGACGTACAGAGAATGTGTATGGACAGACTGAGATGGACAGGTGACATACAGAGAATGTGTGTGGACAGACTGAGATGGACAGGTGTCGTACAGAGAATGTGTATGGACAGATTGAGATGGACAGGTGACATACGGAGAATATGTGTGGACAGATTGAGATGGACAGGTGACATACAAAGAATGTGTGTGGACAGATTGAGTTGGACAGGTGACATACAGAGAATGTGTGGACAGACTGAGATGGACAGGTCACATACAGAGAATGTGTGTGGACAGATTGAGATGGACAGGTGACGTACAGAGAATGTGTATGGACAGACTGAGATGGACAGGTGACATACAGAGAATGTGTATGGACAGACTGGGATGGACAGGTGACATACAGAGAATGTGTATGGACAGACTGAGATGGACAGGTGACATACAGAGAATGTGTGTGGACAGATTGAGATGGACAGGTGACATACAGAGAATGTGTGTGGACAGATTGAGATGGAGAGGTGACATACAGAGAATGTGTGTGGACAGATTGAGATGGACAGGTGACATACAGAGAATGTGTGTGGACAGATGGAGATGGAGAGATGACATACAGAGAATGTGTGTGGACAGATTGAGATGGACAGGTGACATACAGAGAATGTGTGGACAGATTGAGATGGACAGGTGACATACGGAGAATATGTGTGGACAGATTGAGATGGACAGGTGACATACAGAGAATGTGTGTGGACAGACTGAGATGGACAGGTGACGTACAGAGATTGTGTATGGACAGACTGAGATGGACAGGTGACTTACAGAGAATGTGTGTGGACAGACTGAGATGGACAGGTGACATACAGAGAATGTGTATGGACAGATTGAGATGGACAGGTAACATACAGATAATGTGTGGACAGACTGAGATGGACAGGTGACATACAGATAATGTGTGTGGACAGATTGAGTTGGACAGGTCACATACAGATAATGTGTGGACAGACTGAGATGGACAGGTCACATACAGATAATGTGTATGGACAGACTGAGATGGACAGGTGACGTACAGAGATTGTGTATGGACAGACTGAGATGGACAGGTGACATACAGAGAATGTGTGTGGACAGACTGAGATGGACAGGTGACATACAGAGAATGTGTGTGGACAGACTGAGATGGACAGGTGACATACAGAGAATGTGTGTGGACAGACTGAGATGGACAGGTCACATATAGAGAATGTGTGTGGACAGACTGAGATGGAGGTGTCAAGAGAGAACACAGACAGGTATGAATACCAAAGGTTGGTAGACAACTGCAGAAGATTGATACAGTTGATCACACATATCATTGATAGGACATATCATCGATAGGACATATCATCAATAGGACATATCATCGATAGGACATATCATCGATAGGACATATCATCGATAGTACATATCATTGATAGGACATATCATCGATAGGACATATCAGCAAAGGTAGAAGGAGAAGAAGATGTATTACATAAAATTATTGTATTCATGATTTATTGAGAATATTTAACGAGGAGAGCCTTCTTCGTCTTCTTCTGCCAGTTGAGGAATAACTCCGCAGTTTTCATGGTGAGCACGGTTTTTAAATTGAAAAGTTATACATGGTGACGGCTTGGAATAATAATAATTTAAAAAATAATAAGTAAAATAAAAAATTATAAATATTCAGTTCCACTGGGTAAAAGTTACACATTGTGATTGTAATAGTTGGGGCTATTGTTAGGTAGTCTACAGTGTTGTGTACCATATGGCTATATATACTATTGCTAGGTAGTCTACATTGTTTTGTACCATATGGCTATACATACTATTGCTATGTAGTCTACAGTGTTGTGTACCATATGGCTATATATACTATTGTTAGGTAGTCTATAGTGTTGTGTACCATATGGCTATACGTACTATTGCTAGGTAGTCTACAGTATTGTGTACCATATGGCTATATGTACTATTGCTATGTAGTCTACAGTGTTGTGAACCATATGGCTATATATACTATTGCTAGGTAGTCTAGTGTTGTGTACCATATGGCTATATGTACTATTGCTAGGTAGTCTACAGTGTTGTGTACCATATGGCTATATGTACTATTGCTATGTAGTCTACAGTGTTTTGAACCATATGGCTATATATACTATTGCTAGGTAGTCTAGTGTTGTGTACCATATGGCTATACATACTATTGCTATGTAGTCTACAGTCTTGTGTACCATATGGCTATATATACTATTGTTAGGTAGTCTACAGTGTTGTGTACCATATGGCTATACATACTATTGCTATGTAGTCTACAGTGTTGTGTACCATATGGCCATATATACTATTGTTAGGTAGTCTAGTGTTGTGTACCATATGGCTATATATGTACTATTGCTAGGTAGTCTACAGTGTTGTGTACCATATGGCTATATATACTATTGCTAGGTAGTCTACAGTGTTGTGTACCATATGGCTATATATGTACTATTGTTAGGTAGTCTACATTGTTTTGTACCATATGGCTATACATACTATTGTTAGGTAATCTACATTGTTTTGTACCATATGGCTATACATACTATTGCTATGTAGTCTACAGTGTTGTGTACCATATGGCTATATGTACTATTGTTAGGTAGTCTACAGTGTTGTGTACCATATGGCTATACATACTATTGCTATGTAGTCTAGTGTTGTGTACCATATGGCTATATATATACTATTGTTAGGTAGTCTACAGTGTTGTGTACCATATGGCTATATATACTATTGCTAGGTAGTCTACAGTGTTGTGTACCATATGGCTATATATGTACTATTGTTAGGTAGTCTACATTGTTTTGTACCATATGGCTATACATACTATTGTTAGGTAGTCTACATTGTTTAGTACCATATGGCTATACATACTATTGCTATGTAGTCTACAGTGTTGTGTACCATATGGCTATATGTACTATTGTTAGGTAGTCTACAGTGTTGTGTACCATATGGCTATACATACTATTGCTATGTAGTCTAGTGTTGTGTACCATATGGCTATATATACTATTGTTAGGTAGCCTATAGTGTTGTGTACCATATGGCTATACATACTATTGTTAGGTAGTCTATAGTGTTGTGTACCATATGGCTATACATACTATTGTTAGGTAGTCTACACTGTTGTGTACCATATGGCTATACATACTATTGTTAGGTAGTCTAGTGTTGTGTACCATATGGCTATATATACTATTGCTAGGTAGTCTAGTGTTGTGTACCATATGGCTATATATATACTATTGCTAGGTAGTCTACATTGTTTTGTACCATATGGCTATACATAATATTGCTATGTAGTCTACAGTGTTGTGTACCATATGGCTATATATGTACTATTGTTAGGTAGTCTATAGTGTTGTGTACCATATGGCTATACATACTATTATTAGGTAGTCTACAGTGTTGTGTACCATATGGCTATACATACTATTGCTATGTAGTCTACAGTGTTGTGTACCATATGGCTATATATACTATTGCTAGGTAGTCTACAGTGTTGTGTACCATATGGCTATATATGTACTATTGTTAGGTAGTCTACATTGTTTTGTACCATATGGCTATACATACTATTGTTAGGTAATCTACATTGTTTTGTACCATATGGCTATACATACTATTGCTATGTAGTCTACAGTGTTGTGTACCATATGGCTATATGTACTATTGTTAGGTAGTCTACAGTGTTGTGTACCATATGGCTATACATACTATTGCTATGTAGTCTAGTGTTGTGTACCATATGGCTATATATATACTATTGTTAGGTAGTCTATAGTGTTGTGTACCATATGGCTATACATACTATTGTTATGTAGTCTACAGTGTTATGTACCATATGGCTATACATACTATTGTTAGGTAGTCTAGTGTTGTGTACCATATGGCTATATATACTATTGCTAGGTAGTCTACATTGTTTTGTACCATATTGCTAGGTAGTCTAGTGTTGTGTACCATATGGCTATATATACTATTGCTAGGTAGTCTACATTGTTTTGTACCATATGGCTATACATAATATTGCTATGTAGTCTACAGTGTTGTGTACCATATGGCTATATATGTACTATTGTTAGGTAGTATATAGCGTTGTGTACCATATGGCTATACATACTATTGTTAGGTAGTCTACAGTGTTGTGTACCATATGGCTATACATACTATTGCTATGTAGTCTACAGTGTTGTGTACCATATGGCTATATATACTATTGTTAGGTAGTCTATAGTGTTGTGTACCATATGGCTATACGTACTATTGCTAGGTAGTCTACAGTATTGTGTACCATATGGCTATATGTACTATTGCTATGTAGTCTACAGTGTTGTGAACCATATGGCTATATATACTATTGCTAGGTAGTCTAGTGTTGTGTACCATATGGCTATACATACTATTGCTATGTAGTCTACAGTCTTGTGTACCATATGGCTATATATACTATTGTTAGGTAGTCTACAGTGTTGTGTACCATATGGCTATACATACTATTGCTATGTAGTCTACAGTGTTGTGTACCATATGGCTATATATACTATTGTTAGGTAGTCTAGTGTTGTGTACCATATGGCTATATATACTATTGCTAGGTAGTCTACATTGTTTTGTACCATATGGCTATACATACTATTGCTATGTAGTCTACAGTGTTGTGTACCATATGGCTATATATACTATTGTTAGGTAGTCTATAGTGTTGTGTACCATATGGCTATACGTACTATTGCTAGGTAGTCTACAGTATTGTGTACCATATGGCTATATGTACTATTGCTATGTAGTCTACAGTGTTGTGAACCATATGGCTATATATACTATTGCTAGGTAGTCTAGTGTTGTGTACCATATGGCTATACATACTATTGCTATGTAGTCTACAGTCTTGTGTACCATATGGCTATATATACTATTGTTAGGTAGTCTACAGTGTTGTGTACCATATGGCTATACATACTATTGCTATGTAGTCTACAGTGTTGTGTACCATATAGCTATATATACTATTGTTAGGTAGTCTAGTGTTGTGTACCATATGGCTATATATACTATTGCTAGGTAGTCTACATTGTTTTGTACCATATGGCTATACATACTATTGCTATGTAGTCTACAGTGTTGTGTACCATATGGCTATATATACTATTGTTAGGTAGTCTATAGTGTTGTGTACCATATGGCTATACGTACTATTGCTAGGTAGTCTACAGTATTGTGTACCATATGGCTATATGTACTATTGCTATGTAGTCTACAGTGTTGTGAACCATATGGCTATATATACTATTGCTAGGTAGTCTAGTGTTGTGTACCATATGGCTATACATACTATTGCTATGTAGTCTACAGTCTTGTGTACCATATGGCTATATATACTATTGTTAGGTAGTCTACAGTGTTGTGTACCATATGGCTATACATACTATTGCTATGTAGTCTACAGTGTTGTGTACCATATGGCTATATATACTATTGTTAGGTAGTCTAGTGTTGTGTACCATATGGCTATATATGTACTATTGCTAGGTAGTCTACAGTGTTGTGTACCATATGGCTATACATACTATTGTTAGGTAGTCTACAGTGTTGTATACCATATGGCTATACATACTATTGTTAGGTAGTCTACAGTGTTGTGTACCATATGGCTATATATACTATTGTTAGGTAGTCTACAGTGTTGTGTACCATATGGCTATATATGTACTATTGTTAGGTAGTCTACATTGTTTTGTACCATATGGCTATACATACTATTGTTAGGTAGTCTACATTGTTTTGTACCATATGGCTATATGTACTATTGCTATGTAGTCTACAGTGTTGTGTACCATATGGCTATACTTACTATTGTTAGGTAGTCTACAGTGTTGTGTACCATATGGCTATATATACTATTGTTAGGTAGTCTAGTGTTGTGTACCATATGGCTATATATGTACTATTGTTAGGTAGTATATAGCGTTGTGTACCATATGGCTATACATACTATTGTTAGGTAGTCTACAGTGTTGTGTACCATATGGCTATACATACTATTGCTATGTAGTCTACAGTGTTGTGTACCATATGGCTATATATACTATTGCTAGGTAGTCTACATTGTTTTGTACCATATGGCTATACATACTATTGCTATGTAGTCTACAGTGTTGTGTACCATATGGCTATATATACTATTGTTAGGTAGTCTATAGTGTTGTGTACCATATGGCTATACGTACTATTGCTAGGTAGTCTACAGTATTGTGTACCATATGGCTATATGTACTATTGCTATGTAGTCTACAGTGTTGTGAACCATATGGCTATATATACTATTGCTAGGTAGTCTAGTGTTGTGTACCATATGGCTATACATACTATTGCTATGTAGTCTACAGTCTTGTGTACCATATGGCTATATATACTATTGTTAGGTAGTCTACAGTGTTGTGTACCATATGGCTATACATACTATTGCTATGTAGTCTACAGTGTTGTGTACCATATGGCTATATATACTATTGTTAGGTAGTCTAGTGTTGTGTACCATATGGCTATATATACTATTGCTAGGTAGTCTACATTGTTTTGTACCATATGGCTATACATACTATTGCTATGTAGTCTACAGTGTTGTGTACCATATGGCTATATATACTATTGTTAGGTAGTCTATAGTGTTGTGTACCATATGGCTATACGTACTATTGCTAGGTAGTCTACAGTATTGTGTACCATATGGCTATATGTACTATTGCTATGTAGTCTACAGTGTTGTGAACCATATGGCTATATATACTATTGCTAGGTAGTCTAGTGTTGTGTACCATATGGCTATACATACTATTGCTATGTAGTCTACAGTCTTGTGTACCATATGGCTATATATACTATTGTTAGGTAGTCTACAGTGTTGTGTACCATATGGCTATACATACTATTGCTATGTAGTCTACAGTGTTGTGTACCATATGGCTATATACAGGGGCCTGTATACTATTGTTAGGTAGTCTAGTGTTGTGTACCATATGGCTATATATGTACTATTGCTAGGTAGTATACAGTGTTGTGTACCATATGGCTATACATACTATTGTTAGGTAGTCTACAGTGTTGTATACCATATGGCTATACATACTATTGTTAGGTAGTCTACAGTGTTGTGTACCATATGGCTATATATACTATTGTTAGGTAGTCTACAGTGTTGTGTACCATATGGCTATATATGTACTATTGTTAGGTAGTCTACATTGTTTTGTACCATATGGCTATACATACTATTGTTAGGTAGTCTACATTGTTTAGTACCATATGGCTATATGTACTATTGCTATGTAGTCTACAGTGTTGTGTACCATATGGCTATATGTACTATTGTTAGGTAGTCTACAGTGTTGTGTACCATATGGCTATACATACTATTGCTATGTAGTCTACAGTGTTGTGTACCATATGGCTATACTTACTATTGTTAGGTAGTCTACAGTGTTGTGTACCATATGGCTATATATACTATTGTTAGGTAGTCTAGTGTTGTGTACCATATGGCTATATATGTACTATTGTTAGGTAGTATATAGCGTTGTGTACCATATGGCTATACATACTATTGTTAGGTAGTCTACAGTGTTGTGTACCATATGGCTATACATACTATTGCTATGTAGTCTACAGTGTTGTGTACCATATGGCTATACTTACTATTGTTAGGTAGTCTACAGTGTTGTGTACCATATGGCTATATATACTATTGCTAGGTAGTCTACAGTGTTGTGTACCATATGGCTATATATGTACTATTGTTAGGTAGTCTACATTGTTTTGTACCATATGGCTATACATACTATTGTTAGGTAGTCTACATTGTTTAGTACCATATGGCTATACATACTATTGCTATGTAGTCTACAGTGTTGTGTACCATATGGCTATATGTACTATTGTTAGGTAGTCTACAGTGTTGTGTACCATATGGCTATACATACTATTGCTATGTAGTCTAGTGTTGTGTACCATATGGCTATATATACTATTGTTAGGTAGCCTATAGTGTTGTGTACCATATGGCTATACATACTATTGTTAGGTAGTCTATAGTGTTGTGTACCATATGGCTATACATACTATTGTTAGGTAGTCTACACTGTTGTGTACCATATGGCTATACATACTATTGTTAGGTAGTCTAGTGTTGTGTACCATATGGCTATATATACTATTGCTAGGTAGTCTAGTGTTGTGTACCATATGGCTATATATATACTATTGCTAGGTAGTCTACATTGTTTTGTACCATATGGCTATACATAATATTGCTATGTAGTCTACAGTGTTGTGTACCATATGGCTATATATGTACTATTGTTAGGTAGTCTATAGTGTTGTGTACCATATGGCTATACATACTATTATTAGGTAGTCTACAGTGTTGTGTACCATATGGCTATACATACTATTGCTATGTAGTCTACAGTGTTGTGTACCATATGGCTATATATACTATTGCTAGGTAGTCTACAGTGTTGTGTACCATATGGCTATATATGTACTATTGTTAGGTAGTCTACATTGTTTTGTACCATATGGCTATACATACTATTGTTAGGTAATCTACATTGTTTTGTACCATATGGCTATACATACTATTGCTATGTAGTCTACAGTGTTGTGTACCATATGGCTATATGTACTATTGTTAGGTAGTCTACAGTGTTGTGTACCATATGGCTATACATACTATTGCTATGTAGTCTAGTGTTGTGTACCATATGGCTATATATATACTATTGTTAGGTAGTCTATAGTGTTGTGTACCATATGGCTATACATACTATTGTTAGGTAGTCTACAGTGTTATGTACCATATGGCTATACATACTATTGTTAGGTAGTCTACACTGTTGTGTACCATATGGCTATACATACTATTGTTAGGTAGTCTAGTGTTGTGTACCATATGGCTATATATACTATTGCTAGGTAGTCTAGTGTTGTGTACCATATGGCTATATATATATACTATTGCTAGGTAGTCTACATTGTTTTGTACCATATGGCTATACATAATATTGCTATGTAGTCTACAGTGTTGTGTACCATATGGCTATATATGTACTATTGTTAGGTAGTCTATAGTGTTGTGTACCATATGGCTATACATACTATTATTAGGTAGTCTACAGTGTTGTGTACCATATGGCTATACATACTATTGTTACGTAGTCTACAGTGTTGTGTACCATATGGCTATATATACTATTGTTAGGTAGTCTAGTGGTGTGTACCATATGGCTATATATGTACTATTGTTAGGTAGTATATAGTGTTGTGTACCATATGGCTATACATACTATTGTTAGGTAGTCTACAGTGTTGTGTACCATATGGCTATACATACTATTGCTGTGTAGTCTACAGTGTTGTGTACCATATGGCTATATATACTATTGCTAGGTAGTCTACAGTGTTGTGTACCATATGGCTATATATGTACTATTGTTAGGTAGTCTACATTGTTTTGTACCATATGGCTATACATACTATTGTTAGGTAGTCTACATTGTTTTGTACCATATGGCTATACATACTATTGTTAGGTAGTCTAGTGGTGTGTACCATATGGCTATATATACTATTGCTAGGTAGTCTAGTGTTGTGTACCATATGGCTATATATACTATTGCTAGGTAGTCTACATTGTTTTGTACCATATGGCTATACATACTATTGCTATGTAGTCTAAAGTGTTGTGTACCATATGGCTATATATACTATTGCTAGGTAGTCTACAGTGTTGTGTACCATATGGCTATATATGTACTATTGTTAGGTAGTCTACATTGTTTTGTACCATATGGCTATACATACTATTGTTAGGTAGTCTACATTGTTTTGTACCATATGGCTATACATACTATTGTTAGGTAGTCTAGTGGTGTGTACCATATGGCTATATATACTATTGCTAGGTAGTCTATAGTGTTGTGTACCATATGGCTATACATACTATTGTTAGGTAGTCTACACTGTTGTGTACCATATGGCTATACATACTATTGTTAGGTAGTCTAGTGTTGTGTACCATATGGCTATATATACTATTGCTAGGTAGTCTAGTGTTGTGTACCATATGGCTATATATATACTATTGCTAGGTAGTCTACATTGTTTTGTACCATATGGCTATACATAATATTGCTATGTAGTCTACAGTGTTGTGTACCATATGGCTATATATGTACTATTGTTAGGTAGTCTATAGTGTTGTGTACCATATGGCTATACATACTATTATTAGATAGTCTACAGTGTTGTGTACCATATGGCTATACATACTATTGCTATGTAGTCTACAGTGTTGTGTACCATATGGCTATATATACTATTGCTAGGTAGTCTAGTGTTGTGTACCATATGGCTATATATGTACTATTGTTAGGTAGTCTACATTGTTTTGTACCATATGGCTATACATACTATTGTTAGGTAATCTACATTGTTTTGTACCATATGGCTATACATACTATTGCTGTGTAGTCTACAGTGTTGTGTACCATATGGCTATATGTACTATTGTTAGGTAGTCTACAGTGTTGTGTACCATATGGCTATACATACTATTGCTATGTAGTCTAGTGTTGTGTACCATATGGCTATATATATACTATTGTTAGGTAGTCTATAGTGTTGTGTACCATATGGCTATACATACTATTGTTAGGTAGTCTACAGTGTTATGTACCATATGGCTATACATACTATTGTTAGGTAGTCTAGTGTTGTGTACCATATGGCTATATATACTATTGCTAGGTAGTCTACATTGTTTTGTACCATATGGCTATACATACTATTGCTATGTAGTCTACAGTGTTGTGTACCATATGGCTATATATGTACTATTGTTAGGTAGTCTATAGTGTTGTGTACCATATGGCTATACATACTATTGTTATGTAGTCTATAGTGTTGTGTACCATATGGCTATACATACTATTGTTACGTAGTCTACAGTGTTGTGTACCATATGGCTATACATACTATTGTTAGGTAGTCTAGTGGTGTGTACCATATGGCTATATATACTATTGCTAGGTAGTCTAGTGTTGTGTACCATATGGCTATATATACTATTGCTAGGTAGTCTACATTGTTTTGTACCATATGGCTATACATACTATTGCTATGTAGTCTACAGTGTTGTGTACCATATGGCTATATATGTACTATTGTTAGGTAGTATATAGTGTTGTGTACCATATGGCTATACATACTATTGTTAGGTAGTCTACAGTGTTGTGTACCATATGGCTATACATACTATTGCTGTGTAGTCTACAGTGTTGTGTACCATATGGCTATATATACTATTGCTAGGTAGTCTACAGTGTTGTGTACCATATGGCTATATATGTACTATTGTTAGGTAGTCTACATTGTTTTGTACCATATGGCTATACATACTATTGTTAGGTAGTCTACATTGTTTTGTACCATATGGCTATACATATTATTGTTAGGTAGTCTAGTGGTGTGTACCATATGGCTATATATACTATTGCTAGGTAGTCTAGTGTTGTGTACCATATGGCTATATATACTATTGCTAGGTAGTCTACATTGTTTTGTACCATATGGCTATACATACTATTGCTATGTAGTCTACAGTGTTGTGTACCATATGGCTATATATACTATTGCTAGGTAGTCTACAGTGTTGTGTACCATATGGCTATATATGTACTATTGTTAGGTAGTCTACATTGTTTTGTACCATATGGCTATACATACTATTGTTAGGTAGTCTAGTGGTGTGTACCATATTGCTATATATACTATTGCTAGGTAGTCTAGTGTTGTGTACCATATGGCTATATATACTATTGCTAGGTAGTCTACATTGTTTTGTACCATATGGCTATACATAATATTGCTATGTAGTCTACAGTGTTGTGTACCATATGGCTATATATGTACTATTGTTAGGTAGTATATAGCGTTGTGTACCATATGGCTATACATACTATTGTTAGGTAGTCTACAGTGTTGTGTACCATATGGCTATACATACTATTGCTATGTAGTCTACAGTGTTGTGTACCATATGGCTATATATACTATTGCTAGGTAGTCTACATTGTTTTGTACCATATGGCTATACATACTATTGCTATGTAGTCTACAGTGTTGTGTACCATATGGCTATATATACTATTGTTAGGTAGTCTATAGTGTTGTGTACCATATGGCTATACGTACTATTGCTAGGTAGTCTACAGTATTGTGTACCATATGGCTATATGTACTATTGCTATGTAGTCTACAGTGTTGTGAACCATATGGCTATATATACTATTGCTAGGTAGTCTAGTGTTGTGTACCATATGGCTATACATACTATTGCTATGTAGTCTACAGTCTTGTGTACCATATGGCTATATATACTATTGTTAGGTAGTCTACAGTGTTGTGTACCATATGGCTATACATACTATTGCTATGTAGTCTACAGTGTTGTGTACCATATGGCTATATATACTATTGTTAGGTAGTCTAGTGTTGTGTACCATATGGCTATATATACTATTGCTAGGTAGTCTACATTGTTTTGTACCATATGGCTACACATACTATTGCTATGTAGTCTACAGTGTTGTGTACCATATGGCTATATATACTATTGTTAGGTAGTCTATAGTGTTGTGTACCATATGGCTATACGTACTATTGCTAGGTAGTCTACAGTATTGTGTACCATATGGCTATATGTAGTATTGCTATGTAGTCTACAGTGTTGTGAACCATATGGCTATATATACTATTGCTAGGTAGTCTAGTGTTGTGTACCATATGGCTATACATACTATTGCTATGTAGTCTACAGTCTTGTGTACCATATGGCTATATATACTATTGTTAGGTAGTCTACAGTGTTGTGTACCATATGGCTATACATACTATTGCTATGTAGTCTACAGTGTTGTGTACCATATGGCTATATATACTATTGTTAGGTAGTCTAGTGTTGTGTACCATATGGCTATATATACTATTGCTAGGTAGTCTACATTGTTTTGTACCATATGGCTATACATACTATTGCTATGTAGTCTACAGTGTTGTGTACCATATGGCTATATATACTATTGTTAGGTAGTCTATAGTGTTGTGTACCATATGGCTATACGTACTATTGCTAGGTAGTCTACAGTATTGTGTACCATATGGCTATATGTACTATTGCTATGTAGTCTACAGTGTTGTGAACCATATGGCTATATATACTATTGCTAGGTAGTCTAGTGTTGTGTACCATATGGCTATACATACTATTGCTATGTAGTCTACAGTCTTGTGTACCATATGGCTATATATACTATTGTTAGGTAGTCTACAGTGTTGTGTACCATATGGCTATACATACTATTGCTATGTAGTCTACAGTGTTGTGTACCATATGGCTATATATACTATTGTTAGGTAGTCTAGTGTTGTGTACCATATGGCTATATATACTATTGTTAGGTAGTCTACAGTGTTGTGTACCATATGGCTATATATGTACTATTGTTAGGTAGTCTACATTGTTTTGTACCATATGGCTATACATACTATTGTTAGGTAGTCTACATTGTTTTGTACCATATGGCTATATGTACTATTGCTATGTAGTCTACAGTGTTGTGTACCATATGGCTATACTTACTATTGTTAGGTAGTCTACAGTGTTGTGTACCATATGGCTATATATACTATTGTTAGGTAGTCTAGTGTTGTGTACCATATGGCTATATATGTACTATTGTTAGGTAGTATATAGCGTTGTGTACCATATGGCTATACATACTATTGTTAGGTAGTCTACAGTGTTGTGTACCATATGGCTATACATACTATTGCTATGTAGTCTACAGTGTTGTGTACCATATGGCTATATATACTATTGTTAGGTAGTTTATAGTGTTGTGTACCATATGGCTATACGTACTATTGCTAGGTAGTCTACAGTATTGTGTACCATATGGCTATATGTACTATTGCTATGTAGTCTACAGTGTTGTGAACCATATGGCTATATATACTATTGCTAGGTAGTCTAGTGTTGTGTACCATATGGCTATACATACTATTGCTATGTAGTCTACAGTCTTGTGTACCATATGGCTATATATACTATTGTTAGGTAGTCTACAGTGTTGTGTACCATATGGCTATACATACTATTGCTATGTAGTCTACAGTGTTGTGTACCATATGGCTATATATACTATTGTTAGGTAGTCTAGTGTTGTGTACCATATGGCTATATATACTATTGCTAGGTAGTCTACATTGTTTTGTACCATATGGCTATACATACTATTGCTATGTAGTCTACAGTGTTGTGTACCATATGGCTATATATACTATTGTTAGGTAGTCTATAGTGTTGTGTACCATATGGCTATACGTACTATTGCTAGGTAGTCTACAGTATTGTGTACCATATGGCTATATGTACTATTGCTATGTAGTCTACAGTGTTGTGAACCATATGGCTATATATACTATTGCTAGGTAGTCTAGTGTTGTGTACCATATGGCTATACATACTATTGCTATGTAGTCTACAGTCTTGTGTACCATATGGCTATATATACTATTGTTAGGTAGTCTACAGTGTTGTGTACCATATGGCTATACATACTATTGCTATGTAGTCTACAGTGTTGTGTACCATATGGCTATATATACTATTGTTAGGTAGTCTAGTGTTGTGTACCATATGGCTATATATGTACTATTGCTAGGTAGTCTACAGTGTTGTGTACCATATGGCTATACATACTATTGTTAGGTAGTCTACAGTGTTGTATACCATATGGCTATACATACTATTGTTAGGTAGTCTACAGTGTTGTGTACCATATGGCTATATATACTATTGTTAGGTAGTCTACAGTGTTGTGTACCATATGGCTATATATGTACTATTGTTAGGTAGTCTACATTGTTTTGTACCATATGGCTATACATACTATTGTTAGGTAGTCTACATTGTTTTGTACCATATGGCTATATGTACTATTGCTATGTAGTCTACAGTGTTGTGTACCATATGGCTATACTTACTATTGTTAGGTAGTCTACAGTGTTGTGTACCATATGGCTATATATACTATTGCTAGGTAGTCTACAGTGTTGTGTACCATATGGCTATATATGTACTATTGTTAGGTAGTCTACATTGTTTTGTACCATATGGCTATACATACTATTGTTAGGTAGTCTACATTGTTTAGTACCATATGGCTATACATACTATTGCTATGTAGTCTACAGTGTTGTGTACCATATGGCTATATGTACTATTGTTAGGTAGTCTACAGTGTTGTGTACCATATGGCTATACATACTATTGCTATGTAGTCTAGTGTTGTGTACCATATGGCTATATATACTATTGTTAGGTAGCCTATAGTGTTGTGTACCATATGGCTATACATACTATTGTTAGGTAGTCTATAGTGTTGTGTACCATATGGCTATACATACTATTGTTAGGTAGTCTACACTGTTGTGTACCATATGGCTATACATACTATTGTTAGGTAGTCTAGTGTTGTGTACCATATGGCTATATATACTATTGCTAGGTAGTCTAGTGTTGTGTACCATATGGCTATATATATACTATTGCTAGGTAGTCTACATTGTTTTGTACCATATGGCTATACATAATATTGCTATGTAGTCTACAGTGTTGTGTACCATATGGCTATATATGTACTATTGTTAGGTAGTCTATAGTGTTGTGTACCATATGGCTATACATACTATTATTAGGTAGTCTACAGTGTTGTGTACCATATGGCTATACATACTATTGCTATGTAGTCTACAGTGTTGTGTACCATATGGCTATATATACTATTGCTAGGTAGTCTACAGTGTTGTGTACCATATGGCTATATATGTACTATTGTTAGGTAGTCTACATTGTTTTGTACCATATGGCTATACATACTATTGTTAGGTAATCTACATTGTTTTGTACCATATGGCTATACATACTATTGCTATGTAGTCTACAGTGTTGTGTACCATATGGCTATATGTACTATTGTTAGGTAGTCTACAGTGTTGTGTACCATATGGCTATACATACTATTGCTATGTAGTCTAGTGTTGTGTACCATATGGCTATATATATACTATTGTTAGGTAGTCTATAGTGTTGTGTACCATATGGCTATACATACTATTGTTAGGTAGTCTACAGTGTTATGTACCATATGGCTATACATACTATTGTTAGGTAGTCTAGTGTTGTGTACCATATGGCTATATATACTATTGCTAGGTAGTCTACATTGTTTTGTACCATATGGCTATACATACTATTGCTATGTAGTCTACAGTGTTGTGTACCATATGGCTATATATGTACTATTGTTAGGTAGTCTATAGTGTTGTGTACCATATGGCTATACATACTATTGTTATGTAGTCTATAGTGTTGTGTACCATATGGCTATACATACTATTGTTACGTAGTCTACAGTGTTGTGTACCATATGGCTATACATACTATTGTTAGGTAGTCTAGTGGTGTGTACCATATGGCTATATATACTATTGCTAGGTAGTCTAGTGTTGTGTACCATATGGCTATATATACTATTGCTAGGTAGTCTACATTGTTTTGTACCATATGGCTATATATGTACTATTGTTAGGTAGTATATAGTGTTGTGTACCATATGGCTATACATACTATTGTTAGGTAGTCTACAGTGTTGTGTACCATATGGCTATACATACTATTGCTGTGTAGTCTACAGTGTTGTGTACCATATGGCTATATATACTATTGCTAGGTAGTCTACAGTGTTGTGTACCATATGGCTATATATGTACTATTGTTAGGTAGTCTACATTGTTTTGTACCATATGGCTATACATACTATTGTTAGGTAGTCTACATTGTTTTGTACCATATGGCTATACATACTATTGTTAGGTAGTCTAGTGGTGTGTACCATATGGCTATATATACTATTGCTAGGTAGTCTAGTGTTGTGTACCATATGGCTATATATACTATTGCTAGGTAGTCTACATTGTTTTGTACCATATGGCTATACATACTATTGCTATGTAGTCTAAAGTGTTGTGTACCATATGGCTATATATACTATTGCTAGGTAGTCTACAGTGTTGTGTACCATATGGCTATATATGTACTATTGTTAGGTAGTCTACATTGTTTTGTACCATATGGCTATACATACTATTATTAGGTAGTCTACATTGTTTTGTACCATATGGCTATACATACTATTGTTAGGTAGTCTAGTGGTGTGTACCATATGGCTATATATACTATTGCTAGGTAGTCTATAGTGTTGTGTACCATATGGCTATACATACTATTGTTAGGTAGTCTACACTGTTGTGTACCATATGGCTATATATACTATTGCTAGGTAGTCTAGTGTTGTGTACCATATGGCTATATATATACTATTGCTAGGTAGTCTACATTGTTTTGTACCATATGGCTATACATAATATTGCTATGTAGTCTACAGTGTTGTGTACCATATGGCTATATATGTACTATTGTTAGGTAGTCTATAGTGTTGTGTACCATATGGCTATACATACTATTATTAGATAGTCTACAGTGTTGTGTACCATATGGCTATACATACTATTGCTATGTAGTCTACAGTGTTGTGTACCATATGGCTATATATACTATTGCTAGGTAGTCTAGTGTTGTGTACCATATGGCTATATATGTACTATTGTTAGGTAGTCTACATTGTTTTGTACCATATGGCTATACATACTATTGTTAGGTAATCTACATTGTTTTGTACCATATGGCTATACATACTATTGCTATGTAGTCTACAGTGTTGTGTACCATATGGCTATATGTACTATTGTTAGGTAGTCTACAGTGTTGTGTACCATATGGCTATACATACTATTGCTATGTAGTCTAGTGTTGTGTACCATATGGCTATATATATACTATTGTTAGGTAGTCTATAGTGTTGTGTACCATATGGCTATACATACTATTGTTAGGTAGTCTACAGTGTTATGTACCATATGGCTATACATACTATTGTTAGGTAGTCTAGTGTTGTGTACCATATGGCTATATATACTATTGCTAGGTAGTCTACATTGTTTTGTACCATATGGCTATACATACTATTGCTATGTAGTCTACAGTGTTGTGTACCATATGGCTATATATGTACTATTGTTAGGTAGTCTATAGTGTTGTGTACCATATGGCTATACATACTATTGTTATGTAGTCTATAGTGTTGTGTACCATATGGCTATACATACTATTGTTACGTAGTCTACAGTGTTGTGTACCATATGGCTATACATACTATTGTTAGGTAGTCTAGTGGTGTGTACCATATGGCTATATATACTATTGCTAGGTAGTCTAGTGTTGTGTACCATATGGCTATATATACTATTGCTAGGTAGTCTACATTGTTTTGTACCATATGGCTATACATACTATTGCTATGTAGTCTACAGTGTTGTGTACCATATGGCTATATATGTACTATTGTTAGGTAGTATATAGTGTTGTGTACCATATGGCTATACATACTATTGTTAGGTAGTCTACAGTGTTGTGTACCATATGGCTATACATACTATTGCTGTGTAGTCTACAGTGTTGTGTACCATATGGCTATATATACTATTGCTAGGTAGTCTACAGTGTTGTGTACCATATGGCTATATATGTACTATTGTTAGGTAGTCTACATTGTTTTGTACCATATGGCTATACATACTATTGTTAGGTAGTCTACATTGTTTTGTACCATATGGCTATACATACTATTGTTAGGTAGTCTAGTGGTGTGTACCATATGGCTATATATACTATTGCTAGGTAGTTTAGTGTTGTGTACCATATGGCTATATATACTATTGCTAGGTAGTCTACATTGTTTTGTACCATATGGCTATACATACTATTGCTATGTAGTCTAAAGTGTTGTGTACCATATGGCTATATATACTATTGCTAGGTAGTCTACAGTGTTGTGTACCATATGGCTATATATGTACTATTGTTAGGTAGTCTACATTGTTTTGTACCATATGGCTATACATACTATTATTAGGTAGTCTACATTGTTTTGTACCATATGGCTATACATACTATTGTTAGGTAGTCTAGTGGTGTGTACCATATGGCTATATATACTATTGCTAGGTAGTCTATAGTGTTGTGTACCATATGGCTATACATACTATTGTTAGGTAGTCTACACTGTTGTGTACCATATGGCTATACATACTATTGTTAGGTAGTCTAGTGTTGTGTACCATATGGCTATATATACTATTGCTAGGTAGTCTAGTGTTGTGTACCATATGGCTATATATATACTATTGCTAGGTAGTCTACATTGTTTTGTACCATATGGCTATACATAATATTGCTATGTAGTCTACAGTGTTGTGTACCATATGGCTATATATGTACTATTGTTAGGTAGTCTATAGTGTTGTGTACCATATGGCTATACATACTATTATTAGATAGTCTACAGTGTTGTGTACCATATGGCTATACATACTATTGCTATGTAGTCTACAGTGTTGTGTACCATATGGCTATATATACTATTGCTAGGTAGTCTAGTGTTGTGTACCATATGGCTATATATGTACTATTGTTAGGTAGTCTACATTGTTTTGTACCATATGGCTATACATACTATTGTTAGGTAATCTACATTGTTTTGTACCATATGGCTATACATACTATTGCTATGTAGTCTACAGTGTTGTGTACCATATGGCTATATGTACTATTGTTAGGTAGTCTACAGTGTTGTGTACCATATGGCTATACATACTATTGCTATGTAGTCTAGTGTTGTGTACCATATGGCTATATATATACTATTGTTAGGTAGTCTATAGTGTTGTGTACCATATGGCTATACATACTATTGTTAGGTAGTCTACAGTGTTATGTACCATATGGCTATACATACTATTGTTAGGTAGTCTAGTGTTGTGTACCATATGGCTATATATACTATTGCTAGGTAGTCTACATTGTTTTGTACCATATGGCTATACATACTATTGCTATGTAGTCTACAGTGTTGTGTACCATATGGCTATATATGTACTATTGTTAGGTAGTCTATAGTGTTGTGTACCATATGGCTATACATACTATTGTTATGTAGTCTATAGTGTTGTGTACCATATGGCTATACATACTATTGTTACGTAGTCTACAGTGTTGTGTACCATATGGCTATACATACTATTGTTAGGTAGTCTAGTGGTGTGTACCATATGGCTATATATACTATTGCTAGGTAGTCTAGTGTTGTGTACCATATGGCTATATATACTATTGCTAGGTAGTCTACATTGTTTTGTACCATATGGCTATACATACTATTGCTATGTAGTCTACAGTGTTGTGTACCATATGGCTATATATGTACTATTGTTAGGTAGTATATAGTGTTGTGTACCATATGGCTATACATACTATTGTTAGGTAGTCTACAGTGTTGTGTACCATATGGCTATACATACTATTGCTGTGTAGTCTACAGTGTTGTGTACCATATGGCTATATATACTATTGCTAGGTAGTCTACAGTGTTGTGTACCATATGGCTATATATGTACTATTGTTAGGTAGTCTACATTGTTTTGTACCATATGGCTATACATACTATTGTTAGGTAGTCTACATTGTTTTGTACCATATGGCTATACATACTATTGTTAGGTAGTCTAGTGGTGTGTACCATATGGCTATATATACTATTGCTAGGTAGTCTAGTGTTGTGTACCATATGGCTATATATACTATTGCTAGGTAGTGTACATTGTTTTGTACCATATGGCTATACATACTATTGCTATGTAGTCTACAGTGTTGTGTACCATATGGCTATATATACTATTGCTAGGTAGTCTACAGTGTTGTGTACCATATGGCTATATATGTACTATTGTTAGGTAGTCTACATTGTTTTGTACCATATGGCTATACATACTATTGTTAGGTAGTCTACATTGTTTTGTACCATATGGCTATACATACTATTGTTAGGTAGTCTACATTGTTTTGTACCATATGGCTATACATACTATTGTTAGGTAGTCTAGTGGTGTGTACCATATGGCTATATATACTATTGCTAGGTAGTCTAGTGTTGTGTACCATATGGCTATATATACTATTGCTAGGTAGTCTACATTGTTTTGTACCATATGGCTATATATGTACTATTGTTAGGTAGTATATAGCGTTGTGTACCATATGGCTATACATACTATTGTTAGGTAGTCTACAGTGTTGTGTACCATATGGCTATACATACTATTGCTATGTAGTCTACAGTGTTGTGTACCATATGGCTATATATACTATTGCTAGGTAGTCTACAGTGTTGTGTACCATATGGCTATATATGTACTATTGTTAGGTAGTCTACATTGTTTTGTACCATATGGCTATACATACTATTGTTAGGTAGTCTACATTGTTTTGTACCATATGGCTATACATACTATTGCTATGTAGTCTACAGTGTTGTGTACCATATGGCTATATGTACTATTGTTAGGTAGTCTACAGTGTTGTGTACCATATGGCTATACATACTATTGCTATGTAGTC
The DNA here is from genome assembly GCA_963995525.1 of Escarpia spicata. Taxonomy (NCBI): domain Eukaryota; kingdom Metazoa; phylum Annelida; class Polychaeta; order Sabellida; family Siboglinidae; genus Escarpia; species Escarpia spicata. The sequence goes on from OZ023213.1 coordinate 30,212,079, forward strand.
TAGTGTTGTGTACCATATGGCTATATATACTATTGTTAGGTAGCCTATAGTGTTGTGTACCATATGGCTATACATACTATTGTTAGGTAGTCTATAGTGTTGTGTACCATATGGCTATACATACTATTGTTAGGTAGTCTACACTGTTGTGTACCATATGGCTATACATACTATTGTTAGGTAATCTAGTGTTGTGTACGATATATGGCTATATATACTATTGTTAGGTAGTCTATAGTTTTGTGTACCATATGGCTATACATACTATTGTTAGGTAGTCTATAGTGTTGTGTACCATATGGCTATACATATTATTGTTAGGTAGACTACAGTGTTGTGTACCATATGGCTATACATACTATTGTTAAGTAGTTTAGTGTTGTGTACCATATGGCTATATATACTATTGCTAGGTAGTCTAGTGTTGTGTACCATATGGCTATATATACTATTGCTAGGTAGTCTACATTGTTTTGTACCATATGGCTATACATACTATTGCTATGTAGTCTACAGTGTTGTGTATCATATGGCTATATATGTACTATTGTTAGGTAGTCTATAGTGTTGTGTACCATATGGCTATACATACTATTGTTAGGTAGTCTACAGTGTTGTGTACCATATGGCTATACATACTATTGTTAGGTAGTCTACAGTGTTGTGTACCATGTGGCTATACATACTATTGCTATGTAGTCTACAGTGTTGTGTACCATATGGCTATACATACTATTGTTAGGTAGTCTACAGTGTTGTGTACCATATGGCTATATATGTACTATTGTTAGGTAGTCTACAGTGTCGTGTACCATATGGCTATACATACTATTGTTAGGTAGTCTACAGTGTTGTGTACCATATGGCTATACATACTATGTCTATGTGTATATACATAGTATAGTATATATGGCTATACATACTATGTCTATGTAGTCTACAGTGTTGTGTACCATATGGCTATATATAGTGTACAGTATGTACCATATATTTTATATGGTATGGTATATGGTACAGTATAGGTTTTTGTTCCACGTAAAATTCCATGACTGCACATGGAATTGATGGTTTGAAACACAATTACCTTCACAAATGAAAAATCCATTCAAACAAAAATGAAGGACAAATTATATGCATATAGCACCATTCCATACAGTGTTGTGTACCATATGGCTATATATACTATTGCTAGGCAGTCTACAGTGTTGTGTACCATATGGCTATACATACTATTGTTAGGTAGTCTACAGTGTTGTGTACAATATGGCTATATATACTATTGCTAGGTAGTCTAGTGTTGTGTACCATATGGCTATATATACTATTGTTAGGTAGTCTACATTGTTTTGTACCATATGGCTATATATACTATTGCTATGTAGTCTAGTGTTGTGTACCATATGGCTATATATACTATTGTTAGGTAGTCTATAGTGTTGTGTACCATATGGCTATACATACTATTGTTAGGTAGTCTACAGTGTTGTGTACCATATGGCTATATGTACTATTGCTATGTAGTCTACAGTGTTGTGTACCATATGGCTATACATACTATTGTTAGGTAGTCTATAGTGTTGTGTACCATATGGCTATACATACTATTGTTAGGTAGTCTACAGTGTTGTGTACCATATGGCTATACATACTATTGTTAGGTAGTCTACAGTGTTGTGTACCATATGGCTATATGTACTATTGTTAGGTAGTCTACAGTGTTGTGTACCATATGGCTATACATACTATTGTTAGGTAGTCTACAGTGTTGTGTACCATGTGGCTATACATACTATTGTTAGGTAGTCTACAGTGTTGTGTACCATATGGCTATACATACTATTGTTAGGTAGTCTACAGAGTTGTGTACCATATGGCTATATATGTACTATTGTTAGGTAGTCTACAGTGTTGTGTACCATATGGCTATACATACTATTGTTAGGTAGTCTACAGTGTTGTGTACCATATGGCTATATATGTACTATTGTTAGGTAGTCTACAGTGTCGTGTACCATATGGCTATACATACTATTGTTAGGTAGTCTACAGTGTTGTGTACCATATGGCTATACATACTATTGCTGTGTAGTCTACAGTGTTGTGTACCATATGGCTATATATACTATTGCTAGGTAGTCTACAGTGTTGTGTACCATATGGCTATATATGTACTATTGTTAGGTAGTCTACATTGTTTTGTACCATATGGCTATACATACTATTGTTAGGTAGTCTACATTGTTTTGTACCATATGGCTATACATACTATTGTTAGGTAGTCTAGTGGTGTGTACCATATGGCTATATATACTATTGCTAGGTAGTCTAGTGTTGTGTACCATATGGCTATATATACTATTGCTAGGTAGTCTACATTGTTTTGTACCATATGGCTATACATACTATTGCTATGTAGTCTACAGTGTTGTGTACCATATGGCTATATATACTATTGCTAGGTAGTCTACAGTGTTGTGTACCATATGGCTATATATGTACTATTGTTAGGTAGTCTACATTGTTTTGTACCATATGGCTATACATACTATTGTTAGGTAGTCTACATTGTTTTGTACCATATGGCTATACATACTATTGTTAGGTAGTCTACATTGTTTTGTACCATATGGCTATACATACTATTGTTAGGTAGTCTAGTGGTGTGTACCATATGGCTATATATACTATTGCTAGGTAGTCTAGTGTTGTGTACCATATGGCTATATATACTATTGCTAGGTAGTCTACATTGTTTTGTACCATATGGCTATACATACTATTGCTATGTAGTCTACAGTGTTGTGTACCATATGGCTATATATGTACTATTGTTAGGTAGTATATAGCGTTGTGTACCATATGGCTATACATACTATTGTTAGGTAGTCTACAGTGTTGTGTACCATATGGCTATACATACTATTGCTATGTAGTCTACAGTGTTGTGTACCATATGGCTATATATACTATTGCTAGGTAGTCTACAGTGTTGTGTACCATATGGCTATATATGTACTATTGTTAGGTAGTCTACATTGTTTTGTACCATATGGCTATACATACTATTGTTAGGTAGTCTACATTGTTTTGTACCATATGGCTATACATACTATTGCTATGTAGTCTACAGTGTTGTGTACCATATGGCTATATGTACTATTGTTAGGTAGTCTACAGTGTTGTGTACCATATGGCTATACATACTATTGCTATGTAGTCTAGTGTTGTGTACCATATGGCTATATATACTATTGTTAGGTAGCCTATAGTGTTGTGTACCATATGGCTATACATACTATTGTTAGGTAGTCTATAGTGTTGTGTACCATATGGCTATACATACTATTGTTAGGTAGTCTACACTGTTGTGTACCATATGGCTATACATACTATTGTTAGGTAATCTAGTGTTGTGTACGATATATGGCTATATATACTATTGTTAGGTAGTCTATAGTTTTGTGTACCATATGGCTATACATACTATTGTTAGGTAGTCTATAGTGTTGTGTACCATATGGCTATACATATTATTGTTAGGTAGACTACAGTGTTGTGTACCATATGGCTATACATACTATTGTTAAGTAGTTTAGTGTTGTGTACCATATGGCTATATATACTATTGCTAGGTAGTCTAGTGTTGTGTACCATATGGCTATATATACTATTGCTAGGTAGTCTACATTGTTTTGTACCATATGGCTATACATACTATTGCTATGTAGTCTACAGTGTTGTGTATCATATGGCTATATATGTACTATTGTTAGGTAGTCTATAGTGTTGTGTACCATATGGCTATACATACTATTGTTAGGTAGTCTACAGTGTTGTGTACCATATGGCTATACATACTATTGTTAGGTAGTCTACAGTGTTGTGTACCATGTGGCTATACATACTATTGCTATGTAGTCTACAGTGTTGTGTACCATATGGCTATACATACTATTGTTAGGTAGTCTATAGTGTTGTGTACCATATGGCTATACATACTATTGTTAGGTAGTCTACAGTGTTGTGTACCATATGGCTATATATGTACTATTGTTAGGTAGTCTACAGTGTCGTGTACCATATGGCTATACATACTATTGTTAGGTAGTCTACAGTGTTGTGTACCATATGGCTATACATACTATGTCTATGTGTATATACATAGTATAGTATATATGGCTATACATACTATGTCTATGTAGTCTACAGTGTTGTGTACCATATGGCTATATATAGTGTACAGTATGTACCATATATTTTATATGGTATATGGTATGGTATATGGTACAGTATAGGTTTTTGTTCCACGTAAAATTCCATGACTGCACATGGAATTGATGGTTTGAAACACAATTACCTTCACAAATGAAAAATCCATTCAAACAAAAATGAAGGACAAATTATATGCATATAGCACCATTCCATACAGTGTTGTGTACCATATGGCTATATATACTATTGCTAGGTAGTCTACAGTGTTGTGTACCATATGGCTATACATACTATTGTTAGGTAGTCTACAGTGTTGTGTACAATATGGCTATATATACTATTGCTAGGTAGTCTAGTGTTGTGTACCATATGGCTATATATACTATTGTTAGGTAGTCTACATTGTTTTGTACCATATGGCTATATATACTATTGCTATGTAGTCTAGTGTTGTGTACCATATGGCTATATATACTATTGTTAGGTAGTCTATAGTGTTGTGTACCATATGGCTATACATACTATTGTTAGGTAGTCTACAGTGTTGTGTACCATATGGCTATATGTACTATTGCTATGTAGTCTACAGTGTTGTGTACCATATGGCTATACATACTATTGTTAGGTAGTCTATAGTGTTGTGTACCATATGGCTATACATACTATTGTTAGGTAGTCTACAGTGTTGTGTACCATATGGCTATACATACTATTGTTAGGTAGTCTACAGTGTTGTGTACCATATGGCTATATGTACTATTGTTAGGTAGTCTACAGTGTTGTGTACCATATGGCTATACATACTATTGTTAGGTAGTCTACAGTGTTGTGTACCATGTGGCTATACATACTATTGTTAGGTAGTCTACAGTGTTGTGTACCATATGGCTATACATACTATTGTTAGGTAGTCTACAGAGTTGTGTACCATATGGCTATATATGTACTATTGTTAGGTAGTCTACAGTGTTGTGTACCATATGGCTATACATACTATTGTTAGGTAGTCTACAGTGTTGTGTACCATATGGCTATACATACTATGTCTATGTGTATATACATAGTATAGTATATATGGCTATACATACTATGTCTATGTAGTCTACAGTGTTGTGTACCATATGGCTATATATAGTGTACAGTATGTACCATATATTTTATATGGTATATGGTATGGTATATGGTACAGTATAGGTTTTTGTTCCACGTAAAATTCCATGACTGCACATGGAATTGATGGTTTGAAACACAATTACCTTCACAAATGAAAAATCCATTCAAACAAAAATGAAGGACAAATTATATGCATATAACACCATTCCATACAGTTCCAAGCTTCTTTGTCTTGGTTGTCCGCTAGATGCAGTGACATGTGTAGTGCACAGCTTTACTTGGATTTTGGTTCATAATCGTTAACTTTGGCTGAATAAAAAAACGGTTTAAAAACCGGCTCACCGGTATACCAGACCAGTATACGGTCAACAAGACTAGCAGTCAACCAGGATCTGATGACTGGGATGGAGTCAGTGATGCAAGGTCTTGTGGGACTCACCGGTACGGATGCTGTCAAAGAAGCCAATCTCCTGACTGAGCATGGAGGAGAAGAGATGGTTTCTGATGCGGATATTGAGTTTCGCCATCGTCACCTTGAAGAAGCCTCCTCGGATACCAGCGGCTATTGCACTGAAACACACAAAATTCTAAACATTGCCTTACTGCACGCTTAAAATACTGTACATACAACAGTTTTCTGATAACTATTATTTTTTACAAATAAAAAAGTTGTAATGGTAATAAAAATGTTAATAAATGGTACATATTTTGGGTTAAAACACTGCACAAATTTCAAAGTAATTTAATAATTATTGTTTGTTTTGTTTGTACATTTTTTTTTTCTTGTGATGAAATATAACAAAATAACGGTATTGTACAAAGTATATATCATTTTTAAATCTTCACTAAAACTGTCAAGTTACACATATTTGTTTCTACGAGTTAATTTTATATACTGACCTCTCACTAAACACTCAGGTATCCGCTTAAATCAAAATGACCAGGTTTATCAAAACGTCACATTTAATGGTACTTCAATTTTAGCAATAAATAAAAAACTGCTGAAGATATTCTAACAAACGTGGTATTTTAAAGCTCACGATTTGTGGAATCCAAAACTGTGCAAATCTCCATTTTATAATTTTGCGACTTATTACCCACGTTGCTGTGGTAGGTCACATGTACCCACCCACGTTGCTGTGGTAGGTCACATGTACCCACCCACCTTGCTGTGGTAGGTCATATGTACCCACACACGTTGCTGTGGTAGGTCACATGTACCCACCCACCTTGCTGTGGTAGGTCACATAAACCTACCCACCTTGCTGTGGTAGGTCACATGTACCCACCTACGTTGCTGTGGTAGGTCACGTGTACCCACCCACCTTGCTGTGGTAGGTCACATGTACCCACCCACCTTGCTGTGGTAGGTCACATGTACCCACACACCTTGTTGTGGTAGGTCACATCTACCCACCCACCTTGCTGTGGTAGGTCACATGTACCCACCCACCTTGCTGTGGTAGGTCACATGTACCCACACACCTTGTTGTGGTAGGTCACATCTACCCACCCACCTTGCAGCCGAGAAGAGTGCCATGAAAATGATAGCACGGACAAATTTTGCCTCGTCACGATCTATTGCGATACCTTGGATGACCTGTCCAGTGTAGTAGGGGATGAAGATCTGTGCTGGAAGTAGTGACCAGTCAGTTACAAATGACCACACTGACCGAGTATAACAACAGAAAGAACAGGCAAATAAAACAGGCAGTTGGCAAAAATGTTACAACAATAGTATATTTATTTAGCACCAATTCCTGCATGACAGCTCAATACGCTGCACATATGTTAGCATCTATAGTGATAGGTTAACTTTGGATAAGAGCATCTCATTCCAGATGTCGAGGTCCAGTCGCCTCTTTCTGTGGTCATTTGTATTCTTAGACCACTGGCGTCTGATCTACCAAGTGATGATGTATTTCAGATAACACAACTAGTTATCTCGAGTGATTTACTTACATTGCTTATCTGGAGGACATTTCTCCTACCCGAGAAAAGTGATCATCAGATGGCGCCACCGTAATGGTGATAACTGATTCGTGCCTGGTTTGTTGCTGCACGGGTATTTTATTATATTAACGTAAACAATTAACTTTGGCAAAAATATTTATAATAGCTAACACTTAAAATTAAAACACCATTATATAACGTAATTAATACAGTAAAACCTGGTCACCTGGATAATACAGCCACCTCGTAATTAAGGTCACTCTAAGATAGACCCAAATTATTTCTGTAACAGTGAAGCATACAAAATGAGTCCCGCTAACACGGTCCCCTCGTCATTCAGGTCACTTGCCCAGTCCCAAGGGTGACCATAAGAGTGTTTTACATAACTGACATAGGCAAAGATACATACCTACTGAAGAAACAACCATGAAGAATATCGCCACCAAAATTAACCCAATGTCTGGCTTCGAATATGCAACCAGTCTTCCAACCGTCGGCATTTTTGGCTTCTTTGGCGACGACGAATTCGCATCATTCTCCGCATCTTCAACATCACCGGTGCTGCCCCCTAGTAGATCCCGCCGGTCTTCCTCCTCTTCGCTGTTGATCGGAAGAGTTACTTCTACCGCCTTCCCCAGCAGGTGCCAGTTGATGTAGAAGAACACGGCGGAAAATATCGACCATGAAAAGAGACTCCAGAACCAAGGTTCTGAGAGATTGTGAATGTTTTCCGAGTAGGCAAGCAGCTTGACTATTGGGTACATCCACATGACCGCACTCAAAATAAGAATGATGAACTTTGAGCAGTTGATTCGAACGACAGCCGATTGGTCGCTGTTGCAGAGCAGCCCCAATAGGGCGCCACATGTCAGACTCACGCGGACCGCACTGAATATCCACAGCTCAAACATTGACGTAGGGAAGTGGTAGAAATACGTGCTCGTGAGAAAGTAGAACTTGTAATCGGTGCCGTGCGCGAACAGCACTGTCGTTAGCACAATATCAAGCACACAGAATGAGAAAATGTACAAGAGGCGACACCTGTTGCCTGCACAGTGAACCATGTTGCGGTGTTCGGATCACGGCTGTTGTAGGTTTGCGCTTGTTTTGAGTCGGCTATAAATGAGTTGATCTGACCACAGGAATCTACCTGCAAATAGTAAATGATCAGTTGTGGATCTAAAAGGTTACCTAAAAAAAATTGTTCTTCACATTGTTTTCATTTTAAAAGCTGCCCCCACTTTAAATAGACTAACGTCAGATATCATCCCCAGTTTCAGGTTTAATGTGGGAATTGTACAAATAAATGCAGTTACTCTTCTCAAAGGAAACTAACGAGAATTGTATATTCCTTGTGCTTTAAAAGAATCCATTTTAACCTCAGTAAATAGTTACCTCGGTAATACAGCCACCTTGCAATTAGGGAAGTCACAAATTATTTCTGTAATAGCAAAGTATAGGACTCTGGTGGCGTGTTTGTCATGTACCAAATATAAATATCAGTAACGTAGTTTCCAAGCAAGATAGGACAAAGAAAAAGAGGAATGCCACGCAAGAGGTGGAGTGACCAAATCAGACAGGACACCAGACTGCCACTGTTAACAGCAGAGTGGTGTGAGGGGTGTGACTTCCAGGAGGACCACGAGGAGCCAAGTTGGCCTACGTATCTAAGTTAAGAAAAATGGTAGGAAATTAGAGATTATCTCAGAATGTTGATGTCCGAAATCAGAAGAAATTGCTTTCATTTGGGGGAGAGGGTCAAAGGCAGTTTCATCTAACATCTGTATTTATGCTTCGAACCGATACTATAAATATACTGATATCATCATATTAATGTTTACAAACTTTCATCTGAGAGGGAGGGGGGCTGACGCCAGATTAAAGTAATTTTGTTTAATATCGGACATTGACATTCGGAGATGATCCCTAAGTCCCACTAATGCAGTCACATGGCTATGTAGGTAATTTGGCCCATCGCTATGTAGGTAATTTGGCCCATCGCTATGTAGGTAATTTGACCCATCGCTATGTAGGTAATTTGGCCCATCGCTATGTAGGTAATTTGGCCCATTGCTATGTAGGTAATTTGGTCCATCGCTATGTAGATAATTTGGCCCATGGCTATGTAGGTAATTTGGCCCATCGCTATGTAGGAAATTTGGCCCAGTTGCAACGGTGGCTGTAAAAATGAGCGACCCACAAGGGCCATGTCATCTGCATACTTGACTGAACATTGGATTGTTGCTCAATATTTCATTTGTATAGATTGAAAAATGAACGGGAGAAAGAGCATATTCTTGTGAAAGTTCAGTATTCAGTATGATTTTTATCAATATTCACATAAAAAAGTTATTATCAATATTGTGAATAGTAATTACACCGGTTAATAATCGCCAATTGTTTTCTTTTCATGTATATGTTTGGCAATGTGTATTTGATTAAACTACAGTAAGGTGAATGCACCTACCTAGTGTCTAGTCAATCTCTTTTGCCAGATCATTTTCTTTGCATGCAAACGAGAGAACTTGCTAATTACTTGTTTCCCAGTAGGTTTCACATACACAGATGTGTCCAGCTCATGACTGTCAGCACACCTGGCAAGCTCGTTGACCACTCACTAGGAGGAAACACCATCTAATAAAAAACAAAGTTGAATAACGAATCTTATTTATTATCGCATTCTTCTACACATATTTTATGCAACATCACATTCAGTTGATACAGATTTGAGCAAGAACCACCAGAGCCTGATCCTGTAACTACACATAAACTAATAAAAAAACAGATTATATTAATATTATACAAACAAAGGGATACTAAACATTGCTTAGTTGAATACATTAAAACCAGCATGTAGCAAACTGCCTATTACTTTTCGTATTAGTAAACAGTGATGTGCAACTATGCATCAGGGTGATCATGTATTATTAGCCTTAAATGTTTGAATATCTCATACAGCACAGCACAGAACAGCAAAAGAATACAGATTTATGGGTCTAAACAAACATAGCAATGCAGTTTTCCATGGGCTACCAGAGCTAGCTAATTAATTAATACTGAGCTGCACTTTTTTAATTGACCATCTATAAATTAATAAACAGTGGTGTGCATCAGATCAATCATTTATTAGTCTTAAATGTTAGAATATATCATACGTGTATATAACATCACATCAAAAGAAGAGATTTATAGGTGCAAACAAACATAGCAGTGTCATATATACTAAACCTAATTATTACTGAGTTGCATCATTTGCAGTCATTCCACTTTTTAAATTGGTCATCCACACCACTTTTACATGGTTGGAATCAACTGCTTAGAACTAGTATATAAAGATCAAACTTTGTACTCTAACTGTACATAATTACACATATTAGCATCAATCAGCCACGTGTGCTTTCTTAACAAACTACCCCACATTACCATCGAATAATCCACCCAAAAACCGAATGCAAAAGTAGACAGGTCTTAGAAATATTTTGCGAATTTACACCGAGATGCCACCATATGGATGGCTGAGCTGTAAAAGTTGCTTTTGTATTAGGATGATGCTGCTCAGCATTCATTAGTGCGGGTTAAACTAATATTTCCATGTACAAAAGAACAATACAGTATACCTTAAATAGTTACATACAATCTGGCAGTCCATGATTATGATTTTACGAACAATATAACTGTCATCAACAGGGAAGAATATATTATAACTATTGCACGACCCTTTGACCCAAATTATTGCACACTATTATTCTGACCTTAGTTACCGGGTATTACTCTATTCTTTGACCTCAGTTATTGCACCAGGCACTTGATCTTGAGACTGTCAGTATCAGTCACTCCACAGAGTACTATTACTATACTAGTTTTAAAGTAAACTATAAATGCATTGTGCTAGTCATGTAAATTTAGCTATGCATTCAATGTAGATTCAAGGTTCCACATTAACACTGACAGCCAAGAGACTAACTAGTGTACAAAATGATACACAGAAGTAAACAACATGTAAACATATATATATATTACCCATTATATATACAGCAACAGAGCTGGAAAATTTGAGATTCACATAAATGACTCTAGGACGCTACCTACGTATAATTCACATGACCAAAAATACACATGCACATGAGTACAAATTAAATCTTTCACATGTACACGAATACAGATCTGTATATAGCTTGAACAAATCATCAACTATTTCAGATTTAGCACTGACATGTCCCAATATAACGTACAGATGTCATTGCAAAAATTACTTTTACGCTGAATATTGCAACATATGTGTATATCAATGTAGCATTGCACGTAATAAGTATTTTTGAGATGTATTTCTGAGAAAGTGTTCATAATCCACCACTGTAACCAAATATAGGTATCAGCTAGTCTTTGTCCGCATTGTCCATGAAGACGTCCGCATTGTCCAGAAATCTTCCAGTAATTTGCATTTTTCTTTAGTATTTAGTATCCCATACAATTTGGTGATACGTCCGTCAAATCCATCAGATGATCTGCTATCATGCTGATGTCCGTCATGTCACACTTTCAGTCCAGGTGTTCTCCTCCGGCATCCTTCAGCTTCATGTGACGAGATAAGAAGAATGTCAAAACGATTGCGAAACACACAACAAGGAAGGAACAGATATAAAAAGTCTCCTCGTCAAAAATATCCTCAAACTTCGGCAGCATTCCGGAGACATGTTTCACCACCTCGTGTTCAGTGCTCCCTTTTGGCAATGCCATTACGCTGTGTGAGGATGTCTTCACACTAGTGCTGTACTCATGAAACACTGAAACCGTCCAATATGACAGAGATATGCCTGTCTGTAGAGTATGCAGTTACCTTGTTTTCATAACCCAATTTTTTCAGATCGCGTGTCCTCGATCAAATGGCTTCTACTGCAGTCTGAAACAGATGTAGACATGAGATCAGTAGCTCCCAATGGGCAGTGTTTGGTGGGATAAAGATTAGTACATCATGTACAGTGTACTTGAATATAATAAATTGTGTGTGTGTGTGTGTGCGCACGTGTGTGTGTGTGTGTGTGTGTGTGAGTGTGTGCGTGTGTGAGGTTGTGACTGTTATGTGTTTGCATAGCGGCATAGTCCTCCATAGTTATGCCATAGCCATAGGCATAGAGAAAAACTGACATTATATAATATTATTCATTAATAATAATTTATGCTGTTAATAAAAAGGAGGCAGTCTATTCCTAGACCTAGTTTTTCATTTATTTATTTATATAATGTTCTTAAGACAACTATGACAGTGTTGAAGGTACACTGCCCGTCGATTTGTGTTTAGTAAGCCCGTAACAACGTCAACGTTCGCAATTTGGAAGGTCTGCGAGCCTGTGACTGAGTGTGACCGTGTCACTGTCACTGCAGACGGCGTATACTAGCCGGCGTATACTATAATGGCTGTGCCGATGCTATGATCTAGAACAGTTAAAACCTTGTCGTTATAAAACTACCAATTACCGTAGTCAAATAAAATACTAAATCGGTTATTATGCTTACGATACTTCGCCTTGTGCAACACCACAAGTGCTCGGCAATAACGTAATTCGACAGCCGGGGGATACACCTTTTTGCCTTTCGTGACAGCTGCGTTTCGAAGTGTGCAATAGTTAGCTGCTTGTTTCTTTCTATCGTTGTTGTATAGTTGTTACAAGTCGTGCTGATGTTAATGCAACACAACATTAATTTTATGGATAGGCTATATTAATAAATACACAATATTAGTAAAGGAAGTTATAAACATGGTACATTTAACCTTATTACATAAGAAGGAAACAATGACATACTCGGAACAAACACGCTTGTAGGCGGCGCCACTATAAAGCTCACAGCTAACGGGGACAGACCAACGTTTTAATTAAAAGGACCCTGGCTCTAAATAACATTGCATAAAGCTTGTCACACATTTGTAAGTTATGAGATTTAATTATCGCAGTCAATTCACTCAGATAGAATTAACAACGTGTATTAGTTATTAAATGATTCAAGTTTTGATTGAATCACATCTGAACAACGCATATTAGATATTAAATTATTCAGTTTCACGTGCAACACGGCAGAACAACAATTGATCTAATTTGCAACGGGCTAAATGAATTCAGGATATTTGTATTTTTAGATTATTTCAAAAACTAGACATTTATGAAGGTTTTAATTCAATGTATCTGAACACTTATTTATCCTCTTTGATTCCATGTGTGGCACATAGGGCTCAGGCAAAAACCCGCTTGTTCCCTCTCTTACGCTATCCATAAAGCTGTTCCCAATGGGTGCACAGTATTACGCTTTCTTCCATGATTTTTCTCGTGTTTTGTTGTTCAGTGGAGTCTAGTAATGGAGATGGCGTCAGGCCAATATAATAATAATATAGTAATTAAGCAGATGTAGAAACTGGCCAGTCTGTTGGTATTTTGCCACACAAGAGCACAGAGGGGACATAGTGCCAACAGATTCTGATGTATTTTGGAAGATCAGCCCAACCATCGATCCCAGTCCCTGTCACAGCCCAATCAAATGCTCTGTCACTGCAGCTTAGCAAAAGCACGCAGACCTGGCTTTGTCTGATTGCGTTCTGATGTCTTAATTCTTTTGTATCTACTGAAGGCTGATTATGTAACTCACGTACAATTAAAACTTGTTGACAAACCTAGAGGGTTTGTCGATCTAAAGGGATGGTGGTTTGATTCCACCTGCCACCATTTCAAAACTTTGGCAATTTCATTCACCTCACACTGCCTGTGACTGATTAAATATAAGAATCTGTTGGTGCTTTCTTCCTGATATATCGACGAGGGAAAGTAAAAGATCACATAGAGGGTAAACGTATGTGTTGTTGACTCAAAGTGGTGGTTTCTATCTCTATCCCACTGGATCTTTGTCAACAGATGGATAAAAACCTCAGGAAGATTTAAGCAAGAGTAGGAATTTTAGTATTTAAGTGACAACAAACTGTTATTAAAAAAATACTTTATAGTTGGTAGGTCATATACAAAAAAAAAAAATTTGCTTAGTCTGTGCACTTTTGCAATCCAGAACAATTATAAAAAGGCACTTTAAAAATCCATTTTTGTTGACAAAATAATCACAAATACAACACATATTTGCTTAGGACACAACCAGTGTTTTATTGCTATATTCACCTGCAGATTTCACACATCCTGAAGGCTAGCTTCAACTAGCCTTATGGTGTCATCTATTCTTATTGCGAACTGCACTTCAAAGAATACACCTTGCCTGCAGTTTGACAGATGAAAACAGACCAGTTACTGAGCGGACTAATGTAGCAAAAATGGCCAGTATTATGTTTCTCTAAGTACATGATTACATTACACTTTTTGTCAATGTGTCGGCCAACGGTTTGTACAATACGTTATATGTATGTGCAGCTTTGGTATACAGTGTTTCCATAAAGAAATTTAAAGCTGATCATCAATCCACGTCTTTTCATGAAATAAAATGGAATTTTAATGTTTGTTTGTGAAATTTCCTCTATCACAACTAAAGTGCCTACCTTAATTCATACATGTAGCATTCTGTAACAGGGCAGACATCATTTAGTACGGAAATACTCTGTCTGTATGAAATGGCACAGCAATATATGAATGAATGTTCACACATAACACTGACAAATGTCAACACCGGCGGTCGAGATAGCAGCCGAGTACTGTACAACCTGCTTGTGCGTGAATGTTTGACAATTCTGTAAGTTTTACAACAGCAACCAATACATATTAACAAAATGTCAATTGCAAATGTCAATGCATTGTGATGACTAGTGTATGGTGCCACACAAGCTAAAAATTTAAGATTAAAAATATAAAATGTCACTATTTTCTTAAATTAACAAAGCACCATATTTATCCAATATAATGTAGCTAGCCTGACATCTTTAAACACAATTACATGATAAAAAAGGAATAAAATACCAACCAAAACACTTGCTGCCTTTAATGACACTGCTGAAAATGTTGCAACTCACATTTCTTTAGTTGACTTACTAAATGTATACTTTTCAATTTTATTTTACATTTTTTCGGGGTCTTTGTAACAGTAGACACTACTTCGGTGTTGGCAACCTGGTCATCAGTCTGTTTCGATGTCTACAAATTGCCTACACTCACAGTATCATGAAGAATGTGACACACAGATGATAATCAGGAAACGGGGTTGTAAAATATAACTTCGCCAGAGACGCACTAAACCCAGTGCATCAATGCGTGGATGTGTATCCTGCGTGGTCACCATGTTCCACTGACAGTCCACTGTAGGATGTTTTGCTTTACGGCGTTGACCACTGGGCAGAAATGCACAGGACTTGTCATTCGAAGTTGTTGCTATCGTCCGTGGTGTTGTATCACTGATCCTGTTGTTGATTGTCCGCGCCGTCATTGTCGTTGTTTCCCCCTACCCTTGCTCCCTCGCCCCATGCGAACCCTCCGGGCCGTTCCTCGGGAAGAGGGTTGTAGTTGTGATCGTCTGGCTGTGCGTCAAATATCTTCTTCCTGGAAGAAAATTAAAATCTTTAAAATAATTCAATATGTCCTATCACATACCAGTGCAGTTAGGATTATAAAATCTTCATTATAATTTTCTTAATTCTACACTATTTTATGTATTTTAATATGCTGTGAACTTGTGAAGTGCCACGAACAAATTTGGATCTGCCGTTACATCTAATAAAAATATATTTTTATTATTATATAACATGGGACCATCTCACTACGATAATAAACTCAATGAAAATCCATCGGCAAGGACATCATTCAAGAAATTCGAGCAGAAATGGAGCTCAAATGTACACACATTAAAACTAAAGTCAGATTATACAATACTCTGGTCAAATCAGTGTTACTGTATCAATATGAAACATGGACAGTAAACAAAAGCGACAACAAAAAACTCTACATTTTCCACTTAAACTGGCTTAAAAGAATTATAAAAATTAGATGGTCGGTAGTAATTTCGAACAAAGACACTGAGAATATAACAGCAGAAGAGAAGATCAGCACAGAAGTACAGAGAAGAAGGCAGAATTGGATTGGGCATGTGCTGAGTGAGAAAGAAGGACTTACAACCACTGCCTGACAGCACTCACATGGACGCCAGAAGGAACAAGAAAAGTGGGTCGGCCACAGTGGAAAAAGAACAAAAACAACTGTGTCGCACAGCAGCCTTGTGGGCCACAAGGCCTGAAGAGGAAAGATAAGGTGAGGACAAATCCATCATTAAACTGAAATTTAAAATAGCTTTTTCAAAATGCAAAAAGTAGCCACATATCACTGATGACACTATTCTTGTAACACACCGTCAAACATGTCCTCGTGGCGCATCCTGGTGATGACAGTTTTCATTACATAAATCAGTGTTTAAGGAGTACAACTGAGAGTAAAGAGCAAAACTGATAATTTTGTAAGAATATTAGTGAAACCGGTTCCGTGACATGTCCGATTACAACGGAACTTTTTTATTTCACGATGTGGTCACCACAAATAAAATGGCACATGTGACGATGAAAGTATCGTTTACATAATCACGTGCAAAATTGTTTTAGAACCAAATTAATATGACAATCAACTGCAACAATAGAGGCCATAGCCCCAATTTTTTTTTTTTTAAATCATTATGTGTCTGAACTGTGAAGTAAATATAAATGGGAGATCTGGGAATCTGTGTCTCTGGTCATCATACTCAACAGTTGGCAGAGTACCACAAATAACTGGATGTCTAATTATGTATGCCACTTTGCTTAAATTGTCAATTTTGGAGCACACTTTAACCAAATTGGGGAAGGGTAAAAGTTGGGCTGTGTATTACCTGCATACACAGTAATATTCAGGGTGCTTATTATACTTGGGGAGAGAATTATACAAGTTAATTATCTGGAGATAACCATGTCATACAGAATTACCAGATGCCAAGGTTCACATAGCAACTATAACAGAAATGGAAAAACAAGCGCACCACATGCGGTTTAAAAAAAACGAATTTGATACACTTTGGGAAGACAACTGATTGTCTTTAAGTTGGTACATGCACGCAAGTAAATCCCATATTTCCGGAACAATGATTTACGTACAGTATCTTTGGTGTGCGCAGAATCTTGAATCCTCCCGCCTGTTCTGGGAAGACATCTTCCAGGAAGTAGTATATGTGGCCTACTGCGATACCTGAAGCAATGACAACACAATATATCAGAGACATTCCAATAAGATCTGTGGAAGGTTTTACTTATAAAGGAGAGTCACTGAAAGTGAAAGAGGTAAAGTGGAACCTCACTACTAAGGCCATCCTCAGGACTGGGGAAAAGTGACCTGAATATCAAGGTGACCATATTAGCGGGACAAATTTCCTGTTACATAAACAACTTGGGACTGTCTCAGGGTGACCTTAATCGTGAGGCGGCTGTATTACTCAGGTTCTACTGTACGTTCAATAATAAAATCATAACACAGGCTTACACCCAGTAACAAATCGAGGACAGCAGTTATACACATTGGAGTATTTAAAATTCACATACATACCGATACAAATTTAAGACAAATGTAAAAAATAAAGATTCACCAGAGGCTTAGCCAGAGAGACCCGTCTGCCAGTCTTGAAGACTGGCTAAGATGGGTAATTACAACTGATAAGATGGGTGGAATTTAGAGTGGGCCAGCGGGGCACTAGATTAATTAATAATTCCAAGTCTAGGGGCCAACATTAATGACTATCATTGGGCACAACTGGCAGAGAAACAAATCAAATGGATCAGTATTGATTAAATAAATGGTTCAAATGACACTGGTTTGTCTTTGGAAATCTAAACTGGCCAATACTGGCTGTGACTGATGTGAATGACTGCCACGCAAGCCGTTCACGCACGAAAAGGCACGTTTGATTAATTCAAGACCCGCAGAAAATCATTCCTGGGTAAAAGCCTGACACTCACCCATCAGGTCGACTACGATGGAGTTTCCCAGGAGGAGGGAGAAGGCGAGGAGCACCCAGGGCAGGTACGGAGCCTGGAAGTTGAGCAGGCCAAAGAAGTTCATGCGTACGTAGGGGTTGCGTCGACTCCACACGTACACCAGCATGATGGTGAACGCTTGGCCCAGGAAGACCAGGTTCACAAACAGGGCAACTATCTGTATGAGGGTCAAGGACTCACAACACAAGTACAGTCTACAGGCATTTAGTTTCACACTTCTGCATAATATGCATCTAGATAGATAGAGTGTAGAGGGATGTGTTTATTTTACCACTGTACATTAGAAACAGCACATAGTATAAAACAGTAATATAAATAGTCAGTTTTATGCAACTTATTAACTTGAAAAAAATGTAAAATTGATGTCCTACTGAACCCCGCTTACGAGTACTCCAGAAGACCATCTTCTGCATCTGATCAAATTATAATAAATTGTTGGTTCATTAAAACACATTTGACTGCCAAAATACATGCACAGTTTTCACTACATAACATTAACATGATTCTATGGTAAAAATATAAGGCTTTTCTAAATGTACATACCGTGGACACTAATTTAAGCCAATTGCAATTGTTGAGAGCATTCAAAATGATCAATAGTAACACAAAGGATACCGTCATGAGAAACCCCCCAAAGAGAAACATAAAGAAGAAGTCTGCCGTTCGACCCCGGAATGATCCTTCTTCCAGCATGCGACAGTAGCGATATGTGAAGATCATGTTGAATAGGAAGTTGAATCCTATCGTCCCAAAGAACATGAAATTCGTCACCAATCGCCATAGCTGAAACAAAAAATATAAAATATGCATTTAAATAATGAGTTGCTGAAGATATAAGTTAAACAAATATTTAATAAAGTAAAAAATGCATACAGTAATAAGTAAAATATATAAATAATTATTAAATGTATAAATAATCTATTTATAATTAAAAATACATAATATGTAATAACTGTTGATATTGTACACAATAAAGTTCCCTGGCCCATTTAAACTGCATTGATCCATAGCAATATTATAACAACTTTTTTTCACACATTTACTTAAATCCTTTGTAATGTCATATATAATATATATACTGATACATGCAAAAACCTTTAATATTCCTACGCAAGAGGGCATGAAAGGTATTATAAACAGGTAATTACAAATACTTTCTTAACTGGATATAGTTATTTCAAGAAGAAACTCCACTCACCTGGTATTGTCTAAGTATTAAATCTGGGTTGAAATATAATTGGAATGGCGTTATCAGGTCCAGCTGCTGAAAAACAAAATCAAATAAATTGAAGGGGTTTCTTCAATTTGATTTTTTTCGCTTGTGGAAATGCAAACCTAGCTAGTATCCACTACAACATGCTGAACTGCTACCTCGTATGTACAACATTATTATTATAATCTTGGTGAAATTACTCTACAGGCAAACAGCCTCAAACTATTAACTTATTTATTACGCTTCTCACAGTTTCTGTGTTGAAGCTGTCAATTTTCCTTCCTCTCTCGAAAACCATTTACTGCAGATTTTACTTAAACTATTCACATTACATTTCTGGACATAAATTAAATGGATTTGCGATCTATGTTGAAATAGCCACTCTGTGCCTACTCAATACAATTTGGTTTGGCAGTGATTGCGATGAATTCTACTGTTCTTTATTGGTATTACTCTTTAATTCACATTGTACTTAATTTAGTTTTAGAAATATAAACTTAATTCCATTTCCTAGATCACAGTGGTTGAGCGTTTTTTCACCCAAACATTGATAAGTAATGCATAAGCATATCTATAGCACACACAATCAAAATGTATAATTAAAACAAAATGGATTGTAAGCAAATAATAGATCATACATAAATTATAAATAAGAAGTATTACAGCCACACGCTGGAGATCCTGCAAGAGATAACAAATAATTTAAATGACAATGGAGAGATGGTCGGATTACGAATCAGCTATGAGAAGACAAAAACATTGTCAGTTGGTGATGGATCTGACCCCCACATTGTGATTGGTCAGCAAGACTTGCAGTGCGTCGAGAACTTACCCGGAAGTTACATCTCTAGGGAAGGCGACGCTGGACTAGATGTGCGAGCGAGTATAGGCAAGGCATCAACAGTGTTCCAAAGACTACGTCCAATATGGTCCAGTACCACCATCAGAAAGGACATAAAACTACGTCTTTACATGTCAATCGTAATACCAACAGTGATTATATATATATGCCTGTGAAACGTGCAAGAATATGGCAAGGATATCCAAAAAACTAGACATATTCCACAGGCAATGTCTCTGGTTCATATTGGCCCATTATTGGGCATACCATGGAGAAAGCACATCACCAATGAAGAAGTGCTGAAGAGGGCAGGTCTGAAGAGCCTGCATGACATAGTTAAGTCTCGACGACGGAGACTAGCGGGACATATCCTACGCCTACCAAGAGAGAGAACAGCACATGTAGCAATGGAGTGGGTGCCTGAAGGTGGAAACAGAAAGAGAGGAAGGCCGACTAAGACCTGCCGCAAGACGTTTGAAGAAGATCTGGCAGAAATGGAAATTACCTGGAATGAGGCCAAAGAAATTGCGATAGACCGTAATAGATGGAGAAAGCTTGTCGCCCGATGTCCCAAAAGGAACAGGAGGAACTAAGTCTAGTAAGTATAATGATTCATTATAAGTTTTAATTACAAAACAGTTGAATGAAAACGGGAGATTTAAATTCATGTTAATCAATTAAATTCATGTTTGCTATGCTTTAAATTTAAACTTTTATCAATTCCAATTACATTCTCAAATTTAGCTGAAATAATACATAATTATTACCATTTAAATACTAGAAGAACTGGGATTCTATGGCTGTACATTGAATTGTGATTTTGCTGTAAGCTTTGACCTTTAGAACAACCAGCACTACTAGTCAATGAAGAAGACGTGTGGCCATATTGATTGTTTTCTGAGAGCGTGGATTAATACCTCCCTTTGTCCTGGGCTCAACAGCCACTTAATTCAGACAGCAAGCTGGTACAAAATACCAGTTTAATAATGGTGCAGGCTGTCTGACTTGTGTCACCATACTCAGAAAGCCGCACCAAGTAGAACAAGGCACTGTCTCTTGTGAGAGTAACCAGGAGAAACTCACATACAAAATTCTTTTATGGTCGGTCTGATGCGCAAAAATGGTTAGGGTTAGGTTTATTTGAAGGTACCTTTGACAAGACTGACATCAGGTGTTTGCATTCAATTGTATGTGGAGGGGCATATACCCATTACCGAGTAACAATGGGGCACATTTTATAGCTAACTGTTGAATGACCCTCTCAGTTGCATTGTCTTACGGGACAACAAAGGGATTACCTCAAGAACTGACGAATTGCACAAACGCTTGCTTGACTATCTGACTGGGAATTTAAGCTGTCTCTTGAAGGGAAGACTTTTTAATTAATGCGGCTTACCGATAAATTATCCACGTTAATTAAATGTTTTGACAAGCTGCTTTGTTTAAGTTTGTTGGAAATACATGTTTGACAATAATTATTATCATTGTGATCACATGTTTAATTTAAGACTACAAGTCTGTACAACTATTTAATTGCTTCCTGGCTATGTAATGGCTGTCAATGCTAGTTAATGTTGCCATTTATCACGTTAGCTTCATTCTGCACGTAACAATTTTACAAGTGTTATTTATTTATAATACAGTGCAACACGCTTATAACGAACACAACGAATAGATATAACAAAACAATTTCTTACGTACAGATTTTGTCTCTATCTTTTCCATTATAAGTGCTCACGCATATCATGAACACGAGTATAAAAAATTCATGGTTATTACAAACTCCTGTTTTTTTGTTTTTTTTTGTGGTATAACAAACTTCTGTCCAACTGAAAATCGCTTGGTTGTTTGCAAATACTTCCCGCCCATGACCTGGAAGCTATGCCGTGGCCGCGCAGAATGCCAAAGTAATTAAGTCAACAAGGGAAATCATCCAAGGCAGTCAGATGATGCTGCAGCGCACTGCGACTCGCTTGAAGATTTCTTTTTGTCTGGTGTCCTATCCAACAGCAAACAAACGTCAATGGAGGACTTCTTCAAAGCAAATTAACCAGTGTCATCCTGTGTGTGTTTGATCCCGCCGCAGTTCGTGTTTTAGTGTGCTTGGACACTGCGTGCTCACCATGTGTTTACGTCATATTATGTTACTTTTTCACAGATGCTGAACTGTGATGTTGTACTATAACTACACTTAATAGTAATATTTGTAACCGTTTTATGTGTCATATAAGTAAATGTTACACAACAAAATATCTTTGCATTTGATAGACACCTGGCGAATAGTTTTAAAACTGTCATATACAACACTGCCACCTAACGTGCAAATGTGAACACGCATATAACGATGTCGCGCTTACATTTATTCGGGCGTTAAATTTTATCCGGGTGATGTTTATGTGCAAATGTAAGGCGTAATATTTGGCACAAGTAGATCACGTAGTGATAAATAATATCCAGTAGTTAAATATGTTTCGTTTGTTGTCGTAATACGAGCGTTATACTTAGAGTACATAATTATAATTTGCTGTTTCAAATTTGTTACCAAGTATAAGAGTAAGTCACGTGACGTGTGCTTGGAGAGAAAACTGTTTTATGACAGAAATTTTTTATGTCTGTGGGAAGCAAACATTTTATAATTTATGTATATATATATATAGACATAATATATATATATATGTATATATATATATATATAGATATATAAACATACATAACGCCCAGATAAATGAAAACGCGACAGTCGTAGCTGGTGCTAAATACATTCACCTAAATACGCGCACGTGCAGAAACATCACTCGGATATTATTTAACACCCGGATAAATGTAAGCGCGACAACGAATTCACGGATATAACAAACATGTTAGCTACAGTACCAAACCGATCATAGACACAATCCAAAACATATTTGCCAACATCAGTGTTGGCATTGCCATATGTAACATTATAGGTTTAAAGCTGACGCTATGCCGTAGGCTATGGGGTATGGCATTGTCATTGTATTGGTGTTGAGAGAATGAGGGTCACATATTAACAGTCATCTAATAAGATTATACATATAATATATATATATAATGATATATACGGAGTCCTACACAACGGTAGGCAGACAACTCGGCCCTCGGACAAGTCGGCTCGAGACAACTCGGCCCCATCCTGAGACAACTTGGCCCCCGACCTGAGACAACTCGGCCCCCGTTATGAGACTACTTCTGCGTCCATGGACTTAGCTCATTTTTAAGTAATGAATATATTTCTTTTACAGTCCAGGCTAACATCATATGGTTATATTAGCCGATTTCATACTTTCGTAGACAGAATCGCACATTAGTTCACGCCATGTTTTCGTAATACTAAATTTTCCGTGAGCTTCACAGCGCAGCATATGTCGGTGTCATATGTTTGCTGCATGTTTCCCCTCTGCCTGATATTTTCTGCTTTTGTAGTGATGTTTTTCCACCTGAGTGGAAACCGGCGAGTTGCACGCTATCGTCAGCTGATTATCCGCCATTTGCATTTATGCGAACGACATAGCTGGACTGATTACGTTTAAAAAAAAATTTTATGTAGGATATAATTGTGTAAATAATATTATGTATGCTGATGATCATGTAGTATTTGTCATATCATTTCAAATAGTATGCTAGATGACAATGATATATCTAGACAATGTCGCCAGTTGTATGCACAAGGCAACATGTCAGTGCCATGGTTCTTTTTAAAACGAAACTGGTTGTCACTGGTTGTTGTTTGTTTTAAGCACAGCGAACTAAGACACCGGCGAATGGTCTATGATCGGTGTGTGAGAGACAAAGCATGGTAACGTCTTAACACAGCTTTTACAGGATTCCACCACCACCTCCACACACAATGGTAATATCTTAGCACACAGGCGGCTACAGTCCTCATTTACAGACGGCTAGGAGCATACACATCGCCACAAGACTTAAGCAATTTCTAAGTCGAGATTTCGCCAGCTGCATATGTAGCACACAGACGAAACAATTTCCCTTGTAGCTGCCTGTAACATTTCCGCTGGCGCCGCACGAGTTTCTTCTCCAAAACGAATCGAGACCAAATTGGGATCAGTTGCGCTTCTGCAAACAGCAGTGGCACCAACCTGTAGAATGACGGGGCTGTAAAAAAGTTACTAATGGTAGTTTATCTCACAATGAAATTGTATTTGCAGTTGCAGTCTAGATTTCACAGGAAACGTCAATGCTTCAGATAACGTTCACATCAAAATTTACTACCAGTTATGCGTTGTAGCATGTGTAGTAGAGAATTGTGGATCTAATTCAGTCTTTTCCATTACCCACCTAGCTTCAAATTTGTGGCAGAATTGGAAGCATCATTATGCATTGATATGGAGCTTAGACAGATTTCAAACCACTCTTTGTGTGTCTTCTGATGTGTGATGGGACACAATGGGGTAAGTGGCCTGCTACTCCGTCATTGTTTCATTGAGCAGATACTTCTGAAGCGAATGTAGTTATAGTTGTTTGTTGGCTTCTTGTTTACTATGACAGTATAACTGTGTGAATGGACACAGAGGGGTAACTCGCTTGTGACTCCGTCATTGTTTCGTTGAGCAGATAATTCTGAAGTTGTCAGAATGTATCATCCGACTGATCTTTTCACACTTTCAATAACAACGAAGATTATGCAAACAACTGGAATATATGCTAACAACTTAGATTTTGGGGAAGTGATTATAGTGTGGACATTCACAAGGAGCAATATCAATATATGCGTCACACACCTATTGTAAGCATTACGATTATGATCAAGTACGAATACGATTACAGTCATTTTTCAACAGCATCTTTAAAAATCTTCATGATCAAAATAGATTATTTGTGAGGTCCATCAGTCAGTCAAGCTAAACTAGTCTCATTGCTGTTTCGAACTTGGCTTGTGCAAAATTGACACTCAAGATCTGCTCGGTAACTATCGACTCTGAGCTATTTTAATTCATGTACTCGTCATCAAAGGGAAGGTAAACCAGTCTTGTCAGAAAGTGCTGAAGTTCAAACACCCTATGTGTGTGTTTTGATCTATGAAACGACACAACGGGGTAATTGGCATGCTACGTACTCTAGGAGTACGTGTGAATAACTGAACATTCATGCGATCTGGTGAAAAACTCTGATCAAAGACCGTTGGGTGGCTTAGTTAGTTTAAATATGAATAAATAATTATGTTAAATATTTATCGTCTCGAGACAACTCGGCCCCATCAGATCGGCTCGATGAAAAAGTATGAAAGGCAGATGAATTCCCATTGTCTTTGAGAAAAAATACACACACGCAAACACACATGCATTAATTTTTCATCGAGCCGACTTGCGGGGGCCGAGTTGTCTCAGGATGGGGGCCAAGTTGTCTCAGGATGGGGCCGAGATGTCTCAAGACAACTCGGCCCGGGCTGAGTCGTCTTGGGCTGAGTTGTCCGTGGGCCGAGTTGTCTGGCATTCTACACAACACAGCAACTGTCCAAGTACTGACTATGTCTATAGTATAGTCTATAGACATAGATAGTATGGAAGTGTCATCTAGTTGTTAATTGTTTTCGTCTTTAAGACAGTTAATTTAAGTAATACACACAGTTATCTAGCTCAGTACAGTACTGACAGTGACAGTAGCTGTGATTTCAGCCGGCAATAGCCAGACCCAATCAAAAGTTAACGTCTAAGGCTAGCCTAAGCCAGGAATTACATCACTTGTAAATCGATTTATCCAAACTCACCACTGCTAATGTCGTTAAGACACATGCTGTCGTGTATGCCCTTGTCACGGGGGGCATCTGCATATATTCTTGCTGGAATGACTGATATGCCATGTTTGTGTTCCTGTCGGTGATTCTCCCTGTCGACTGCCGTGTGTTCTGTTGATGTTAGGCCACGTCACGGTTGTACGCATGCGTCAAACTTGAAATTGTGTGTCAAAACCATTTCTGGTAAGAAACTTTTTTATTCGATTTCAGTGATGACACAGAGCACACTTAGATGTGATGTTTTAATGGATCTTCACAAAGATGTCTTCATTTTGTAAAAGCTTAACTATGATATGGCTTGATTTTAGCAGATAACTTTGTTTTCGTCCAGCCCTCTGCTTGGTAGAAATTACCAATGAAGATATTCCAGGAACATCGACTCCCTCAGAACAGCTCGACACGCCTTCTTTTGACAGAACCCGTGGCGCTCCTGGTGGACTAACACTAAATTGGGCGATGGTCGATACGCGTGTACTAAAATAATTATAGGGGAATGTAGGTCACGTCGGTCCGCACATTTTATTAATGACCACACCACGTGGTTTGTGGCTTCACAACTACGTTATACAGTAGTATATTTTCTATAGCATCCGTTTCGAAAAATAATGTAGCTACACATTGGTAATCAATCAGTGATTCCCACAGTAACATCGGCTGTAGTTAAGAAATATCATATACTGCGATCGGTATACTCATCGGTACAGATAGGACTATACGTACATTACACGTGAAAAGTGTTTGTTGTAGAGACTTGGACGTCGGTGGCCTTTCACACCGATGCCACCTGTTCTCCGTCCACAGTTAATTTCTCCTCTCACCTGCCTGTTAAATGCCACATTAATTGGCGATTCTGCACACGACTTTGGAGCACAGTGTATGATTGAGTATCTGGCTTTAGTAGACAGCGGTGAATATTTGTGTACGGTTAATTTTCGCACATTAATTTCAGCAAGGCTGAATGCTTCACTGAGAAATTGATATGGTGATCGGAAGTAAAATGTAAAGCGCTTTAAACAGTCTTGAATGCGCTCATCGTCAGATGTCACTGACACAGCGCAAGACAAACACAGATGATTTGCTAGTTATTTAGAAATGCCGGAGTTTCTGCTGTCTCGTCCACACCAACATAGTCATCCGTTGTACATAAAGCATCTCCATAACCTCGCGGAGCTTGTCCCATACGTTTCTGAACGAAGCATGCAACTGCTTCGTCGTCGCCAACGTCTCAATTGACGTTTAACACTTTAGACGAATCCCGTTTATTGTAGCAGTATAAAAATGTTTGGGGTTTCACTTTGTTCCACGCTGGTTTCAGGGCATTGACGGCGTCTAGCACAGTCCAAAGTCTTGTGAAAATGGTGCGACTCCTTCTGATACCTCGATCTATAGTCTCCTGGTGGCTAGGATGTACCGATAATGGAACGTCATGTTTTTGGTTATACCACGTCTATTAATTGGCTTGGTGATGCTAGTGGTATTAGAAGAGTGAAGACGTGACGCCTACGTACTTTGATTGGGCTTTTTGGATCATGTTCTTGGAATAACCGTTTCACGTTTTAGTTCATCTGGTACATATATATACTCCAAGCAACCGAGTGATTGTGTTGAATAGGTACTGCGTTCCGACTTGGGCGAAGTAAAACACATTATCTTCGATCAAATGGACCGACTCAGTTAATCCGAGTTAGAAGAAGATCCGACTTACACAATTCGACTTAGACGACGATTTTTTTTATGGGAAATACATTACAAAAATCAACCGTTCCTCAGAATTATGTTCGAATTGAACGAAGCTCGATCCGACTTAGGCTAGACCGACAGGAACGGCGTCAGTGATGTCCAAACCACGGCACTGCCGAAGCAAAACGAGGAAAAGCTGACGCGTGTCAAAGTTGAGAGCGAGGTGATTGACGGCGGGACATACGGTGATGGCAGCCCACACATACACAATCGCGTAACTGGGTCACAGAGAGTTCGCGGAAACGGAGAAGAATTGTGATGTACCGCTGTGATGACTGCGGACGGGTGCTGTACAGAGCCAGTAGGCAG
>OZ023213.1:30240416-30400416 GCA_963995525.1 Escarpia spicata
GAGAATTGGTAGTTTCTGTGACAGATAGGCCTACATTACACATGCAAACTGTGGTAGAGGCTTGGAAGTCGGTGGCTTTTCATACCGACGCTATCACAATTAATTCCTCCCCTCTCCTGCATTCTGGATACCACATTGATTGGCGGTAACTGCACGACTCTGCTGTCACCGTGCAGCTGTTGTTATATCTGGCGCTGTAGATTACAGGTAATAGATTCCATCTTACAAACGCCCCTGAAGCTCAGAGCTGGATGACCGACACGCCATGTACAAGAGCTCACCACAGACGACGGACCCAAGGTGAAGCTTTGAGCCACCACATTTATTATTGTTGTTAATTATCAGACATTTCATTTTTTTAAGTTCTCTATAGACAGGTTTACTCACTATTTCGTCGCCATTTGACCAATGACAGACGACTAACGCCGCGCAAAATCACGATTGTTTGCGTTTTCATATATTAATTTCAGTTATGATGAATAACTCTTAGCACATTATATAACACAGTGTATGTTAATTGTATTGCAAATCACTAATGATTGACGGTTTAAATGTAAAAAAGTAAAGGCAAGTTTTTATATAGCTCAGTATCCAGTCCTCAGGACTGCTCAAAGTGCTTTACACTTTACTCCGTGTCAGACCTGTTCAATCGAACACCATCTCGACGTCTCTGGGAAGCATTCAGGCATGCTGCAATTAATTCGCGAATACTATTCGTACACAAATATCCACCACTGTCTATAGTCAGGTACTCATTCATACAACTTAGAGAATTGGAGCAACGTAGAATGAACGAACTTGTTCATAGTTCGACACCGCTGCATAGGATTCGAACCCTGGTTCTCACGGTCAAGAGTCCGAAGCTCTAGCCACTGCACCACTGTGGTCATCAATATAAAAGTGTTGTTATGGCTAAAGGGACCCAGTGCACTTGGTGGCTAAAATGACCCACGGTTGCATGATCTGCATACATGTGCAGTAGGACACGATTCCTTCAACAACAAGAGCGTTCCCTATTCTAATAGAGTTGGACTTAATAATCCGTAACTAGCGCTGCTATTTTCCCGTGCTTCACCCTACGTTGCCTGTGTCTTTTTGAAGAGACACTATAAGCCGTCGGACCCTTCTATATATTTGGTGTCTATGTCAGGGGAATACAAAGATCCACACAGGGGGTAAATGTTTAACCTGTAGTTGATTCAGTAACTCAATAGAAAGAAAATGGTGAAAATAAACTACTCAATTTTGGCAAAGATTACGGAGGTTCTTGGTTGTCCAGTCGTCAGGATCTCCATATCTGCATCAATGATGTAGTTCAAATGTAATACAAAGCCAGGCCCGTTGTTGATTCGGGAGAGTAGGCCTATATATATATATATATATATATATATATGTGGGTTTTTCGACCTTGGAGACATATGGACTCGATCGTGGGCGGCAGGGCGCAGTGCTCGAGCGGTTAGTGCTGGACCGAGGAACCGAGATTTGAACCTTGGTGCTGACCGGACGGTGGTTCGGTACTGGTTCGGCCGCTGTGTCGAAACTTGGGCAATTTCGTTCACCATATGTTGCCTGTGCATTCGGAAGAGACACTATTTAAGCCGTTGGTCCCTTCTTTCTGGTATCTGTGCCAGCTTCTTGGGTTTGCTTATCCATTTCCGGACGTTGCAAGCTTGATGGGTTGTCTATAGACAGCTCTTTCGTTTGCCAGTCTCTCCACTCGCCAGACGTCGGCTCCCATCCTTTCCTCTATGCCCTTCCCCCATTGTCTCCTAGGTCTTCCTCTGCTTCTTCTGCCGTCCACTTTTCCTTCCATTATTAGTCTCTTAGAGACTGATGCCGTTTCACATGGCCGAAATAACTTAGTTTTTGTTTCTTTACAAAGTTCAGTAAAGTCCCGGGTATAACACCAAGCTCATCTGCAATGGATTCGTTAGTTCTGCGTTAAGTCCACGAAACTCGTAATATCTTTCTATGACACTTGTTTTCAAATGCATTTATACGTTTAGTAATGTTCTTGTTAAGAGTCCAGGTTTCGCATCCATGTGTAGCCTTTGGAAATATGCAGACTCGGATAATTCGTAGTTTCATATCTTTGTTCGTTGCTTTCCACAGCTTCTTCATATCCGTCAACTTTTTACTCGCCATGCCAACCTCCGCTTGATCTCTTTCGTCCCATCTCCATCCGCTTCTACCAGTGACCCCAGATATTCAAAACTTTCCACTCGTTCTATTTCCTCGCCATCTACTGTGACTTCTGATGGTTCTTGACATCCTTTCACATCCATAATCTTAGTCTTCTTTACGTTTAGTTTCAATCCTTTCATCTCGCTGTGCTCTTTAACAGTAGTTATCAGTTTATCCAATATCCCTCTTTTGTATCGGATATTAACGCTGTGTCATCGGCATATCTCAATTCATATATCTCCTGTCCATTCACTTTCAGTCCATTAAAAAACTTGCTTCTCGTGTCAGTCTCGACTTCTCTCATGATATTCTCTGTGTATAGACTGAATAGGTGGGGGGATGCACCCCTGTCTCACTCCCTGTGGTACCACACTCTAATCTCACTGCAGACTGCTGTCCAACATATAAATTTGGGATAAGTGGTGTAATTTTCTGGTCAAATCCCATGCGTATCAAGGTTTTCCAGAGTTGTTGATGACTAACCTTATCAAAAGCTTTTGAATAATCTATGAAACAGATGCTAAGGTCATGGTTGAATTCTCTGCACTTCTGAATTAACATCTTCAGGTTGAAAATGTGATCTCTTGTTCCTCTTCCAGTCCGGAAACCAGCTGTTGACTTCACATTCTAATTTTATTGTGATTCTCTTCATCGTGATTTTTAGCATAATTTTGCTCGCATGGCTGATAAGGGATATAGTCCTGTGGTTTCCAGCTAATGGAAGTAAAATAACCCACGCAATGAAATGTAGAAAACTGTCGTGGACTCACTGGACGGTGGCTTAATTTCTCAAACTCACATCACAATAATTGTCAACTGCTTGTCCGATGGTCATTAATGGAAGAAGAAAAGAAAAGGAAGCTTCCAACTGCACTCGGAAAAACTCGCATAAAAGTCCGATTAACAGACCCGGCAGGGCCCTAGCTTGAGGCTCTAAAACACAAACTGCAGCCCCTTGAGCTCACAAAAACCTCAAGCTGCATCCCGGTCTGGCCCCTTTGTGCTCACAAAACCTCCAAGTGCACCCCCAAAAGCCTCAACTTGCCTATTCAAAAGGAAAACTTTTATTTCAGAGGGGCGATGCATTCGCACCTAAATCTGGCCTATAATTGTGGGCCTGATAACGCCAATCGAATGGTTGTTAATTGTTAGCTCAGGATGAGCAAACTTGCTTCCTTACATGATTTTCTTACACGAGTCCCTAAGATAGCATACGTTTTTCTGACCATCGTTGGTTATTTTTGGGGGATGACTCTTTTATTATTTTTTTATCATCACCATCATAATTGAAGATGGGTGTTGATGTTACCCTAACCAACTATGGAGGCAACTTCCGAGACGCAGGACTCAAAATGGGATGGCGAGTTATAGTTATTCACGAATGTTTGAAAAAGACACTGAACTAGACGACAGTTTTGATTTTATTGACGACAGGAGACAGGCATCTGACGAAGGTAATTACTAAAGTAGCTAAGTTTGATAGCATACGAATGCGTGAATGATTGACACACGCAGCAGGCGATATCTCGGGTAATCCCGCCCTCCCGGCATCTCGGTTTCGCTTTGTTATTGATGTCAGATTGTCGGCGCGTACTCATGCTTACTGCGGGTTTGTGTATAAAACTGTACGTATCAGCCCAGCGGCTATGTGTTCATTCCATCATTCCACGTAATTTCAGATCTATGATGTTTACAGAATATTGCGTTTGAAATTGATGGCACTTGCGGTTCAAATAGCGCTCCGGTGTGCATCAACCTGTGGAGTTATCGCCCATTTCTGGCAGTGAGTGACGTAGCGATACCCGCACAACGGCCGCAACACTATTTCTTCTTCTTCCAGACAACCAACCAACTTAAACATTTTGAAGATCACTGTTGGTATTTGCAGCGGATGCGCATCGGAATAGGTAGACAAGAGATATATAGGAAAAGATAGTTTGTAGCTAAAGAGATGTGTTTGTGGGGGTTTTAACTAAAAGACGCACGACCAGGAAGTTGACGAACGACCATGCACGATGTTGGTAGATAGTTTCGCCGTTGATGATATATATATGGTTGGTGTGTGCATTATAAACAATTTTGAGTCAGTATTTCACCCAGGAGTTACACAATTTAGGCATTTTATCCGATCTTCAGTTACCACAAGTGATGATAAAAGTTGCGAATTTTGTTACTCCAATGTTAGGTACATCACATTCCGCTAGGGGCAGCACCGTAAATTTGTCCCGCATTCTAGACCTGAAACCTGTGACGGTTTTGGACGCCATTGCTACTGCTCCCGCCGAGATTGGGGGATTCCCCAAAATCGCTTGGCAACATTATGCAAATGAATTTACGTCGTATTTTGATGATCACATGAACCAATGAAAGACTGATCTACGTCATAGCCAGTTTCGCGGGAGTTTTCCGAGCACGATAAGCGAGGTAGGTGGATTCAAACTTTGATGTTGTAAACAATCGTTTAAAAATATGGTATAATAGATTTTCACCCCGTTAGTATCCTGTTTCAACCTTTTATAAATACATATGCCTTCATATGATATGCATTTTATGGTTGTGGACCCCCGTGGGAGCGTGCAATCGCTTGTGGAAAAACAGGCCTGTCGCACGCTGTTCGGCGTTCAAAGTTGAAATGCGTAGTTTGTAGCCTGCGCGCGACCGGTTCAGCGGTACGTACGCCACGCTGGCGTTGCATAATTATGATGTACTGGCGCGCGCAATGCAAATCATAAAATTTTTGCTATGCGGGTTAAACTGTATGCGTTTCAAGCAATCGTGAAAATAATCATAGTTTTAAACTGATTTACAAATGTAGCACTGGGCCTGAGAATGTGAGCGTAGTCGTAGACTGCATCGATCCAACATTCGTACGCCATTTCCTACGATGCAAAATCCACGCAATCCAAACTGTTTGCACCTAAATCCTAACATGTTCTGTGCACAAAAGTAACTATTGATATGTAAGTGTTGCATGGTATTCATTATTTTTCCAAATAACTCTGTGAAAATATTAGTTTTCTAATTTAAGGCCAGGCACGGCAGGCAAAAATGTATTATTGCATATATCTGGCATTTAAATGGAAACGTGATCGTGATTGGGTTACTGGTGCCACGTGGGCACTGACCTGCCACGTAATTGGCTGTTGTGAGGGATGGGCTAGGATCAATGGGTTTGACTCCATCTTGGAATCTTTGAAATTACCACCTACTGCAAGATTAAAACATTTAATATTAAATCCAGTGCCATCAGCACTTTTGTAATTATGTCCATTTAATTTAACATTTATTATTGTTTAAAATAAGAAATAGTAATTAAAATGTTGCCATGATATTTTAATTATTGTAATACAACAGTACTCAATGCCAGCTTTTTAATAGTTGTCTTAATATTTTTGTGTGTAAGATTACTTACACAAAAACAAAGTCCAGTGACACCAATTTTATGTTTATTAACACTAGTGGTACTGCATTAATTTGTATCACACACATACATTAATACAGTTTTCCTCTATTTCATGTTGAAGGATTCTGCTGCAAATGTATGAAGAGTAACAGTACATTGACAGTGTCCTGTGAACATTGGCACGCTTCACTTGCATTGCTGTATGACACATTGAACGGATTTTATCTACAATCGACCAACAGTGTCCTGTGAACATTGGTACACTTCACTTGCATGGATATATGATATGAAACAGTGAACCGATTATATCTACACTAGTCGGCAATGTACTCTGTTCCTCCTTCTATAGTTCCCTGTATGTGCAGTGAAGTTGACAATAGTTATTGTACTTCTGCTGTTTCAGTTGTTTTCAATGTCTACTTGTCGGCTGCATACTGTGAACAACATGTTAACATTACTTCATGTTGATGTGAGACATTAATGAACAAAAGAATTAAGTATCATTGTTGTAGTACTGACCTTTGCATTGTACTGTGAACATTTCATTACATTGAACTATACAGGAAATTATACAGATCTTGGAATGCATAATAAATTATGTTAAATTCAAGCAATGCTGTTGTGTTTCTTCACAACAATGGTTGTGTCAGGGACACCTCAATGTTTACAAACAAGTCAAATAATGCCCAATGGTCAACAGTTAGTAGTTGAACTTTCATTTTGATCAACATACCATAATTATTAAGTAAAAATAAATTGGACATTAATAATATAGACAACATGGTTAGAGGTAATTTTTTTTCTAAATTAATCATTAATGGTTCACACTTTAATATGCCATTTTATCCCAAAAATTATGGTTAATATGTAGATGTTATAAATTACAAGGATTTATAAAGTTACTAAGTCCATGTGTTACACTAAATAATTTAAGTAAGTAATTTGTCAACATAATTAAATCGGTGCTCATTCAAGGTCAATTATCTAGGTCGTATCAAGGTCATATGCTATTATGGTCAAGGTTAAACATTTAGTTACTTTTAATTTGATAGCACAACATACCATAATTATTAGTTTAAAATAAATTGCACATTCATACATGCAATTAGGTCAAAGGTCATTTAAAAAAACAAGTTACCTCACTATTGTTCATGCTTTAATATGCTACTTTATAGTCAGTGTGTACATAAATGTTCCATTTCAACACTTTATAAACATACCAAGCCCATGTGTCACACAGAATCATTTAATTAGGTCACTTGTCAACATATATAGGTCAACGGTCATTAAAGGTCAAATAACTAGGTCACGTCAAGGTCACAGTACAAGGTCAACATTTTTGGGTCATAACATTTTACTTTACTTCAATATCTTACAATATACAGATTATGTAATGTTTTGCCTATATTCAGTGGCACATGGTGGCAGCACAGTCTGCACAAGCTCCAGATCACAAGAAATGGACATGAATCCTATAGACACAATCACCCTTTTTTCAGACACTAAAAAGTGGATTTACTTTGTTAATAATAGAGATAATTCAAAATTTCAAAAAGGGTTGTAAACTACATAGCATACACTATCACATAGAAGTGATTAAATGATTATATATCAATTTTGAATTTTTTTGTAATGTACCTACCAATGTGAAGAACATATCTGAAATTTTGTGAGCTGCACATACATACCTGCTACGTGCCACCAACAGCCCGCTTGGTTACCAACACTACAAACATTTTGGTCGTGCGCGGTCATTTGTAGTCGTGCGCCTTTTAATCATACTGGTGTGGGGTTGGGTTTGGACAGATGAAGCCTTTTGAAGGGAATAATGTAATAGGGGATGGGTGGGTGGTGTTGCTGGTTTTGCTTACTGGGAACTGAAATGGGTAGCAACCCTAGTCTTGAAGCAGCTAAGGCTGGGAGCTGACACTACTGCTTCTGGAAGTCCATTCCAGTCTGAAATGGTCCAGGGCTGGGAAAGAATGACAATTTCCTGTAGTTTGTTCTGGAGGATGGTACCTGGAATGTCTTACTGTGGTGATGCCTAGATGGATCTTCCAGCCGGTGCTATCAGGTTTAGGCAGATGTTTACGAAGCCATTTGACGTCTTAAAAAAACATTGTGAGGCGGGAAATCTTCATCCTTGTTTCTAACGTTTGCCATTTCAGTCTCGTCAGCATGGTGTTGACACTGGTTGTGTTTTGAAATTTCCCAAGGCAGAACCTGGCTGCACATCTCTGCAATGTTTTGATCTTGCCGATGTCCTTTTTTGGTGAAGGTATCCCAGACCATGCTTACAAATTCTACTGATCGTCTGATGAGTGCCTTGTAAGCCCGCTCTTTGATGGATGAGGATCCAATCTTCAAGTTCCACTTGAGAAAGCCAAGAGTTCTGTTTGCTTTTGAGCATATGGTGTTTATATGCTGTTCTCACCAAAGACCAGAGCTGACGGTGGCACATATATACTTGACAGATGTTACATGTTGGAGGACATGGTCGTGAATCATATACTGGTACTGCTTTGGGTGACGACTCTGAGTGATGGACAGTATGCAACACTTCAGGGGATTAAAATGCATGGCCGACTTGGATTCCCAAGTGGCCATCTTATCAAGGTCGGAATGAAGTGTGACAGTGTCATCCTGAGATCTGACAGTCAGACATGACGTAATGTCATATGCAAACATCCATTATTTGATAATATTAGAGATCATATTTTACTTAGCTGGCCTAAATTATTAGCAGCGTCTGCCTACGAGGTGACAGTCTGTAGACAATTTCACCATACATAAATTTGTAATAAAAAAACATAAAATATGGGACAAAGTCTTCCATAAGATAAATAAGCAAATTTCTTAATTCACAGCTATATAAAGTTGATTCACTTCGATGTTTATCTTCTACAAGATATTCAAAAGAAATACCAATATGTTAGATATTTAGAATATAAACACAAATTGTTTGAAAAGTTGTTTACAGTGTAATATGTACACATTTAAAATGACAAAACTTCCTACCACATAGGAGCCATTAACCGCATTATGTACGAGAAGAATCTTACAATAAAATCCTATAGACTACAGATAGCACTGGCCAAAATTACACAATGTGAAAAGTGGACAAAATCCCACACTATCTTTTGTTGCTTCTGTTTGTTTTAATTATTTTCTCGTTTTGTTTATTAAGTAGCACTTTGAACAAGGATGATTTGTCCCGGATTCCATTTTCTCCACAAAACTTCCAGTATCGTACTTTGTATTTTACTTTAAAAAATCATAACCTTGCAAGACAAATTATAATGTTCTTGAATACTTTGCAAAATTGGCCGAGTTATCATTCAGGCACATCTACCACTATGAAATGTTATGGTTATAGTAGTTTTTCAGGTGACAATTTGACATACAAATGTAAGTTATGTGCATAAAACAACATGTGATATTTATATTGATCTGTTCTCAATATTTTTGATAGAAGTTCTCTGGTGAAATGTTATGATAATACGGGAAGTGTAATGTCACCTGCTCCCCATGACTAGCCATAGCGTGCAGCTATAGTCTGTTTTACAGATACCGAGGACGCTAGTGAAACAGACATGGCAAAACGTGAAGAGGAATTCACGGAAATCAAGGAACAGTATGTAGCCATTATTTTTGTAAAAAAAGTTTGCAAGAAAACTGAGTTCTGTCATTTAATAGTTGCGGTCTTGAATCATTGCTGTCTTACCATGGTTGTCAAAAAGGAATGTTCACTTTATGTCTTACAAACAGCACCACTTTAAAGAGAAATATAGCTATAATTGATAATAATTCACTTATGAAATATTTCAGATTTTGATAAAAATGTGTGTACTTCAAGTATTGGTACATTTTACCAAATGCATTGTAAATTTAGTTACACATTTTATGGATTCAGTATTTGATCCAATTTTATTTAAAATACAAAAGTCTTTGTGTGAGCATTTTGCAAGTATTTTCTCCGGCCAGTGTGTACATAAATGTGGGAAGTGCTATAAAAGTGACACAGCATGTTCTGCATGAAAGTAACATGTTCACCTGATCCAACCACTGTCTTTAACCGGGTACTCGCTTATACAGCTTATTGAATCTTACTTACCTCTACTTTTTTACTTTAGGATGTACCAGGATAAGCTGGCACAGCTGAAGAAACAGCTGCAACAACTAAAGGACAGTACGCTGCCCGACTATATGAAGAAGCTGAAGAAGATAGACCAACACTACAATGAGAGGGTGTGGATCAATGAAGTCTGGTACAACTATGTTGTAAGTTGTTGTTTATTTACTTAAATACTAAGCGAAATGAATGTTTTTTATTCCCAGTCTGAATGAAATATACTCTAAAAATAGTGTCCTGATATTCAACTATTTTTTAACCCCGTCCGTCACCCTGTTCAAAGCCCCATTTGGTCACGCTTTCCTGTGCAGTTAAATATTTTTTTTGCACACTTTGTTGCGACACCTAGCAGCCGAGGTGACGTAACTGCATGTAGTGCCGCTAGAATTTAGCATGGCGCTCGTCTATGTGAGTTTGTGTTTCAGGCTGTACATAAAATTGCAGTTGCGGAATTTACTATTTTTATATAATCTTATCTACAAATGTGTCATTGGATGCCCTAAGGAATTTGGTTAATTTTTTTTTATTACCGTTTGAACATTGCGAATACTCAAACTTGCATCGGGGTTTAATATTTTTGATATCACAGTAAAGGTAATAATCCTGTCTACAAGTATACTACTGGATGTACCCAGGTTTAGTTTTTAGTTTTTTAGTTATTGTCGTTTGAACATCGCGAATGCTTAATCCTGCAATGTTTAATGGCAGTGGATATAATAATATAAACAGTTTGATTTGATTATAATGCAAGGTCGAGCATTCACAATAACTAAACAAATAATAACACAATTCCTGTATATATCCAGCGACAAACCTGTAAGGTAAGATAATTATCTTTACGGTGATATCAAAAAAATTGGCGATTGCATTTTTATGTACAGTCTGAAACAACAGACCGCTGATTGCTCCGTGAAACACAAATGACCATGTTTTAACTGGCTTAGTGACATGAGTTCGCAATGAACAGGCTTCATATTTGGCACATTACTTGATAAGAGTATTAAGTTTACGTATACAAAGTTTCAGAGACATTTAAAATTTCATTTCACTTCCATCATATCTGAGGACAGGTTTATCCCAGATTTTCTTTCTCTACAGTTTGTGAGTTCACAAGATATCTTTCCGCTTTGCTACATGGCATATTTTTACTTCCAATAGCATAGACATAAGGTAGAAGACAACAGCTTTTGTGTTGCTTCCAAAAGGCACAACAAAAGTTAGTTAAACAAAACTGTCGAAGCAACTTCGAACTGGTGGTAACCGGAATGAAACGACTGTTCTCTCGATTAACATATCACTACTCACATTCGATAGTTGTTTCCTTATTTATGCTACTGCAAAGGATAGTCTCAAAGTATTGATGTACAGAAGTGATATCGTTTAATCATGGACATCCATTGCTTTTATAAACCTTTGAATTAGGAATGTTTATGCAACTTTGTATTCGCTAGTGTTAGTATAAACCAGATGGTTTGTATGTGTGTCACATCATCACATGTGTGTTTTGTATGTTATTAACCTGTATGTTCTGTTGTAGGTGGAGCTGATTGAGAAAGACTATATCAAGGAAAAGAGGAGATCAGTGGAAACATTTGAGGTTGGACATAATTCTGTTGTATTACTTGACTGGTGTCAGTTACATTAGAATGTAATATATAACGTGTGAATGAATGAATGCGTTTAAGGCCAAACATGGCAGGTAGATTATTTTTTAATTTGTGCAAATCATGCAATTGTTTCTTCCTAAAGTATGGAATGGATCCTCCTGAGTAAAAAATATATTGAACTTTTTTGGTCAGACCACCGTTTCCATGGTAACAAACAAAACAACTGCATTTTAAGCCAAAATTGGCCAATTTTGAAACAGTGCCAAATTTTGTAAAGTGCCAAAAAACTTGGTTTTTGGCAAAAATGTGCTTATAGCCTTATATCTTTAAAACTAATGATGATTTTGAAAAAATGTCAGATCATTTCACAGAGCAGAGTCTGCTGAATGTAACACTGAAAACCTTTCTTGTATGGCCTAATTACTCCCAGAGATATCTCATTTCCAAATGCAGAAATTTTAGAAACAAATTTTAGAAATGGCCATGAAAGATTGCATAATGGATTTTATTACTTGATATTGACATGCTTGACTAAAACTCAATTAGTGGTATGTAATTGTTATGCAAGTGAACTTTGTTGATAGTATGCATACATACGTATCATAATCTGGCAGAAAACCATGTTGTGTATTTTTTGTCAAAAACACCATTTCATCTGGGGTGTCTGGCCTAAAGACCTGGTCCCATGGGTAGAGTGAAAAGGCTAGCCTAGTTGGCTGGGGGAATGGGCTTCAGAGGACCATTGAATTCTTTTACCCGTGCAACAATCACATTGTCCCAGAGTTTCCTTGGCTGTCTTCATTGTTTATTGGAAATAACACAAAAGAAGCTAGTATTAAAATAGTACACTGTTTGAATTTCACTGCTTGAATACTTCTGAGGTATTCATCACAAAATGCTGCTGGGTTTTAACAGAAAAAGCTACTTGATTTTTAGAATAACCGTTTGTATTTGTGAACATATATTACATATTATTAAGTAAGCAAACTCACAAACAAGATTACCTCGATGTAGCTGTTTACTGCTATTGTCAAACAGAATAACCAGTTTGACATTGTCTGCATGCATCCTACGGTGGACTCCCATTCGTGGTATAACAAGAAACAGTAGAGTTTATAGAATATATTAATGTTGTATTATTGTATGTATGTTACTGTTTGTTTGTCAGGAGAAGAAGATTGAGTTGAACGAGAATCTGATCATGGAACTAGAAGACAAAAAGAAACAGATTGAGAATGAACGACACACGATTGAACTCACTGGAGGTACGTTAGGGATCATCTCAGAACACCGATGTCCGATATCAGACGAAATTACGTTAATTTGTCTCAGTCCCTCTCAAACAAAAGTTTGTAAACATTGAAATGATGATATCAATATCAGCATTGGTCTGAACCGTAAAATATCGACGTCCGGCGCAGGTGAAACTGTCTCTGCACCCCCCCTTCCCCAAACGAAAGTAATTTCATCTGATATCAAACATCGACATTCTGTGATGATCCCTTAGCCAGTGGCATTCTAAAAAAAAACAAATATAATGATGAGACCTGGGAACTGTTTCATTAACGTTCTTATAAGCTCATAGAAAAGATAAATATAAGGATGAGCCGTGGTGTCAGTTATTCATGATAGTAATTCAACACAGTTTATAGGTTCCATTCACAAGATTGGAACAAAATTACAGTATAGTACTCGTTTATCTGATCTTAAATGTTCTTGTGTCAATGGATGTGATTTTAAAACTATCTGCTAGGTATAATACACTAACTTGACAGATTCTCTGTTAACTGTTGTATTTGTTTGGTTAGAATTACTGGGAAATGGTTTGATGCAGAATGGTTATACAGTGCAACCTCTCTGTTGAAGACACCGCAGGGGCTGGGTGAGACTCACCTGAGTGACCACATTACCGGAACTAGTTTCCTAAACTTTATACCATTTTGAAAATAATTGACTACTCTTATGGTGACCTTAATTGCGAGAGTGACCTTAATTGCGAGGTGGCTGTATTACTGAAGTGACCTCACCATAAGGTTCAGCTGTACGTAATGGTAATTTTACCTTGTAATGTAGCTAGTACAGTAGTGGTAACGTCACATTGTAGAAGTTAATAGAACCATTGTATTTGACATAACTAGATACCGTATTCGTTTCATTATGTGTACAGGGGTGTGCACCCATTTTCTTTTGTTCCTGTGGTTCCTGAGTACAGCCATCTCAGCAGATATGACTGGCAAGTGATTTATGCATCTCACAGGATACACTTAAAAAATCTGATAATTTAGGTAGATGTTTCATCAAAAAGCTTTGAATCTAGTGTTATATTGGTAGAAATTAAAACACAATGAAGGACTCGGCAGTAAAGGTTGGCCTTGAGATCAATGTCATGGCGTCGGATGCTGCTAAAAAGGAGCTGTATGCTAATTATGGCATGTACGCATAATAAAACGAATACGGTACATGCATTCTGCGTAGTGTGATGTCCAAGATTGGTGTTTTAGATTCCATGGAGGTGAAGCCAGCGACAACCCGGAAGTTACGGCGACGGCCAAACGATCCAATGCCTATACCTGAAAAACGGCGGAAAACATCACCTAGTATCCTTTTTTTGTATTTCTCTTATGTACTGCGATATCCAGTCATTTGGGTGAATCAGTGTGCCTTTTGCTTCACTCCCTGGCTGACATATTGCTTTGAACACTGACTTCTAAACATATTTGGGAAGCATTCAGCCATGC
This sequence comes from Escarpia spicata, assembly GCA_963995525.1. NCBI lineage: Eukaryota > Metazoa > Annelida > Polychaeta > Sabellida > Siboglinidae > Escarpia > Escarpia spicata. Next base: position 30,254,484 of record OZ023213.1, read on the forward strand.
TACAATTATGCATGAAGAGCTATTATGCGTGACGCCTGTTCATTCATTTAGATCCATTTCTGGATAGTGTGGATATGAATAAATATGGTCAGCTGGTTGTTATACGGGGGGGGGGTTTAGAACGTGAGCGTCTGAGTTCAATACCTGTTGCTGCCACTTTGAAGCCTGGGCAGGTTTGTTTGCTCAAAGTCTCAGTTGTTTGCACAGTAATTGTAGCATGACTGAATGCTTTCCAGAAAAGCTGCGTGTGGCATTCAAATTAACTGGTGTGCCAGCAAAGGGGACGAAATGTATATGTGGACAGAAGTATTTAGATAAGTTACAAAACAGAAATGCCAGTCATTTGAGTAAAGGTAAATTCTTGTGTAATACGATATCCATTTTTCACTTTACACCCTTTTAGACATATTCATTTGAACTCCGTCTTGACTTCTCTAGGTAGCATTCAGCCACAATTACTGCACAAAGATTGATTGTCTATATATATACTCGACCATTGCCAATAGTCAGGTACTCATTCATACATCCGAGTGAACTGGAGCAATGTAGTTCGATGCTCTTTGTGGAGCGCAGTAGCGTAGCAGTAAGAGCTCTCGACTGAGAGAACCCGGGTTTGAATCCTGTGCGGTGATGTCAAACCTTCGCTATAGATAGTGGTGGATTTTTGTGTATGAATACCGGTAGTCTTCGCGCATTGATTGCAGCGTGGCTGGATGCTTCCCATAGAAGTCGAGATGGTGTTCGATTGAACAGGTCTGCAGGAGGAAAATGTAAAGCTCTTTGGCCAGTCCTGAGGACTGGATACTGCGCTATATAAGAACTTACCATTATTCTAACCACTATGCCACTGTGCTCCATGTATGTTCTCCATATTGTCATATACACACCTGATATGGTTGCTGTGCCTTGACGTGGCGAGCCCAGCTGAACTACGTCCTGCCAGAGGATGAGATCCTTGAGGATCTGAGGATCATCAACAAGGTGAGCGGCAAACCAATCAACCGTAAGACGGTGGTTACGACTCTGCCCCCGGCCAGCTGCAGCGACAACGTCTACGAGGCCCGCATAGACGACGGACGACTCTACTTCGACAAACGGTGGTAAGCAGGCCCTTAGCCAGAAATAATTTTTACCAGTTTTAAAATAGACAAAAGTTCCTTTTAATACACGAACAGCTTCGAAGGAAGCCTTTATGTCAATCACAGCCATTATTGGCCAGCTTAGTTTTTTAAATGTCATTTGAGCCATTTATTTTATTAATACTGATCCATTTGATTTGTTTCACTACCATTTGTGCTAATGACTGTCATTAATGTGGGCCCCCTAGACTTGGAACTATGTTAATCTAGTGGCCAGCTGGTCCCCTCTAAATTCCACATCTTATCAGTTGTAATCACCAGTCATCTGCCAGTCTTGAAGACGGGCAGACAGGTCTCTGGCCAAGTCCCTGGTGGTAAGTGACATGCAGCTGGGCATTCTCTCAATGTTTGGGGGGCATATCATAAATATACATTTACTGCATTACCGTAGTGACTGTGTGTATTGGGATAGTATGTTTTTGGGCACCCTAGGGGATCATCTCAGAACTTTGATGTCCCATATCAGACAAAATTACTATCATCTGGCCTCACACCCTCAGACGAAAGTTTGTCAACACGGATTTGATGATATCAACATATTAACAGTATCGATCTGAAGCAAAATGTCCATGTCCGACGCCAGGCGAAAGAGCCTCTGAAACGAAAGTCGCATTCTCAGATGATTTTAAAAGTCTACAGAAAGAATTATATTTATGTACTACATGTTTCTGGACACGTGTCCAAATACATTCAATACATAATTATATTTTTGTTGTACTATATTTTTTCGTATAGCTGAGAATAAAAAAAAAATTGTGTCCGAATATATACAGTCATTACCATTTACAAAGAATTCTCTTATGCAATTTTAAGAGGTCATATTATGTGTATTCACATGCATGATGCAGTAAAACTTAAGTTTATTATTCTGCTGGCCAGACATGGTGACTGGTAACTTTGCTAAAGTGTAATTTATCGAACAACATCTCAAATGCGAAGTTACATTTTGGGCGGATTGTTTCAAGAAGTAGTTTGTAGGAAGTGAAACCAGAAAAACAAATTCTGAGTAACTCGGCTGAACTGATTTAAAATGTATTGTTTTTGTACGCAAACAGGACAGAGAACTTGAGATGGTGTGGATAAGGAATGTTGTCTCATTGCCTCTAATGTAATATGTGGGTCTACAATTTCAGGTTTCACCGAGGCCAGGGGGTATTTGTTGAGTCGAAGGATCTCAGCAAAGTCGCAGCAGTCATCAGCGCTATAGGCACTATGGAGGTCAGTTGTGTTTAGAGTATGGCTCTATAAGGTAAACAGTCCTTACCAACCGTATATTTGATACCGCGTATAGTAAAGTATGCGTTTTTTCGTTATACACAAAATTCCGTGATCATCTGCAGAATCGATGGTTTGAAACATGATTAAAGGGAATAAAAACATCTATGGCTTGAATTCATATTATATTACATCCTGCTATATATTTCCATGTCCACCAACCCCCAAAAAAAATTCAATGAATTAGAAATTCCACATTTTATGCTGTGCATCTGGACATTTTCGAATATGCATATTTTTGGCGCGCTTTTCGCGATCCCGAAATGTGACGTCACATATGACCCATAGTCGCATCAGGCCGACCCTTTCCATGCATTCAGAGCATGTTTACAAGGATAGCTTTCGGATCGAAACGAACGTCAAAATTAGTTATTATGTGATATTCCCATGTAATACAAGCACTAGTCATCATAGAGGAACAAGCAGTTATCTTACAGTTCCACATGAATCCAATTTTATTCAAAACAATGAATGCGAATGGGCCTAGATTTTAGCTAATGCCTTGTTTTTATTTCCTTTAACTTCAGCAATGAAAAATCAAATTGCATAGACGACAATCAAACAAAATGAAGGACAAATTATAGGCATATAGCACTGTTCCATACAGTTCGACGCCCATTCATTGTTTGGTTGTTGGCTAGATGCAACATATCCGGTGCGCTACTTTTGTTGGATTTTGGTTCAAATCTGGTGACTTTTGCAGTGGTTTTTTAATTATTTATGCATTAGTTGATGATGTATACATACCATGTGGAAAACCAGTTTGGCTGAATAAAAAAACCAGTTTTAACATCATATAGAAAAGCCAGTTCACCAGTTTACTGGTATATATGGTGCACAATGCTTTTTTCACAGTACCTTAGTAGAAACGGCCAACATTGAATTCTGCACGCCTTCCAAAAGTCACCTGTTATATCATTGTTCTCATATTTTGTTCTTATTGTGAATTTGCTTGTATTAAGTGAAATGACTGACTGGCTTGACTTAAGTCATGCCAAGGCCAACTTGACCCTCACTGCCCTCCTGAATGTCACACCCCTTCATCTTGTCCTATAGAACACATCGTTGTGCTGTTAATAGCAGGAGTCCAGTGTCATGTTTGATTTGGTCGCTCGACAGGCCCTCAGCCAGAAATAATTTTTTGCCAGTCTTGAATTTATCCAAAGTGTACCTTTCAGCATGCCAGCCATTCACACCAATCACAGCCATTTTAGTTTTTTTCAATGACAAACCAGCGTCATTTGAGCCATTTATTTAATTAATAATGTTTCGTTTGATTTGTTTCACTGCCAGTTGTGCTAATGATGGTCATTAATGTGGGCACCTAGACTTGGAACTATTAGCTGGCCCCCTCTAAATTCCACTAGTGTTGTAATCACAGTCATCTGCCACTCTTGAAGATACCCCTGCATGGTCTTTGTTTGTCCTTGTTAGCAAGGTTTTCGCTTGATATATGAAACAAATTCGCAAACCACCAGAGTCTTCTAAGACTGGTGACATCTCAGCAGAATTCAAAAACTAAATAGAATACGATAATACTTTTGGGTGTTATAGCATAACCGACTTTGTGTTTTGATTTTATTGCAGATCTGGCTGCGAAAGATGTCCGACAACAGCAAGCTACGCATATATATAACACAGCTGCAGAAAGGCAAATACACATTGAAACGACGTGCCACTTGACATCTGGGATGTTAACTACGTTGTCTCATATCTACGTTGTCTTGTGTCTTATATCTGAGTCTATGTAAAGAATTAGTTTTGCCAGTAGGTGCATTGAAAAGAGGTATTAAGTTGTTTTTTGTAAATACACCTGTTAAGATCTTTGTATTGTAATTAATAAAAGTGTGTGATATAAAACTTGCCAGTTTCTGATAATATACAAAAAACAGTTTTGTACTCAACAGAGGTCATTAATTTATTATTTTGATGTGTTCCTAGATGTGGACATTTGGTGTTTCCTACTTGAGTTGGGGGTAGAATCTACATCTACATTGTATTAATAAATGTATAAACCTTATTTTTTGCCACTGTGAGTTGTATGATTCATATCATATGTGGACACAGCAGTGTTTCATATTTTCCCTCTTCTATGCCAATCAAGTTCAGTTCCAATTTAACTTCTCTGGGAAACATTGAGCCATACAGCACTTAAAGGACAATGCTCAATTATTTTTTTTACTTTCATGTAATCGTATCGCAATTCAGGTTAAGATCCAATTTTGATAATCACTTGAATTAATTTGTTGTCCGTAATGAAGGAGTTACTAGTTTGTCGGATCATTTTACAAAAACTTGCACAAACAGGCTGGCATATATCATAGTGGATGCTAAATAGGTTTGCTTTTTCACAAAATGAACTTGAAATGAGACGCGTGAAAAAATCCAATTGAAGAGACAACTTTAACACCTGATGGCTGATTGTTCCCAGAATTGTTTGACAATTGATGATTCCCGCACTGTTTAAGTGAGTATCTACACCGCTACCGTGCAGCACAGCTCCAACTGTAGCCAGAATTAATACTCCGGTATATAGTCCAATAGCGACAACACATCTGTTGTGAATAGAAGAAAGTTCTCACAGAGTGCAGTAACCAGACCTGAAGACTGCATAAAGCACTACACTTCAACCCCTGTTTCTTCGAACACCATCTCGACTTCGCTGGGAAACATTTGGCCATTCCGCAGGTGAATTCTGCACAAAGACTATTTGCACACACATATACACCATTCTCTACAGCCAGGTATTCGTCTGTAGCTGAGTCAACTGAATTGGTTAAGCTCTGACATGGGAGCAAGAGGTGTCAAACCGGGACTGTAATGGTGGATCACCACAAAGTTAGAAGACCATAATGGTGGATCACTACAAAGTTTGAGGACCATAAAGATGGATGCCCACAAAGTTGTGGAACCATAATGGTACATGGATCACAACAAAGTTAGATGATCATAATGGTGGAACATCATAAAGTTGGGAGATGATAATGGTGGATTATCGCAAAGTTAGAGGACCATAATGGTGGATCACTACAAAGTTAGAGGACCATAATGGTGGATCACCACAAAGTTGTGGAACCATAATGGTGGATCACACAAAGTTGGAGGACCGTAATGATGGATCACCACAAAGTTGTGGGACCATAATGGTGGATCACCACAAAGTTGAAGGACCATCATGGTGGGTCACCACAAAGTTGAAGGACCATCATGGTGGATCACCACAAAGTTGAAGGACCATCATGGTGGATCACCACAAAGTTGAAGGACCATCATGGTGGGTCACCACAAAGTTGAAGGACCATCACGGTGGGTCACCACAAAGTTGAAGGACCATCATGGTGGGTCACCACAAAGTTGAAGGACCATCATGGTGGATCACCACAAAGTTGAAGGACCATCATGGTGGATCACCACAAAGTTGAAGGACCATCATGGTGGGTCACCACAAAGTTAAAGGACCATCATGGTGGGTCACCACAAAGTTGAAGGACCATCATGGTGGGTCACCACAAAGTTGAAGGACCATCATGGTGGGTCACCACAAAGTTGAAGGACCATCATGGTGGGTCACCACAAAGTTGAAGGACCATAATGGTGGATCACCACAAAGTTGAAGGACCATAATGGTGGATCATGACAAAGTTGCAAGCCCATAATGGTGGATCACCACAAAGTTGAAGAACAAAAATAGTGGCCCGTCATAAACCCAACATTATTTTCCTAAATCTGTGTCAAAATGATAAGACAGTGTCAAAATAACAAGGCAGAATGTCAAAAACCAGGTAATTTTGACTAGCACCTGTACCGTCTATTGTTTAGAACTTTATATGTGGGTTTGTAAATGCAGGCATTTTTTAGTTTGGGATTATTTGTTGAGGAAAATATCATTGAGAGATGAGATGATTAAGTGTGCAATTCTGCCAAAATAAAAAATGATGGGCTGTGACCTAGATATCTATTTATGGATTGTGTTCAAAATAGGACAGTGCAACTTAATATCCGGTTCACTGTTGGGGGAACACATAGACTCGATCACCTGACCCAAGTGTCTAACCAGCCACCAGACCTGGGGCCGAGTACATTTTCATGAGTACAAGTACGAGTACTTGGATGATGGATGAGTACGAGTACATTGCTAAAAGCTGAGTACGAGTACATTCCCACGAGTACGAGTAAAAGTACGAGTACATTAAAAAAATATATAAATATTAAATAATAACGTATTTTAAAATTGTTTAATTAATCTAATTTATATAACTCAACACAAGTAATTATGCAATAGCAGTTGATATATTTTTTATGGGGAAAACTAAGAAAAACCTTTATTTCATCAACAATGAAATTCACTTCATTGGCATTCATTTCAGTGGCATCGTATGATCTTATCATCTATTTCCCATTGCACCGAATGAACATGAGTTGTTCACAGGTTGAGTCTTTCAGGCTGCACCGTTCAGGGCAGAATGTTTTCTCGGCTATGCTAAATATGCTTTCAACTGGGTCAGATGAGGCAGGAATGCTGAGATGGTGAGGGACCAACTGCGCCAGAGTTGGAAAACTTAGAACCGCAGTGGGTCACTGTGACGATCTGTACATGGCTGACTGAGGTATTCGTTCACCTCTACAATCAGCAATCTGCTGATCTTATAAGTTTGCAGTTTATATTTTTTGATCGTAGACTACTAATTGTTGCGAGGGTTAGCACATGTCCACATAACAGGCTCAGCATCCCCTTTGGACTTTTAGTCAGACTGCTGGCATGGGATTATACTAGTGTAGGAGGCAGTCTGACTTGAGCCAGTTTACTTATACAGAGAAAGACTGGCATTTCTTGTTCTTAGCAGTTAGAGCTGTCAGCCACTGTCAAGTGGCATGGTCTCCAGACTACATCAAAGGCATTTCCTGTCTAACTGGTGGGTTAACTGCTAATTGGCTCTTTATGGACATCCTGGTGGCTCAATTAAACAAACAGGTTTATGGCCTGAACTGATAGCCTACAATTATTGTTTGCTTAACAGGGTGTTTCTGACTGGGAAAAGATGCTGCCTGTTGCCATGTTTGGGTATCATAAGTCATGGTTATCAGAGAATGAGGATGTACTATGTGTAGGGATGGTAAGGTGGTATTCTATCAGAATTAACAAAGTAAAAATAGTTGAACATTTAAGTATTTCAGGAAAGTTTCATTTTATAACCAAATATATTTATTTTCCCAAGTACATATTGAGAAAGTACTCAGATGTACTTGTAAAATCTGAGTACAATGAGTATGCGTACGAGTACGAGTCCATGACCCATAAGTTTCATGAGTACGAGTACGAGTATTTCAAAAATGTACTCGAGTACACGAGTACCGAGTACTTCGGCCCCAGGTATGCCAGCCACCCGTTGTAAGATGATCCAATCACCTGTTTAATGGCTACTAGGAAATGTTGTGTCACTTCCTCACATGGTGATATGTAGTACCAGATTAAATTACATGCACAACATTCATTAATCTGTGGTGGTTGATCCCTTCTCATGTTTACTTTATGGAAATGCACTTACAGCACCTGCTGTGTCTGTGGTTCCAATTTATAATGAAGGACACGCCGCAGGTGTTGCACAGGTAATACAGGTATCCAGAGGTAATCCCACATGATATACTCTCACAATATGAAGAGTGAACAAAATCATGCAATGTCAAAAGAGTGAAAAAGCGACAAAATCGCACATTGTGAAAAATGGACAAAATCCCACAATGTGAAAAGTAAACCAAATCCCAGTGTAAAAAGTGAACAAAATTCAACATCTTGAAAAGTGGATCAACTACGAGTGTGAAAAGTGTAGAAAATTACACAATGTGAAAGGTGAACAAAATGCCATATTATGAAAAGTTTACAAAAACCCCGGAAGGTGAACACAATTCCAAGTGCAAGTTACATTTTTATTTTGTTTTGTTCCTACTTTCTCCTCATTCACATGTATTACTTCCAATGGATGCTGTCTCTGATACCCTTCACAGTTTGCAAGTTCTTATATACCCGGGTATATAGTGCTATATCCAGTTCTTAGGACTGCTCAAAGCACTTTACACTCCCTGGTAGACCCGTTCAATCAAACACCATCTTGATTTCTCTGCCATACTGCAAGTATTGTGCAAAGACTTTTCGTACACAAATATCCATCACTGTCTATAGCCAGGTACTATTTCATACAGCTGAGCAAACTGGAGCAACGTAGAGTGAACAAACTTGTCCAAGGTTCAACATGGCAACACATGATTTTAACCCAGGTTCTCTCAATTAACAGTCCAGTGTCCCAGCCATTGCACCACTGCGCGACACAATTAGGGTCATCTCACCATTGTTGTAAGTGACACACACATCCTTGACTTCTTCTTGAAGTTGTTTCACAGCTGTGCGCATTGGCTTCCGAGAAGGCTTTAGCCACATATTTGGGCATAGATTGACTGAACAGTTTTAACAATAAAGGATGGAGGCTTTAGACCTATGGGAGTTTTGACTGTATTCCACATGCCCCAGCCTCATTCATAAACAGTTCGCTGACGCGGCACATATGACCTGCCACAGCAGTGGGTATTAATCCAAGATTATTAAATGGTTTTGTAGGATTTTGGAATCCACTGATTGTAAGTTTTAAAATGATGCCTCATTATTGAGGTGTCAACAAAAACTACTAAAGAAATACTATTTTGAGAAAATAGGTTTAAACATGCAACGTGAATCCCCAATCCATCCATACATTTAGTATTTGAACAATTTGGGATTAGTCATCGAGAAAATAAACCGGACACTGAAATATGAGATCATAAGGTAAGTATTTGTGGGAAAAATCATTTCACCTGACCTAGAGAGCTATTTTTGGCTCGGGTGCAGATAGATCAGTGCACCTTAATACCCGGTTCGCTGAGGCAGGTCATAATATCATTCACCACCTTTGTTGGTTACAGTGAGTGTGAAGAGCTGGAACATCCAAAGTGAAGCAGAACATTATTTTTAAATTGTGATTTGCTCATGATATATAAAAGTTTTGGTTTGTGAAATTGATAGTGGCGAGGTGGACATTTCTGCCAATATTTGGTGATGTGGATGAACAAACCAAAGAGATGGCCTAGCTGCCTTGCTTGGCATATATCCACGTGTAACCCTAGAACGTTATGGTCGCCGGGCATTTGCATGTGCTGGGCCGACATTGTGGAACTCTCTGCCTCTGGAACTACGCACGATTGAGAACACTAGACAGTTTGGAAAATTATTGAAGACATTTCTGTTCTCAAACTAATATAACCAGACATCATTTAACCTTTGTTTTATTCATGCATATAGTTTTAATACATTTTTAGTCTTATTTATCTCAGAATCACATTTTAGTATCTAATCAAATTATTTAATGTAAATTAGGCTTTTATTTTATTTATTTTGTATTTATTTATAAATATATTTTTATTATATATATATATTTTCCAGTAGGTTCAGCTGTTTCAGCACTTTTGCTAATCGTTTATTTTATCATTGCATTTACCCGTAATTTTACTATACTTAGGCTTATATATATATGCATACATTATATACTAGGATATTGTTTGCTAATTTAATTTATTTTCTTATTTATTCTCTTAAAAGTGTTTTTATGCTTCTTAGATGATTGGCAATTTGTAAACACCCGTGAACGGGGGTCATTAGTCCCGGATTTGATGGTGTATAAATAAAGTTTATTATTATTATTATTATTATATCAAGGGAAACAATAGCTTATTACTTGCCGGTTCATGCCTTGTATCAACACTGGTAGAAGTTCAATGTGATCCATCTCAAGAAAGAACATGGCATATGGTATACATTTTTCATGCATGGACAATTAAAAGGGTGCAAACCACCATTCAGTGCAATATAAATGCAGTCATTAATTATTAAAAAACACTAAGAATACCAAATATAAAAAAATCTAAGACATGGTGTGGTTAATGCACATTTTAATAGACCTGCATTATTTATGAGTCAGGTTTATTTGTTTTCAATTTGGCACTATGTAAACAGATGATTAATTGGACCACGGGTGGGTATTCAGTTAACCAAAAAAGGTTACAGCAAATTGGTTATCTTTAAAATGATATTTACTCAAAAAGTGACACATGACAATGAATAAAATAGTCTAGCCTAACCATACTACTATTATTATTACGTGCATTTATGTGTTTCACTTGTGCCATTCCACAAAATGTACCGTGGTAGTTTATATATATATATATATAAATAAAATAAATAATTAAAATGTTGCTATGTTTAAAATGTTATTAATACAATTGCTAAAAGTCGATAAAATGTTTACTAAAAGTAAAAGGTAATAATTAAATAAATATGAAAATAAATATTGTTAAAGGGAAATTCCATACTATAAGACTATAATGGATACTTTGGAAAGTAGGACCTACTATCCCACTGACCTTACGGTCTAAGCCCTAACTACTTGCACAATGCAGGCAACAATTGCCTCTGATTCAGGATTTCATGGTAACCAAAGATACAAATTATTGATTTATTTTATGACAACATGAAGATTCCAGTTTCATACCGAGACTCTAGCGCGTGCGACAAACAGTGGCGCCACACTACGGAACCTAGATAATCAACGTTGTCACCAACAGACCTTAGCCTTATATTAGCCTAGGTCCTAGGCCTAGAGGCTAGATCACCGACACAGGTCTGTAAGTGTCATTAGCGTTGCTAGACACAATTCCAACAAATAAATATTTAATACGTTGTACCAATGTATCAAAACTGAGATATCAATGAAATGTTTGACCGAATCATAATTTGAAATGTGAAACATCTGAATATTATTTGGAGCAACAACGAACCATTTCCAGTTCCGGTGTTGTCACAAGCGAGTCTTGACCCTTGTGTTGTAGTAGAAACTCGGTGTTCAGGCGAACGTTTAGTGATATCTGACTACCCTACTAGTACTGGGCCTAGGTATCTGGACTGCTTGTGACACAAAACAAATCTGTTTGTATACATTGTACGTGTCTTATAACCTACTTCTGTAATCAGATTCGCGTGACTGCACCGTGTCGCAGCGGCCAGCAGATTACCTCCGGAGAAAGCAAACGACACTCGACAGCGAGTTTTGACAGCTGTCTCCACGCCAAAGCTAGGGTACAATGATTACTCAGCCATGACTATTACAACATTATACCAGGCGACGCCGATTTGATAAGCTGAAATCGGACGCTCCCATTCACCATTGCCGTTGGGATTAGGGAAGAGCGGATGGACATTGTTTTACAAATTACAGCGGATATGTTGGACCGTCTTGGACAACTGTGCCTCCACTACTTTGTCTTTGAGCATCCCGCAATTCCCAGTACTACAGTAGAATCTCACCATACCATTGTCACCAGCAGTGTCTCTGAAACATGTGGTATACGTGCACATAGAAGTCTTGACTTGCAAACCTGTGTATGACATTTTGGACAGCGATAGTTCAAGAAACAAAAAGTCAAGATGACACATTTGCAGTGGTGAGTATTCTGGATAATTATTAATTTATGATTTTACCAGTCTATTGAATGTGTCTTTGTGCATACATGTCTCAAACAAATAATGTGTATTTTGTTTAACACATTCACAAAAGATTATATGCAACAGATGTTGAAAACATGTTTAAGTCTTAAGAAGGGTACATGTATATTGAAGAGGTCAGTAAAAAGGTTTTTACCAGTAAATTAATTATTAGGACTGTGTAATTATTAAGCCAAGAGAGCTGCCACACTCGATGAAAACCCCTCTTGCTGTGGGAAATTTTCATTTTGTTTGTGAGTCCCACATTGTATTGTCATTAGTCATTTTTAACTGGCCCATTTGAGATAGGGAGCCTCAAGTGGCTCATATGTAAAGCTCTCCCGGAATCAGAGAATATAGAATATTTTAAGCATGCCTGCAGTACTAATTGTCTCTTCTTGAACACTATGGATGCTGAGATAGAATACCGCAGAGACAAGTGCACACACAAAATATTCCGTAAATTTCAACTTTTTTTCTCGGTTTTAAAACTTTGCCAGGTAGGTCATGGACAAATTGTTTCAGATTGTCATCCTGTCCTGTAATTTGTAAATAGGTTACCAGGGGATACTTCAGAACAGACATGTCACCTGTCATCGCCCCTAACTCTGCCATGCCCTTCTACAAAAATGTCACGCATGCTGTAAATTATAATGTAATTTGTTCCAGAATGCACCATTTAGTTTTTTTAACTCTGGACACAATTCATGTGGTCTACCGCCAGATTCCAGACCCCCCAAGCAGTACTTCATACCATGGGTGCTTATAGCCTGTGTGCACCCACACAAATTTGACAAAAAACCCTGCTCCTTTACATTAACAAAATTTTGAAATATATCTAGACATATCTAGACTCTAGAGTGTGTTTAATAGAAACCTCTTGGCTAATATTGGAAAGTGAAACATAATAATATTTGGATGTTGCCTATGGTAGTGCTGTTTGTTCTGCCACAAGCGCGTTAAGTACATACTTTACAAGTATAATAGATTTATTTACATTGTAAATGTGTATCAGGTTATTGCACTGCAGTAGTTGAGGTACTTCACATTTCCAAGGTATACATTTAGCTCAATAATGCAATAGCCAATAGAAACACAATTTATTTGCATGAAACTGATGGAATTTGCTCAATTTATTTCGATTCCAAACCAAATTCTTTGTCGACTCAATCCTTCATGTCAAATTCTGTTCATGGAATTAAATTGACGTTACTCTGATGCAATTACTTGTCGAATTGATACATGTATACACCAGCTGAAGACATAAGTTACCACTTGTTGTGATAAAACTAAAAGGGAATTTTAAATAGGCTCTTATGATTGTAATAAATCACCAATGTGCAAAGCTTGTGTACAACGTGCTCACTTAATGGGAGGTCTTGTCTGAAGAGGTCAGGCCTTAATGCATTTATATATTACCTGGACCCTCAATGCTCATCCCTCATATATATTTCATGGCACATCAATTGACACAACTGTTATTTGAGGAATTGGCTTGGAACTTTGGAGCTTGTTGATTTAATTCCAGTCTTTCCCTTCTAACTGGATTTACGTATTATGTATTCATGCATAGAAATATGCATGTGTAACTACCACAGATATGTTGTATTTGTGTGAGTGCAACATCTAGTACACAGCAGGGTTAGGATGTTTTTAATGTTCATCAATTAAGAAAACGCCAGTTAAAAGTGCCTCTGCAAAACAGATTTTTGCCATCTCAAAATGGTAACATTTCCACAGCAAAAACAAATTGTTGCCAGTAAAAACGCAGCCCTGTCATGATTACCATATATACTTATGTTCAATTTGTGTACATGTGCGACATAGAGCAAGTTGTATAGCAGGGTTACCTAGGATGTTTTTAACATCAGTTACAAACCGCCAGTTAAAACCTGCCTTTCAAACTGGTTTTTGCCCTCCCAAAATGGTAACTTTGCCACAGGAAAAACAAACTATTGCCAGTAAAAACCCAATTGAATAAACCAGTGTGAGAAATGAGAACAATGTAGTTGCATATACCATAATCATACCACTGGTAAAAGTTTGTGTAATAACTTCACGATTTGCTTGATATCAGTAAAATTTGACCTCACAGTGACCTGTAACCAATGTGTACCTGCCTATACATTCCAGGTAAACCATTATTCAGTGGTGCCCCATTCAGTACAGACAAAGCTGGCCAATGTTTAAATCTGCACAATCACAGTTGCTTGCAGTTAAATGTCAACAACCCCTGCACATGTCACAGGGCTGGAGACGCACAAAGAATATGTCAAGATACATGTACATCCCGCTAGAGCAAGTTAGGCATGACTAGCAGTGACTCTGGTTGACCTTAAATTTATGAATGAAGAAAATTACCCACAGCCACTATTGTGGGTGGTAAATCTATTTATAGTATCACAACACTGGCCCTGGTGACATTAGTGGTGACGTTAGTAGAGGGTGTCAATGCAGTTGGTCGTACCTGTGTTTGTTGTTCTAACCAATATACCTGAAGGGTACCGGTTAAAACGAAGGACTTTCAGTCGAGTGTCATAGGCCTTGATATTAAGGTTTTGTATCCACTGGCCCAGGGGGCCAGTAGATTTTAACAGTTTCTGGCCCGGTTAAAAAAGTTACAGGCCCAAATTTTTTATTTAAAAAATGCTGATACCGAGGTGCCCATCGCTTCACAAGAAGTCTACAAAGGCTTGCTAGGGGCGACGTCATGCAGACTTTTCCGAAGTTCTTATTTGTGCATATTCGTTTACGAAATTAAGATAGCGACTATAAGAAGTGAGAATGCGAAGTTAAATTCATGAAGATTTTTAATCGTGGTGTCACTGTTATTAACGCAAGATCTGAGACTGAAGCATCATTCGCACATTTATTTACACACTTTATTACACCAATACAAAAAGTTTAACTTAAAAGAATACTGTAAAACTAAAACGAAAAATATGGTGTGTTTATATAGACCTATTATCACCTTGGGGCTCGAAACTTTAACAAGATTGAACAAGATTGCCACCCAGAGAATTAACTCTAGGTGGCAGGTTGACAAGGAAGCCCTTTAGCTTATCGAGAGTCCGACCATTTTATCTACATATATCCAGCCCTTCTGAGGTATGTGTCAATTTTATTTTTATATTCCAGCTACTAGCACCACACAATCAGCAAATTATCTGTTCCAACCATTTATAGTCCTTTGTGAAAATGAGAACTTTCTTATATCTAATCTGCACTGCTCCTTTGCTAATGTAACTTCATATCCCCTAGTCCTTCTATCTTTCTTAACTAAAAAAAAGTCTATCAATATTTTCATAACCATTAAATATTTAAAAAAAACTTATATCTGATCTCCTCTCAATCTCCTGGTCTCTAGTGTTGTCTAACCACATTCTTTTAGTTTTAGGCGTATTTCATAACTAAGATCTCTCAGTTTTTGCATCATTTTATTTGCTCTCCTCTGTACTCTTTGTAGCATATCTATGTCTTTCTTGCGATATGACATCCACGCTTGTATACAATATTCTAAATGATTGTTTTGTACAGCGGTATTATTAGTTCTTTTTCTTTTTAGTTATACGCTATATTTTGCCTAATCAAGGATTTGATTTCCCTTTGAAGCTACAATTCTGCACTGCTCTGAAACCTTCATAGTGTCACTAATTGTTATCCCTAAGTCCTTTTGTTTTACAGTAGTATTTAGTACAGTACCCACCATTGTATATTCTACATCTTCGTTCCCATGTCCTGTGTGGAGGCATTTACATTTCCAAAAATTAACAACATTTGCCATTTTTCAAACCATTTGATCAACCTGTCAAGATCATCTTGTAAATGCTGTCTATCTCCACCACCTTTAATCCTTTTGTATCATCCACAAATTTCAACACCTTGCTTGTTATATCATCATCCAAATCGTTAATATTATATTAAGAATAATATAGGTCCTAGTACTGTTCCCTGTGGTACCCCACTCAAAACTGATTTCCAATTGGAAGCCTCCCCAAGCTCCTCAGTATTTGTTGGATTTGGTTGTGCCTGAGACTCTGTTTCACTTTTCAACTGGTGATGTAAACAACACTGCGGTGTGCAACAATGGGGATGCTGTCCAGAGTCCTTGCTCTCATTCCGCCAAGGCTGTATTACATTATTTGACAGTATAACAAATTCCATTTATATCTTTCCATTATGAAATAGAATGAATATGCACTAGCGTTTTATCATCGCCTGCCATCCGTAGCCAATGCATAACAAGATCGTTTATTGGGTGAATAATTAATGATCCCTGCCATTCGCCAATCACGCGTGCAGACACAAATGAGTTTGGCACTGCATACACGTCATCATATACGCATGGCTGAATTTTATTTGCCATTGTTTAATTAGTTGTAACAAAAATGTAATAAAACGAATTGATTACATCATCAAATACAAATATTAGGGTTGTCCCGTTTTTTCTAGGTAGGATCAGGTTACCGAAAACATGACGATGGTCGGATTGAAACCAGTGGCCCGTTGTGCAAGTAAAATGTGAAAACTGGTGGCCCAAACTGGCCCCACAGCTTCAAAAAAGGCGCCAGGCCAGTGTTAATGTCGAGGCCTGCCTGAGTGAGTGAACCTGAGTTCAAGTCCAGGTGCTGTTAGTTTGAAGTTTGTGGATTTTTGTATTTAATCAATGTTGCTTCAGTTGATTCAGAGCTCAGGATATGAATCGCCCCCGGGTGTAGATAGATTTACATAGTGACCGATATGTGTTGAATTAATAGTCTTCGCACAGTAGTTGATACCTCCCAGAGAATCCAAGATGGTTTTAGAATGAATTAATCTGTTAGTGAGTGAATTGTGTACCACATTGAGGATACTGCTTTATAACTATAAGTATGATCTAGATATAAGAACATGTCTTTTTATAGACATTTCAAGGTTGGTTTGTCGGTTTTGTAATTACTACACTGCAGTGTAATATTCAAGGTAGCACAAGATGTGACATGTATCTACTCCCAATTGCGCGGGGCAAGAAAAAAGTATCTCTACTGCCAATTTGATGCATGGTTGAAATAAGTGGGTGGAAATGGCAGTTGCCCAATCAAACAATGAAAAGGCTAATACCGGTACTCATCTTTTTTCACTGCACGCTGTTATCAATAAAAGACATCAACCACTCTAACATGGGATATTTTTTTTAAATCTATAATGGTACACAATAGAATAAATAGCCAATAATAAGCCAGCACAGTTTAATTTAATTATGACTTATTTATTAATGATTATTCATAATATTACCCAAATGACCAGATGTAGCTATGTGGACAGAGCGTAAATTAAACAAGAACTAATAAGAGTTAACTGCATGTAACTTCCAGAAATACTAGGATAAACAAATGCATTAATATGTTGTGTTATTTACATGTATTTAAAACTATCCGACTGTCACATAATTAACTTCTATGATGCCTAAACATGCTAAACATGGAGACATTTCTGTGGAACTTTTAAAATGTATCTTATCTTGTTTGTCTAATGCAGCCTCTGTGCTACTTAAGATAACCTGACACAAAGATTTTAAGGGGGGGTCCAGCAACAATCTCCTACACCCTATCCTAAACACCCCAGGGGGGAGTGACATAACACCCAGCAGCTGATGCTTTCTAAAATGTTACACAATATCCTGTCCTTTCATATCCTCAGTTTGACAGATGTGACCCTTATCATTGACTAATTAAGATAATCTACCCTGGTAGTCACTAATGGCTGTAGGGCCATGTTGTATTTACTGGCTGTGGCAATGCAGAGAGGGAACATGTAAACAGTTCTTAGGCTGCAGCAGTCCCATAAAGATACCACCATGTAATTCCTTGTCTTTGGGGAAATAATGAATTCTTGTGACAGAGATATGACTTCAGTTAAATCATCATTCATCCCTGGTTTTCCTACTTGAGGCTATGTAACACTCCAGGGGGTGTCTTCTTATAATCCAAACTGGCTCCTTAATTTCTTAAGGTGCAGTTGTTTTAAATAAATAGATTTTCCCACTCCATTTCTCTCTAACCGTGTAGTTGACATCCAAACTTTACTACCACCATTCGTTATCGAAAAGAGCTTGCGCTGATCAAGTTCCATTCAACTTTGGATGATACTGCTGCAACTTTGGATGACACTGTTGTAACTTTGGATAATACTGTTGTAACTTTGGATAACACTGTTGCAACTTTGGATGATACCATTACAACTTTGGATGACCCTGTTATAACTTTAGATAACATTGTTGCAACTTTGGATGACAGTGTTATAACTTTGGACTATTAGTTATCTAGTGGCCAGCTGGCCCACTCTAAATTCCACCAGTCATATCAGTTGTAATTACCTGTCTTGGCCAGTCATCTGGCAGTCTTGAAGACAGTCAGACACGTCTCTGACTAAGCCCCTGTTTGGGGGGTTGTCCTTTTGTGTTCTCTGCTGTGGATCTTATGTTGTTGTATACTTTTAATAAAGCCCGTTATAGTTGGTACTTGGTTCTCTGACACGTTTCCGTGTAGCTGTCTGTCTGTAAACATTGGATTGTAATCATTATATCAGCCATTCCAGCGTGACTTCCATGACAAAAGCTACTCAAATTGTAGTGATATTGTTCTACTGCATGTACATTCCTGAACAAATGTGAACTGTTGTACAGTTATTTCAAAGACCATGAACAGATCTTTAATTTAGCGAAATTTTTTTTTAATTCTGTCAAAAATGTCATGGGAAAAATTAGAGGTGGAAAATGTGACTTCCGTGACAGTTACTATTCCAAATATATAGACTGAGTACCGTAAATTTCCGTGTATAATACACATTTTTTCCTTCACTTTTACTCAAAAGTCGGGTGCATATTATACATGGTGCTACGGCTAAACAAAATGTTCTCTTTATCAATGTTTGCAGACCAGCATAACGCTGCTGGAAAACTAGTAATATTATCAAAGTCAGCGTGATTCACAGTCACGTAAACCACCGCAGCAATGCAGACGAAAGGCAAGAATCACACTCCCATAACCAGGGTTGGCGTTGATTTAATCAAATTGATTAAATCATTGATTAAATCAACATGAAAAAATCAAGATATTGATTTTTTCTAAAATTTTTCAGATTATCTTAAATTTATACTTACCTGAGTACTCAATTTATTTGTGCCAATTTATAATAATAATCCTCAACAACACTCAACAGTAAGACAGCTGAGGGTGAAGCCACATATTTCTTGAGGGATGGGACTGCCAATCCTACTGAGAAGCCAGGGAATAAGGGCAGCAAGGCATGACCCATGGCAGTCTGGTATCTAGGCTTAGTAGGCAGAACATTCTGATGGTCATTGCAATTACACATTGTGGTTGACTGGTTGTGTCACCATGCCACATCAACTAGATTCTGTGTGGAATTATTTTGAGAAAGTTGTACAAATTGGTAAAACGGGTTGCCGAGCAAAGTGTAAAAGATGCTCCAAGGACATCCAAGGAATTGTTGCCAGGATGAAGTGTCACGTGGATATATGCGGACTGCAACTAGAACAAGGTCTAGAAGCAAACACACCTGAAGACATGACAGACGTGTGGCCATGCCGTCATCCAACCCGATGCAGTCACCGATGAGAAAGAGACCGAGATTGATCGAGTCGTATGTACAATAAACGTCTTCCTCTGAGAAAGAAAAACTAGATATTCAAGTTGCTAGATTCTTCTTTGTCAACAACATTCCTTTCCGTACTGCTGATCATGAAGAGTGCCATAAACTACTTCATATGCTTCGACCTGGGTACAAACCTCCATCACGAAAAGACATATCTGACAAAATGATTGAAAAGGTACACGACTCGCTACAAGATGTCTGCCGGACAAAGTTGCGCAATTCAACCGTCAGCATGGCTCCCGATGGCTGGAGTAATATCCACAATGAGCCGATAGAGTGTGCGACTATCACCACTGCTGAAGGGAAAGTATACATCACCGTCACAATCGACACATCCGGTAACAGTCACACAGCAGAATACTTGGCTGGAATCACAAAAACTGCTATCCAGTCGACAGAACTCAAATATGGCTGTAAAGTGGGCAGCTTTGTTACTGACAATGCTGCAAATATGGCAAAAATGCGAAATTTGCTGGGGTACGATGATGAAGTATCTTCAGTGGTAACATATGGATGTGGTGCTCATCAGATGAATCTGCTGTCAAAGGATATTGAAATCAGTGGCGTGAAAGAACATGTGGTGAAGATAGTGAAGTACTTTAGAAACACGCATCTTCCAGCTGTGTGGTATAAAGCAGCCGGTGGACGTAAACTTGTCGTGCCACAAGAAGTACGGTGGAACAGCCTTGTCGATACACTGCAAAGTTACTTGGACAATTGGGCAGTGCTACTTCTCGTGTGTGAAAATCACAGGGAAGGTATTGATAAACAGATCGCAGCAAAGGTGAAAGATTTTGCGCTAAAGCGTAATGCTGAAGATTATCTGGAAAGAATGGTCCCGATAGCCGTTGCTTTGGACAAGCTGCAACAATCCAGATGCACACTGAGTCAGGCAGTAGACATCTGGTCAGAACTCAAGACAAAACTCACTCTACTACTATCTACAGCAGATCGTAAGAAATTCATTGCACGCAAATCCACTGGTCTCACTGATGCACACTACCTGGCCTACATTCTGGATCCAAAGGTAAACGGGAACACTTTGGATGCAGAACATGTTGACAGTGCTATGCTTTATTGCCGCGAGTAATATCCAGACTGCATCTCTACAGTTGTTAAGTTTCGAGCTCGAAGTGCCCCATTCAAAGCTTACATGTTTGAGGACAGTTACTTGGTTGAAGTGAGTTCAGTGGAATGGTGGATGGCAATGGAAGGACGCTTTAATGAAGACTTCATTCAGTTAATTAAATGCTTGCTGTGCTCAGTTGCATCAAGCTCCGATGTGGAACGAGCCTTTTCAACATTTGGACTAGTACACGGTAAATTTCTAAATGTGAACATTGCTTCGGACTCTGACAACTGATATGAAAATGAAGATGACAATAATCAGGCTAACAATAATGAATAATCACATGCACCGCAAATTGATTGTCTGTGTTGTTGCGTGCTACTGCCAGTTGATTTAACTGTACATATTTTTTAATAAAGTTTAAATTTGTACATAACAACTTTAATTCTTTAGAAAGGCTAGGAATAAAATGTTCAGCCCATTGAGTATATTATGATATTCCACATATTTATTTATTTTCAGAACTACATATTATTTCTTATAAGATTTGTCGAGAATGTTGACAAAATCAAATAAATCAATTTAATCGAAAAAATCCGATTTATTCGATTTTTTCGAAAAAATCATGATTTTTTCCAACCCTGCCCATAACTGTCTCTAGCCCTAAACCTCTGACCTCTATTTATAAATAGAGGTCAATGCCCTAAACTAGCAGCGAGAAATTACAAAGACGAGAGCCCGGGTGTCTGACATCGCGAATAACACCAATGAGAGGGAAGCGTCCCGCTATGATTATGATTGGCGTTCCTGAATCACGTGAATGATGCCCGCGTCATGGGACGAGTGTCAACAAGTGTGACTCCATGTTTAAAGTTGCGAATGCAAATGTTGTGAATGTAAATAAAGACGAATGCAAAATATTAGAAGCGGGGAAATCGGGGATTGATGTCAAATGTCGAAATTCTATCAACATTTTGCAAAAGTCAGGGTGCGTATTATACATGGGGGCGTATTATATACAGAAATTTACGGTACATGTTTCATCCATTTTGTAGCCTTCAATGAGAGATACACCATTTTGTCTCACATAATTGGCTACATGGAGGTTTGAAGATTCCTAAATGAGATGAGCTATCAGGAATCAGTCATTTTCTGTTTTTAGACAGTGATGTATGTGTGTGACTTCCGTGACCAAAACAATGTGACTTAAGTGACAAGTAGCGCCACCTGTATAAAACAATATGCAAAAGTTTTTAAATTCTTATTATTAATTTTAATAAAATCCCAAAACATAAAGCACAATAAACACATCAAATCCAAAGTACCAATTGATGATAACGGTTTCTCAGAATATTCTTATTTCCAAATCCTGTGTATGTATATATGAAGTAAATGAACGATGAAATGTTGCATGAATTACAGTTTAAAGTGTGGTGTAGGCTCATTTTTTCTTGTGACTACTTTAAATAAAAAATTTTGATCTCTGGTATGCTCAAAGCTAGTTTTTTTCCTGACTTCCTACTGTGTAGAGCAGAAAAGATTTACCCCTATTATTATTAAATATGTATTAGCTATATCCGGGGTTGGTATTACACATAGCGTATTCGTTCTATTAATCGTACATGCCCTAATTAGCGTACACCCCCTTTTTAGCAGCATCCGATGCCATGGCGGTGATCTCAATGCCAACCTTGACTGTTGAATCCATTATTGTGTTTTAATTTCTACCAATATCACGCTAGATTCAAAGCTTGGTGATGAAATAACATCGAAAGGTCCACCTAAATTATCAGATTTTTACAGTGTTTTTAGTACCCTGTTGCTCCTATGTGAGATGCATAAATCACTTGCCAGTCATATCTGCTGAGATGGCTGTACTCAGGAACCACAGGAACCAAAGAAAATGGGTGCACACCCCTGTACGCTTATTGGAACACAAAGTTTGACATATTTCCATGTCTCAAATATTTGTTAAGCATACTGTACGCTTAATGGAACGAATACGGTATATGATATCCTTGATGGGATGCCAGTTGTAGAGAGATAAGCACTTCTGTTCAGGAAATTCAGGCAAACATCATTGTTATTTAGCTGCAGAACCTAGAAGGAAAATCAATTTAATACAAGAACTGCACATTAAGTTAATGTGCAGTTCTTAGTTAATGATTAACTAAATCTATAATGGTACATGTTAATAACATGCACAATGTAGTTAGGGTTATGATAGTAAACATTTAGTGAATAATGTACATTGTAAAATTATCTTGTATTACATAATTTAGGGTTTGACTTGAACTTTGAGAAGTTTTCTGTTCTTACATTTTCACTGTTTGATTTACCTGCTTCCTTCTTCTACACAAGTTCTGGTTATTCTTCTTTTATTCAATTAAAACATTCCTATATTTGCTTTTCTTTAATTAGTTTCTCCATCTCCTGCTGCTAACTTTGTATTCGGGAGATACCCCACTTGATTGTATTTTCTCTGAGTTAGTATCATCCTGGCGCAAGAATATTAACTCAAGGAACATAATATAACTGTAATAACATAATATTATGTTGTTTTAAAAGCACAAAGTCCATCATTTGTATGATCAGACATGCTTAACCAAGTTTATGTGTTACTTGTCAGCGATAGAAATAAGCCAGAATATTTGGACAAGTAAGTTTTGAAATCTACTTGTCCGTCAAAATTTTAACTTGTCCGAGTGGTTGTCAAGGGGAATCGAAGCTTCGAAAAAAACATAAAAAGTCTGTCTTATTTTTATGACAACACAATGTTCCTGCTGATTCGTTGCACGTACATCTGAGTGACTTGTGATCAAAGACACAATTTTATTTAATCTTCAAATTTTGAAATTGCAAAATTATATTTGCAACTATTTTCCGGCCCATTGTTAGTCATCACGAATATTAAAAGTAGACACGTCACATGATGTATACCAATATTTTAGTGATGCTGATATGAACGCTTTTATTAATAACAAATAATTATTACGATGATAGGAATGAGATTGTTTTCCTTGCTATTTGTTTTATAATGTTGCTGTTTATGTTTAATATGGTATTATATATATATATATATATATATATAAAACATATAACACTGCTGTAAAATGTTGGCATCAGTTTGTCATTGAAGATGCCACTCAACCATCCGGAACACGACCAATGCAAAGCCAGGAAATGTTGTCGCAAAAATCATAATAAACTGATAATAGTTTGTTAAACTTCTATGAACTTCAATATTAACAAAGTTCTGTATTTTACAAAGGAAGATAATATTCAATTGATCATCAGCAAACAAACGCATATTTTTTCCTAAATGTTATATTACCATTTCAATGATGATAAAACAGTTTTAATGGTGCCTGAATTATATTTACCAGGCGGAAACTATAATTTATAGATTTAGTTACGTCGTAACGTTGCTGCCGCGCGTGGACAGCCGTAGTTGGCGGAAGCCGACATGTCAACGGCGGTTGGCGCCCCGTCCCCGGGTCTTACATAATTCGGTTTCGAAAACTTGCAATTTATGATTAAAATGAATGTTACATAGATACAACAACACTTCTGAAATTTAATTAATATTCCGTTTATCAACCAGCACCACAGATTTACCGGAGAGCCAGTTACAAGTTTTGAAAATTGTCACCGATCTGGATCGGCTAACGACGTTCGATGACGATGTCGATGACGAGGAAGACTGCCGAGTCTTCTTCTTCCCTTGTTCTTCCAATACACGCCTAGCCTCAACATGCTGAGGATACAGGCGGTGCCGTGGCATGGCAGGCGAACAGGACATTTTTATTTTGTTTTTAGAGTGCAATATATAAGAACACAAATTATTGTGTGAATAAACAGAAATACATGCAGAGTCCGTGTGGGTTAGGCGTAATAATGGTTAAAACTATAGAATTATTCAAATAACAGGTAGTGATACAAATTATACTATTTCCAAAGTTCATCAAATATGATCTGTGAGTGGGAGCAAGTTGTACGTCGGCCAAACTGAACGATTTACGATTGTGTGAAATATAGCCTCGATCAACGATGGCTGATGCGGAGTCTGTCCTACGCGTATGACAGAGCTAGGTCGGTGCGCTCAGCGGATGACTCTGTTAACGCAGGGCACTAAACTCGGTCGCACACTGTACAACACACTGGCGGCGGAACGACAACACGCCGACACACCAACAAAATTGGAACTTCTTACGTTTGAATTTCCTCAGATAAAAAGTTTGCAATGTTGTACGCGTCACTATTTACTGTAAATTTTCACTTGTCCACCGGATAACCATGTAGAGTCATTTTACTTGTCCGTGCCAAACATCACTTCTCCCGGACAAACGGACAAGTGCTATTTCGTATAATGTGACTTCCATAGCAAAACAGCATAACTTCATAAATTCACTACAGTAATAAACTTAATTATACATTAGGCATGCCTCAGTTACTCTAATTGTAGGAGATTCATAAACATATCAAACATTTCTACATTATGTATTTCCTAGGAAATAAAAACAAAACCCTTGTGACAAATCATTGTGACTTCCGTGACAGGCCTTGAGGTAGATTTCCTAACTACATTAAAGCATTTCCATTATACATTAAGGCCAGCCCTGGTTAGCTTAGTACTAGGAGATTTACAAACATAAAAGATTTTTTCTAAACTATATAATATTTCCCGGGAAATAAAACAAAATACTTATTTTTTTGACTTCAGTGACATAAAAATGATGTAGATTACATCTTATCAGCTCAAGAAAATGTGAGCAATTGTCAAACCAAATGCACTTAGCTGTAGTAGTGCTGTCAGTTGGTTATTTTTGGCTGCCAATTTCAGCCTGGCCAGATGAAACATTCCATGGAAAATTCACTAACCAAAAAACTATACATGTGCATTTGCTATATTTGAGGGCAATCGGTGGGGTGTGTCGTCTTGGACCATGCCATGGTGATAGGAAGGAAGTTACATATCCATGGGATATTTTTTATTTATTACCCCCAAATATACATCTTTGTAAAAAGTTCCAGTTTTCAACTCCTGGTGACATTTGAAAAACATTAGTATGATGTATACATTAGCTAGGAATGGCTGATATATATATACTTGAACTTACTTCCTGTTATTACATCATGGCTGAGTACTTCCCAGTTGGTGTTTGCATGAACAGATCTGAAGTGTAGATTAGTCAGTCATAAGGATGTTTATAATGGAATACATTATCAGTGTCTGTCATGATGTCTAATGTTGTGGTGTCATTTAGGAAAACCAAAACATTACTCAGTACTCAATCTTGAGTGTTCTAGACAAAACCAGTCGAGGAACCTTGTTGAACAACTGACATTTTATCATGAATTTCACCTGAAACGTTATATCTATATTTTATTCTTGCCAGTGTTCCTTTTTTATTTATCTTCCGGTAATCAATAATGATTTATTTTTAGCTGTTTTGATAGCTCTTTTGAGACATGGTTCTACTTACAACTTGTAATGTTCATACTTACCCCTGGTATATGTATTTTACTTGTAGTACATATAACATAGTTTATGTTCATCTATGTAACGTTTTCATACTTTATTCATAAAACATAAAGTACATACATATTTCCAGATATCTTAAGTAAATAGTTTGTCTACTAAATGCCATGTTTACCTCTTTCCAACAAAGAGAATCAGATGTCCTCATGAGTGTATTTTGTTATCTTTTATCTTTCCTTTTTGACAAATGAATTTCTTGTTGACGTTGTCTGGTCTGACTCCAGTGCATTAATTATTTTTTCTTCAATATTATTTGTAGTATATAACTTTTATGATGTCATTTATTATATTTTGTCTCCATGCTAGTAATCATGCTGTGTTTTTCTTCCACCTGATATAATACATCTTATTTGTTTATGTTTCTTTGTTCTGTTTTAAGTGTTCTTTTATTTATTTTCTATATGGTACATATTTTTTGGAATCTGTGTGTCATCCTTTGTAGTGTACAGTCGAAACTCTCTTTATGTTCACTTCAGTAATACAGCCACCTCGCAATTAAGGTCACCCTGAGAGTCCCAAATTATTTCCATACACGCTAAAGTATGGAAAATTAGTCCTGTTAATATGGTCACCTTGCTAATCAGGTCACTTTTCCCAGTCTCAAGGGTGACCTTAATAGGGAGGTTCCACTGAATATGGTAGTCTGAAAGTTGGGAGTAATTAATAGGGGTCTTTTCATTGCTTTTTGTGTGTTAGCTTTTTATAAGTTACAACCTGTATGGTAGAAGCTGCTGGACTGCTAAATATTGAAAGCATTTTTCATACAAAATTGTGGCATCACAGTAAAAAATAGCAGTATTATATTTGCACTGTTGCCAGGTAACACGACTATATAATTTCATCACATCGTGTATTTCAAAATACCTGTTTTATTTGTGCACATTGAAATGGGATTCTATGACTTAAGACGGAGAAACAATATTAACATCATGTTGTTGGTCCTTAGACAGGATTGTGAAATTTTCCAATTTAACTGTTCTCATTTTTTATTTATCATGAAATACGATGTTACACATGTGCTGGTCATTGGTGTCAAAATGTAGTGAATATTCAGAGGCCGGAAGCTGTCCAAAAACGTCCAGATCCATCCCCCCTTGAGGGCTCTCCGAAAACCTCCATCTGCACCTCCCTTGAGGGCTCTCCAAAAACCTCCATCTGCACCTCCCTTGAGGTCTCTCCGAAAACGTCCAACTGCACCTCCCTTGAGGTCTCTCCGAAAACATCCAACTGCACTTCCCTTGAGGGCTCTCCAAAAACCTCCATCTGCACCCCCTTGAGGGCTCTCCGAAAACGACCAACTGCACCCCCTTGAGGGCTCTCCAAAAAAGTCCAACTGCACCCCCCTTGAGGGCTTTCCAAAAACGTCCAACTGCATCCCCCTTGAGGGCTTTCTAAAAACGTCCATCTGCACCCCCTCTTGAGGGCTCTCCAAAAACCTCCAACTGCACTCCCACCCGAGGACTTACAAAATATTCAAACTACCCTCCTGCACTCGCCTTCACTCTTAGTACAAGGCCTGCTTTATGACAACACAAAAACTGTTTTGACCTTGTTTTGTAGAAAATAAAGCCATGGTCTAACACAAAATCATGGTATCTGAAAAAAATCCATTATCCAAGGACCAAAAGACCTGTCATTTATAAAAGAAAAAGCCTTTGCGATTTTCAAAAAAAATTGTTTTAATAACAGCACAATGAGTCTCTCGTTAAGGGTCTGGTGTAGTTATATATATATATATATATATATATAGCTACCACCCCTGGCTTTTGATGATATCTCTAATAGTTTCAGATAATATACAACAAATTAGGGTCTGCTAATTTTGATACTGCCCCTAAAGGGTGAGGGCATGACTACTGATTGGCTCATTAGTAATTTACACTTTTGGTCTCAATCTGTCTTTTCTTTAGATTCCCTGTAGAATCCCTTCTATCAGTTCTTTGCCATCCATTAGTCATTAATTCAGAAGGGTATTCACTGTTACGCTTTCCTAGAGCACTGTCTGTCAGTGATTGCAGCCATACCACCATGCACTGCTGTTAACAAAGGTCACTGAGCCAGGGACCATTTTAAAACTGGGGGAACATAATGCGTGTATTGTCATAGTTAGTAGTCTGCTGAATGGATAATTAATTTATTTACAGTGAGCATTATGCAGAGACATGTTAAATGAGTCACGCAGTGGGTGTATATGGGTGTTGATATTGAGAGGAAATGTCCGTAGTTTGATTAATTGTGACACACAAGTGCCTTACCACACCCCTGGTGCAAAGTGGACTGGCCGAAACAAGATGGAGACTGAGGTTTCCCAGGCTTCTGTTTGGACCTGGGTGGATATCGTTTGGTGAGAAGGATTCATAATCATTGAGGCGGCCAGGCGTGTCATTGTGTAGTGGTTATGGCTGACTGCCTTTGTCTGTGTGTTCACACCAGCTGGTTTGTTTATCAACAACAAGGTGCTTTGTGACGGGTTCAACTGGTGGAACAGTGGAAACAGACACATTACTGAGAGGCTGAGGACTGCGTACTGAACATTGGCTGGGTGTATGTATACAGAGCAGGATATATTGACCCAGCATAAACCTACAGTGGACAGATGATAGCCTAACACCATCGGGTAATACCCACCAGTGACACTACCCATGTTGGTGACATTTCATTGAACTATCTGTTACTCGCGCTGAGTGCCATTACAAGAGATTACGACACCACCTCCACCCCAAAACTGTGGTGTTTACCACCAGTGACTGACGTTTGTCACACGCCATAATCTGTCAACCAGTCTGAACTATATCGCGTTGCATCGTGTGACATTGTGTAAGGAACAAGCTTGTTTTTCTAGCCTCATTAGAAATTTGACACTCCCATGATACCACCTTGCCTAGCCATTTATCTGTCTACATTTCCCGAGGCATCTCGCTGGTCGACGGTACATCACTGAGAGACAATGGACACAGCTTCACATCCCATTGTTGCTGCGGACTTGTGAAACTGGACGCTGATGCATCACTGGCGGTGAGACAAAATAACGGGAGTTGTATGTATAAATGCGACCACCGCATGGCAACCGACAGTTGATGCTGTCACTGTGGAGTTAAGTAATTCCTGGAGCCAACAAAAGCCAGGCCAGTCTGCTTTATTCTAGCCAGTGACAGCTGGTGCTGATGTCTTCACAGAAAGGAAGCCTATACTGTTAACACAGACTGCCCTGTAGACTTGAATCCAGTGACAGCTGGCTTCCTTAGTTCACAAAGGCTTTATGCCAACTGGATGGCCGTTTGCCAGTGTCCAGTTCAGAGTGACCACTGGGTGCTTGCTGAAATCCAGAGAGACTTATTGACCAGCGACTGCAATGGATTACGTGGAAGTGGACCAAACATTTGACGGGCAAGACTTCCAGATGTCGGCGTCACTACCTCAGCAAGCTGTGGTTGGGGTCCAGGAGAGGTACTCCATGTATGTATGGCTTTGTTGCATTTAGCAGACCTGATGCAGTTAGCAGTTATACCCACTCTCATCTCCACTGGTATTACATACAGCTATTGTAGTAGCAATTGGTAGTTATACCCACTCATCCCCAATGGTATTACATACAGCTATTGTAGTAGTAATTGGTAGTTATTCCCACTCTCATCCCCACTGGTATTACATACAGCCATTGTAGTAATAATTGGTAGTTATACCCACTCTCATCCCCACTGCTATTACATACAGCCATTGTAGTAGTAATTGGTAGTGTTGTAGTACACAATCCCACAGTTGAGCTGTAATTACCTATATTGCTCAGTAATGATATTCCAACAGTACACAGTATATGATCCAGGCACTGATGTCATTTACCCATGTCAGTTTTGGTTCTTAAATGCACTGTAGATACATTACAACTAGACCATCTTGTCTGTCATAGTTTCTGCCTTCCCTGGAAACTCCTGGCAATTATAGGCAATTAGAAATGACCACGTCAGGAATGACATGTGTGCAAAGTAATCAACTCCAGTATGTTTGGTCTTGGGCATGATTAAGGATTTAATACTTTTTTGTATGTAAAGAGATTGTGTCAATGTAGGAACCGTACGGCAATGTCTGTTGTGTGATTTTCAGTGGGCTGTCACTGTCACACACACCTATGTTCACAGTTGTATAACCTGTGTGAAGAGAGCCCAAAAATAACTTATTATGCATTTACCTCCTAGTGTGGGTATCTTTCTTGGCTTACATTCTGTGTAGTATACAGTTCAAACTAACAGCTGGTTTCAGGCTGGCTGAAATAATCTGTTTCAATATGCATTAACACAACCGATCTGCATTGACATTCAAGCCAGACCAGCCTATGAGCAAGTAATGCTGTTGTTCTGTTTAGTATCTATCCCTGGTTAATCAGTCTCACAATTAGTGAATAGCATACATGGACTTATTTAAGTCAAAATTAATGGTATTCTTAATGGCTGCTGAAGGCATAATGGGCCATAATATAAGGTGTATAAGTTAAGACTATTCCCAGTTTAAAATTACCATGTTTATAATAAATTTATGTTTAATATAATATTATTAATACACTGTACTGTAATAAATATGTTTAAGTATACTGCCCACCAAATTGCATTTAATAAGTGAAACATTGTTTGCAGTTTTAATATTTTGCCCACAAAATGTTCAATTTGAATACAAAACAGTCACCCTGGTAAACACCAGTTACTGTTGGTAATATTGTACAGGCAGGTCGCCTGACAGCAACAGTCTAACCGCAGATTCATGGAATTTCTTTTTAATGTTGTCTAGTTCCTACAATAATAATAAAGACCTGCGAAGATAGTTAATGGGCCAAAGTACATTTAATTCAACAAACTACTGTGCATTTGGTTTGGCGATATAATGGGTAGGTTAATAATATTACCACCTCTGATGATTCCCGGTAACGGAATAGACATGATCCATTTAAATCATTGATCTGGTTTGAATCGTGCCAGTGCTTAATATATTTTCAAGCGTACTGCATGGTTAAAATAGGCAGGATATGGTTTATAAATGTACAATTGACATTGGTGATGATGTTAATGATAATGTTGTAATGGTGATGATGATTTATTTGTACACCACTGTTGACCTTCATCAACTGATGTCCAGAATGTGCCAGATCCAATCTGTATAATTTTGTAACAAATTTTTAGATGACTTTAGAACTGAGCAGTAAATCCTTCGGCACATACAGTTTTAAATTGAGCGTACAACGACAACATCCACTGTGTGTATCGTCTTGTAGCATTAGTAGCCTTTCATTATATATCATAATCATCATTGGTTCATTTGTTCATTAGGGCTGGAAGGTCTGCCACTTCAATATCAAAGTTTCCCAGACCAGTTTCATGGATGTTTTTGTTCCCTTGTTTTTCTAGCCAGGTGCAGGTGTCTACAAGATGAATCTTGACACAGGTTCTTCTTTGTGATGATAACAGTGCCCATCAAGTTTGAGGCGTCTCATGCAAATGTGATTTAACAGCTTGTTTATGTTTCAATACAGTTCTTTGTTTGTTAGACCAGTGACATGAATACACTTCCTGGGGGTTATGGTACAACTCTCAAACTTCTTATAATTCAGTTCTTTTGAGCATGGCACTGGCAGTAGCTTCTAATGGTTTAGTTAGCATTGTTTTCAGTATTCCTCACAGATTTTTTTATTACAATTACATATGCATGACCGACTGTAGTTTCAGGCAAATGTGTTTATGGAGATGTATTCATGAATAATTAATTACGTATAGTTGTTCTACATGAGAGGCATAAGAGGTCGGAATGTGTTCTCGAAGGAAATGTTACTGTTAGCAACCACCCGAGGCAAGTAGTACATACAGTTACCACAGGTGGTGCTGGTGGTGTGGTCCTATGTATTACAGCGGAGCTATTCGGTAATCGAAAAGAAAGTAACTGGAAGAAGGTATTGGAGAAGATAACTTTATTTTTTCTGTCAGTCTTTTCAATAAATATAATAAATGTTATTAAAATATAATATTATAACACAAAAATACTTCTATGATGTCTAAAATATAAACCATAAACATAATAAACTGTTGCTTTTTGTCTATTACTTTCTGTCCATTTTTCATTTTACTTTCTTTCCAACAACCTAGCTGTCAACACTAACAATGGTGTAAGTTTTTGTACGTCAAATAATCATCATACCTTTAAATTGCCATTACTATAATATTTGTAAAGTTTGTTCAAAGCACCCATGTGCGAGGTCAATAACATCTTGGATCCAGGGCAATCATATGTACACCGATTGACCTACTTTCGTATACACACAGTCTGAGTTGACAAACATTATTCTGTCTGTGTTAGTCTAAATCTGTCCAGTTTTGGAGATAGCAAACAAGGAGATGTCTTTGAGTGTCTTGTTGTTGACTGACACAGCTAATTACAAGTGATTACCATGAAGCGGAGGGTCTCATATTATGCTGTGTGACTTGGTAAACTGGATACGTATTAAAACATGCAGTTGTTGTTAATACTGATATAACCACTTACAGGACATAAAATGTGTATAATATATTTAGATATATGTCAAATTATTATACAGTTAAAAATGAAAATATGTGAAAGTATACCATGACCACTTTATCTTAATTATATTTATTTATCTGAATAAACTTTGTATTTTTACTTATTTATGTATTTGGTCATGTATTTGAATGTTTATTACATACATTTTTCAACCTGAAATGAAGGTATACTGTTAAAAATAGGTAGAAATGTATGCACGGCGTGACATGCACATTTTATGTTCGGTACAAATAGGTGAATTATGTGATTAGATGTATTCGCAGAAACTTAAATATGAGACCTTGATGTTGCTTTAATGTCAGCGGTGCATGAAACTTGACCTGCGGGGCTGCATTAGTCACAAGTACAAGTGTCTTAACACATTTATTGCCAGACTCATTGGAACAGAACATAACACCTCAAGATTGATGTATGTCCACTAGATTTCAACCTCAGCAGCAGCTTTGTTTAGATTCACCTTCATTGTAGTTGTGCAAATAGAAGTACCCCAAGTGTGAGGAATTTTTGCTTAAAAAAGTTCATTGAAACCCTGTTCTGGCCTTTTTATTTACCCTTGGATGTACATTTAAGGAACATGGTCCATAAGCCACGGAAAAGCTTTCACTAGTCACTGTAAACAGCCAGAATAAATTTGCTTGATAATTTATAAACATGTATCCATTTTTGTTTTTAAACCAACTGCGATAATATTTAAACTATTCGCATGTTTCATATTTGGACATAACGGAACCAGAGTCACGATTGCGATTTAAACTAGTTAAGGAAGCAACTCTAACAAGCATGTGTGATTGCCTGGGTTGATGCCAGTCTTAGGGGTGAACCCAGTTACTTATGATGACGAGATGTGCACCAAACCAATTTAACTGCTGCACTAGTTTTTTGTTTCCCAGATGCTGATACATTGTACAAATGTGTGTACACAATTTGGAAAGTGTAATTATAGAAATGTGCCATGGCAGTAGTTTGAATGTGACCAATTTAGAAAAAATTGAATTCATAAACAAATTTTCCAACAGCGTGAATATCAACATTAACAGATGTTTTGTTTCTGTAATTTTAATTGGCAATAATGAACATAATATATAATACTGCTTTGGAAAAGGAGGAACGTTACCGTGGCTCTGAACAGCTGATGTTACATTAGGTAATGGTTACGTAAGAAATCGAACAGGTAGTTGTGAGGAGTTGTTGCTATGGAAACCATTGTTATGGCGACTGGGTGGTGACTGGTGCCTTGTTCTACCAAGTGTTGTGATTAATACAGACAAGATCTAGTTACAAAGGAGGCGATTGTGTTCTGAGTGTGTGGTACAGCTCAGCACTCATACCGGCAGTTATTTCATAAAGGGTTATCTCAAAATATCAAAATTAATTAACGAAATTAGTTTCAATGGAGCAGGGTCCATGTTGGGTGTAGATGTATTTTAACAAAGACGTTCTTTATTTGCTATCACAGTTCTCAAGATTTACGGCTGACCAATGCATGGACACATTTATATCCAATCTTAAAACACTTCAGAGTCGCTTTTAATGTTTATTCCTCACACATGAGTCCTATTATCACAATATATTTTATTATTTTAATATGACTATTAATAATGTATTATTACAATTATTTTCTAATTGATATTTTATGGCTATTTATTATCCTTTTGTAATATTAATTCTTATTTTAATGCAACTCCCAATATATATTTATTTATTTAATTATTTAACTATAAGTGGTACTTTATATTTTATACAAATTCACATGTATGACATTTTATAGTCTTAGGCATTCTTATTTACTTTATTTGTATTAATATTCTATTAATTTTTTGGTATATTAATGTATTGTATTGTTTATAAACACTACCAAACAAAGTTTTACTTTAGATATTTGTGTATAAATAACATTATTTATATAAGGGTTCTGTAATTAACAGTTTTAGCAGGGTAGAGTGGGAGGGTGGGTTAAATAGCTTTGTTTGTGTAGTGTTTATTCATCAATATTTTGAGATGGTATCTTAATAGGTGATTTTTTTACAGGTGTTCATTCCTAAAATCACTTTAATTCATTCATTCATTCAATCAATTTAGTCATATGTAGTTATGTAGAAGGTGTAGCAACTTAAAATGCATTCTTATGTACATTATTTTTTGTTATAACTGAATTTGTGTGCGTGTGTCTTTGTCTGCGTGTCTTTGTGTAATACTATATGTAGCTGTGCATGGGTGCACATGTATATATATAATGTATTGTCCATAAATATTAATCATTTACCTACATTAATAGTGTTTGGAAATCCAATATCTATAATTGAGTTGGGTCATGCGTCATTGTCAGCTACATTCATTGTCGTCTTCAATGGGAGCCCTAGGTCATGAACAATGCCCAATTAATAATGGCCTCATTCATAGTTATTGACATTGTTCTAGTTCTACTGTTAATATTAACTCCATCATTATAGGACAATCCTAAATAATGAACTAACTTAACACCCAGCTAATTTTATGTGTTTGTAAAAATAAATTTTGAAAAATGAATATAATATTTCCGAAGTGTCATATGTATATATATATGTATCTATGAAGGGTTCAGGACAAATCGCGATATATCCATTTTCTTCGTTTTTAGAAAAAATCACTTTTGTGCTTCATCCTCAAAGTTTAATTATCAACTTGTAAATTAAGTTAATATAATTATTTAGAATCCAAAGTCATAGAAAATGGTGACAAACTCTGAAATATTTGTTGCACATTTGTTATGCAACATGTGATTTTATTATCAAAACGCTATATATTCATAGAGCACGCTGATTGGCTGAACGTGGATATATCGCGTTTTGATCAAAAAGATGGATGGCGCTTATTGCGTTTTTAAAGCAAATGCTCTTTTGT
Organism: Escarpia spicata; assembly: GCA_963995525.1. Classification (NCBI taxonomy): domain Eukaryota; kingdom Metazoa; phylum Annelida; class Polychaeta; order Sabellida; family Siboglinidae; genus Escarpia; species Escarpia spicata. Next base: position 30,290,165 of record OZ023213.1, read on the forward strand.
AAACGTCGTTTCATGGGGATTTATCGCGGTTTTTTTGGTATAAATTAGATAGTATCCTTGCTCAACATGTGTTTAAACAAATGTTTAGTCCTGGGTTGGACGAAATTTCAAAACTGGCGTTTATCATGTTTTGCTCTGAAACACTTCATGTATATCTATATATAATGTGCCTCATTTACAGTTCATTTTTCAGACTGTTTTTAAATTTGGGAATAAGGAAGCTTTTGAGCAACCATTTGAGTAACTTGGATTTATAACCTCGAGGGCTTTTGATTATATCCCAAAGTTATGCCTGATTTAGTTAGCAGGTTATATTACATTTTAGGAAACAGTAGGTTGCCAACATTGGATTTAAACCCAATGCCTGTTTCCTAATCACAAGGTCCAATGGACCAGATATGGGCAACTGTCATTGGGGTTTTTATACCCTAGAAATTAACCACACCCAACCAAATCCCCAGGCAGTGGTGTCACTTCACACAAACAAACAGATGGGTTTAAGTTCGGTCTGGGAAACCAAATCTAGCCAGACACTAAGAGTGCTGCAAGTATGTTCGCTTCTGTAGGAGTAGGTAAAAAACACTAGCAACGATGAGTCAGGTTTCACTGCACAATTTACTCTTAATGCCTCGACATGTAACAGCCGGTAGGGACATAAAATAACAGCACATTGAAAAATACACCACACTAGTCTATCATAAAAAATTAATGATTTTTAACACAGTTTGGTCAAAAATCAACAACAAAATTTACAACTGCTCTGCCTATTGTATTCAGTTTTTCCAATTGCCAGATTAGTTTAGCTAATATATTTGTAAAAGAAAATAATCATAAAATTGCATTTAGAAAATGCAGGTACTGTAAAACATCCTTGAACATTTTTAATTGTATAATTACAGAGGCGTCAGAGCAGCCGGAAATGTCAACCTGTCACCATAAATGATCTGTTGTTGCCATCGGGATTTAACAAGATTGTCATTCAAGCGATACGCTCCAGATGGCAAATGGACAAAGGCCCACTTGCTATCACTGTCCCATAATGTGTTTATCAGTGCCCTTGTCACTAGTAGATATCTGCCAATCTTATTGTTACACATTCACTCTCTCGTTATCATAGTCAATAGACAATTGGTTCTATTCATTTTAATAGCGATTTGACTAATTTGTTTCCGGACAGCCTAAAAATCGACAAAATTAATTATTTAGTGTACTCCAATGTTTTTGAACACCTTAAATAGTTGTCTTTGTTTCTATGTGATCAGATGTCAGTTATTAATGATCTTTTACGAAGTAAACTTCTCACTGGTGACCGTACAAAATCCTATTAATAGCTCGGGTGGTCAAATGAGACACAATGTCAGTGTTTGTAAATGTGTAGAGGACTTATGTGAAATATTTATCTGGCTTACGTTTTCGGACAGCTGAAAACCTAATTATTTTTAGATGTCCGAATACACAACATCGTTATGGTAATAATAGTTATAGTGAAATTAACAATTTAGGAATTTTGTTTGTTGTATGCTTGTAGCTTGAGCTTTGTTTAATGAGTTGCGATGTGTGAGTATAGTTTTTGCCATTCCCTCTGCTCCTTTGGTTTCATTACATTCACTTAATGTATTCTTTGAAACGTGATCTGCCATAGGGCCTGGTCATGTCTTCAAGTGTGGTTTTTGATGCAAGGGATGTTTTATATATCCTGTCAACTGACCTTACTGTTTCTGATTGATATGACATTTCCTGCCTCTGGTCACTTGTACAGCTAATTAATGAGTTAGCTGGGAAGGTTACATGACATTTGAATGTCGGATTTGGACAGGTTACTGTAATTGAGTCAGGACAATTAATTTTTTTAAGAATTTTCACAAGATTGCTACTCTTTAGCTTTAGACCAGTGATAGATTATGACTTGGTTTAATACTGTTATACCTATTTCCATACTTCTTAGTTTATACCTTTTTAATTAGCCTTAGAAGAAACTGACATGAAACAAGTGAAATCATATCACTTAGTTTAATACTGCTATATATTTCCACACTTTTTAGTCCTTTGGGCCGAAGGTCCAAGGGACTATTGCCATCACTCTGCGTCCACCGTCCGACGTCCGTCATCCGTCATCCGTCGTTAGCTGCCGTATCTCTGAAACTGTTCAGCAATTTTTTGCTTAGACGTATCTTAGGGTAGTGCTACTATGCACGAGAAATCTGTATTTGATTGAATCATTCTAAGGACCCCGTAAGGCCCCCAAGGGCCCAAAAAGCTGGTAATTTGTCACATTTTGCCTTTTTTCAAAAACTGTTCAGCAAGTTTTTTTCTAATTTTGCATTGATGTATCTTAGGGTGCTGCCACTATACTAACAAATCTGTATTGGATTTAATCATTCTAAGGGGCCCCCAAAGTGCACAAGTTTTACATTATCTAATAATGTGGTTTTGAGAAGGGCCCTTGAGACCACCCCCAACAGTAGATTTTGTGTAATGTGCCAGAAACAGCCAGCAGCCTCACTCCACTCTGCAGACTAGTGCTATTGTTCCATTGAGACCTTGACTAATCTTTAATTGGTCACAGACAGAGCAGACACACTTGACCCCTGTTAGACTGAACAGTTGCCTGAAACTTTTAAATTGTATCTTCAAAACTATTAATTTCTTTAATTGCAAGTTGTGTTTATTTTGATGTTCATTTAATTATTATAAAATGGTGTGACTGTGGTGTCTATTGGTTAAAGATGTATTGTCACCTGTAGGTAACAAACATAGAAAAGTTATATTCTGGACAACTATACAGTTAAATATCCTACACTTTATTGATATCAGATGCATTCTACTGTTCTGTTTACACGTGCCATGCCTTGTGTAGACATTGTACTATGTAAATCAATTGTATCAATATAGACTAATAATTACAGATTCACAATATAGTTGACACCTGAAACAACCAAATGTCAGCCATTAGAAGAGTTGACATAGTTCCGCTATACACAAGAAATCTGTATTTGATTGAATCATTCTAGTGTCATCAGTATATAGTGGAACATACATTTGCAAGAAAATTTCTACATCATCATCACTAAGGTTGTTGTAAATTTCACCAGCTGCCATGTCAAGTCCCTTATAATGATGACTAACAGTGTTCAAAATCATTCAGGTAAATAGCAAATAACAAAGGACACAAGTTTTCTCCTTGCCGTACCTCTACATCACATGAGAAGAAGGCTGACACAGCCTGGCCCTGATTTATACATGATTTAGCATTTTTGTACATGTTGTATACAACTTTCAACACATTACCATTAATACCGCATGAAATTATCTTAGACCACAGTGAGGACCAGTCTACTAAATCAAATGCTTTCTTATAATCGATGAAGGCACAGTAAAGCCTTTTATGTTGATACAAATGCAATTCAACCAAAGAGTGCAAAACAAATATATGATCAAGAGTGGAATACCCCTATCTGAACACTGCCTGTTCTTCACCTATACATTCGCTTTGTTTAGGTATGTGGTCAGTCTGGTGTTCTGAACAATCACTAAGGATTATTGAACACTTGTGCACAATGTCATCCACTTGGGACTGAGGGGCAGGTATAATTGATCTATTCAGCAATTGGAGGACACTGCTGAGGCCTCACTCTGGACACTGTCACTCACAGTGTTGTGTATTGTCTTAGTTGGTGAGTTGAGCTAATCAACTTGACCATGAATCAGTGGTGGCTCTGGTAACTTTAGAGGATGGAGGATGAATCCAGTTGTTGGCAGTGAACACTAGTGCTGAGAGGATAGATTACACCTACCAGTCTCCAAAGCTCTATATTTTCAAAAAACTGTTCAGTAACTTTTCTTCTAATTTTGCATAGATGTATCTTAGGGTACTGCCACTATACACAAGAAATCTGTATTTGATTGAATCATTCTAAGGGCACCTCAGGGCCCCCCAAAATGCAAAATTGTCCTCCTGTTTCTCTGCTGCTCCCTCCTGCAGTCCACTGATCTCTATTTATAGCAGGCAGGCAGGCAGGCAGGCAGGCAGGCAGGCAGGCAGGCAGGCAGGCAGGCAGGCAGGCAGGCAGGCAGGCAGGCAGGCAGGCAGGCAGGCAGGCAGGCAGGCAACATAACATACACACTGTGTGCCACATTTTCTTCATTTTCACTTTTTGACCCCTACCATGTTCAATGCTCCATAACTTCACCAAGTTTTGTAGCAGTCATAATGTTTGAAACTGTAAAAGCACCCTACCCAACCTTTACAAGAATGTAAGAATAGAATGTTACAATTTTTTCGACTTATCACTCATTTGGTCAGCTGGGGTCACATACAGACGTATTACTACTATTAGTCCAAAGGACTTCAGGGCCACTTGGCCCATTTTTTCATCAGCTGACCAGGCAACAATGAAACCAGTAATGTCTTATCTCTCAGTTTTATCCGGTTTAGTGCATTTCCACACTTTTTCATTAGCTTTAGGGAACATCTCAGAATGTTGATGCCTGACATAAGACAAAATTACTCTACCCCCACCCCTCTCAGAGAAAAGTTTGTAAAACATCAATATGATGGATGATATCAATATAAAACAGTATCGGTCCAAAGTATAAAATATCAATGTCCTCGTGCAGACAAAACTTCCTCTGACCCCTCCCCCAAGCAAAAGTAATTTTTTCTGATATTGGACTTCAGATTTCTGAGATGATCCCTTAGAAGACAACAAAATCAGTGATCTTGTTACTTTTTCATTAGCTTTATAAGACAATGAAATCGGTGACAGCTCATCATTTCATGTAATACTGCTATTTATATATATCATTTTTTCACATTTGGATGTTTGACTACCGTGACAGATAGTTATTGTTGTCATCTGATCTTGTGACAAAAGAAAAACTATCTCGTAGATCTTTTCTGTGGGTGTGGATGTTAACTACCCTAAGTTAATCTTTAAGATCAAGAGCAGCAGTTACTTCCCGTTGTATTGGCCATGAACCATTATATTTTTTATAAAATAAATGTGGAGGGTTTAAATCGTCTTGTGGCCATTTCGAATCTTGGGCAGGTTCGCTTCCTTCATGTTGCTTCAGTTCACTGACAGCTGTATGAATGAGTACCTGGCAATAGACAGTGGTGGATATTTGTATATGAATAGTCTTCGACCATCAACTGATAGCTGAATACTTCCTAGATAAGTCAAGATGGTGTTTGACTGAACAGGTCTGCCAGGAAGTAAAGTGTAAAGCATGTTGAACAGGCCTAAGGACTGCAGCCTTTCTATGGAATGAATTGCCACGGTCTATCGAATGACCTATCGTGGAACATTATACCACCCTCGACATATTTATGAAATATGTAGCTTAGACGTTTTTAAACTAGGATATGATACGAGTCAATGAGAGATAATATTTATATATAACTATCACTTTGCTGCCTTTTAAATTGCTCATTTTACTTTTATCAGTGTTCTTTTTTCGCAACAACTAATGCCTAATTCACTACTGTGACTGTAGTTTCTTGTGCAAAGTAAATATTGATGGGGAAAAGGAAGATGTGTATTGATACACCACCTCAGCTCTTTACAGGAATAAAACTAAAAATACACACGTGGTAGTCAGTGCAAATTACAAAATGCATTTGGTATTTTAACAAGGATTTATTTTTTAAATGCAAGTTTTGATCTAATACAGGTTTTTATTGTTTTGATACAATCTTGTAATATTACACATGTTAAAGGAAGATATTACATACAATAAGCACACAAAATATTAGAGGGATGTGACTGATATTTAAGAGATAGCATATGTTGAATTATTTTATTATGTATCCAATTAGACTGGAACCTCACAATTAAGGTCACCCTCGGAACTGGGCCAAACTGACCTTAATGATGAGGTGACTGTATTAGCAGTATTAATTTCCTATATACTTTACAATCACAAAATAATTTAGGGTATTACTAGGGTGACCTTAATTGTGAGGTGGCTGTATTACTGAAGTGACCATAGAGTGAGGTTCGACTGTGCATGCAGTGATGGGACAAACACCATTCCACCTGTCACTGCCTGTCTATTTGCATTGTAGTTGGGCCAAATTAGGGGATTAATTGATTGACAGCCGTCAATCAATACTGCCTACTTCCATCATCCAGCAGCTGATTCCTTTAGACTGAAGCTGAGGAAAACACTTAAGATGGAGGCGGAGGCAGGTGGATGGAGAATTAACGACAATGTAGTTAGCACTGGATACCCAGTTTGCACATGTGACATTCACTGGATGTCACCTGTAGGTGTTGATAATATTCATCATATCACCTGCGGGAAAACAGTAATGGTTTTGGCTAGGAAAAAATCGGGGGAAATAGAGACACATTGTTTTGTTCGAAAACTGAGTATAATGGTTGCAATGTTGAATATCACGCATGACTCAAACTGGTTTAAATTACTGGGTAATTTAAAACAGGACTGACACCTAATTGGGTTCCATTCATCCAATTGTTTATTTTGTATACATGACATGTGCTGAACTTTTTTCGAAGGGTTTTTCTATAGGGTGTTTTCTGCATGGCTTTCTCCTGTTTTTTATACTCCATTAATACGTTATCAACATTATGTCTTTTGTTGTTGTCTACATGTGGAAAATGTAGGCCACTTAAAGTAGTTAAACATCATTTGAAAGAAGGCTAATTATTTTTGGTGGTGTAGCATGCTTAAGAAATTTTTGTTTTAAGTACAGAAATTGAGACAGTAGATACGGAACAAACAGGCTACTTGGTGAGTTGATAAGCCTGTGTAGGTATTTATAAGTAGCACATATTTTAGTGCCAGCATTTGAAAGGGCAAAGACAGATCTCAGCCACTGGTGCCAACCGCCATTGATTATATTTCATCTGCACAAAGATCAGAGATTCAAAAGCTTCACAGCAGATGATTTATGCATGAGATTATCTGCAATGATTTCATTTGCAGACAAGAGTGTGTTTGTCTGGCAATGTAGCAGAATGCTAAGAGTGAAAGTATTCAGCTACTTGGCATATCTTTGCATCAAAACACATTTAGGGAGAGTTAGCAGAGGTGCAGACTGAGTAATATGTCGTACTACTGACAGCACCCGTTGCTATGATACATGAACCAACTAACAAATAACATCATTCCATTGATTTGTAGCCATCTTTCTATCTAGATAATGGCACTGTGACTTCAGTGACAGTTTTTCACGTAGCACCATCTGCTGTGAAAAAAAGTGTGATCTTTGAAAGACAGTTTCACTTGTAAACAGTTAGGTGTAGCAGCATGGGAATCGATAGCATTTCTCCTTGGATGCCCTCTCATCTCTTTAAATAAATTTCCATTATAAGACAATTGTGAAATTGAAACTCAATTCATCTTTCAACTGCTTTCAGTAGTCTTCATCAGGAACTGAAATCTTCTGCCTTTGTTCACTAAGCAGGCTATCCCACATACGCCGAGTCTTTCTCTCATGTCTCTGTCTTGTCTACCGTTTGGTTCTCGTAGGTCTTCTGTCTTCCAGACGTCACACACCATACCACGTAGACATAATTGTAATCTTCATTATTTCCATCCATACATTTACCCATTTTATAAACTACATTTCTCTGATAGCGAAGCCCTCAAGTGTCATTATTTATCTGTGCCTGTCAACGGTTCCCGGCTCCATTTTCAACTGTACTATTATACTACGACTGACTTTTGGCAGACAACATAATTTAAAACCAGCAAACACTACCCAATATCTGACCTTTAACAAACTATATGACTGACTAATTAATGTGCTTCCCCTTGTGCAACTGGTTTGAAGTGCTTAATTAAGTAGTGACACCATTTTGTTTACACTAGCTCATACCTAACCCAAGGTCTATTACTGGGAATTTGATCATATTCTATTACTGGGAATTCAGACATCTAGGATGGGTACATTAAAATCTTCCACAAGAGGTGTGTATTTACAACCTGTGTGGATCTGTTACTACCACTGACAGAGACATCAGAACTGACCATAACAGAAGGAGCCAACAGTTTGTAGTGGTTGGAATGTTGGACTCTCAGTCGATAGATTCCGGGTTCGTTTCCTCTTCCTGCCGTTTCGAATCACTCCACATTGCTCTAGTTCACTCAGCTGTGTGAAAGAATACCTGGCTATAGACAGTAGTGGATATTTGTTACAAATACCTGCTTCATTTACCAATTTCAAATACAAACACATTGTTTAGGTCAGATACACTAAATGTATTCAAATAAATTAAGAATGTGTAGATTGATGATTGGATTAAATGGTGAAGAAATGGATGAAGTTAGGTTGATACCATTTTGGCTTAATGACTAATATTTTTACATGGACATATTGATTAATTGTCTTGGGAATCAACAGACTATTATTAATAATTTCCTTTGGGACTGGACAACAGTGACCTGAATAGCAGGGTGACCATATTAGTGGGACTAATATACCAGACTTTAGAGTATGTGGAAATAATTTTGACTGTTATCATAAAGCAAGGTTTCACTTTATTTGGACGCTGTGTGTTTTGGACACTATAAACACATTTTTTTACTATATGTTTTCAGACAGCTGATACTTAATTGTCTTTAGGTGTCCCAATACACGCAGTCATTACAGTGCCCAGCAACTCCACAAGATGTGGCTAGTCTGCAGCGTGACCACCTTGTGTCTTTCCTCTATGATGGTGACAACACTCTGTCTGTGACATTCAAGGCATGTAGTCAGGCAGCCTCAGCCTCTGTGCTCCTGATAACAAGCAGAATAATGACCCAGGCAAATGGAATAGATCTGTTGGTCTCGGTTTGCAACAGATCTCTACCAGTGCAGTGCAGTGCAGTTAGCAACTAGCCCAGTTGCATTGGCTACAAGTATAAATCACAATTAGAACGGAGGCGAGATCACCTCCATGAAACCAAGTGGCCATCCAGAGCGTATTGGCACTGTACTACCATATTGCATTTTCCCATTGGTGACATTTTTCTTGTGGAGCAAGGTGGCATAGTCAGTAGAACATCAAACTAAATCAAGAGATTCTCGTTTCGAATCCTCTCACTGCTTTTTCTAACCTTGGGCAAGGTCGTTCACTCTATTGTATTCCAGTTGACTCGGCTGTATGAACAAGTACCTGGTACAGGGGTTTATATTTGCATATATGAAGTCTTCGTGTAATAATTGCAACATGGCTTAATGCTTCCCAGAGAAGCCAAGTTTGTCTCCTTTGCTAGAGAATGAAGTGTAAAGCAGTCTGAGCAGTCGTAAAACTATATTAGAACTTCCACTTTTCCTTATTTTTTAAGGAAATCATCCACCAACCTTTCAAGACCGTTCATTACAAAATCTAGAGACAGGTACAGCAAAGATCCAGGTCTGTGGATCAAGTGCATCGTTTTTCGTTGAGGATAATAAAAGGCAAACAAAGTTTAGAAAACGATCTTTGCTATTTAATCATTGATCAGAACCGTGCACCAGATCAGTCACTACTCTGACAAATGGCATGATTCTGGCGTCATAACTTGTCCCTTGAGTAATCACATCGAATACAAAGCTAATGAAAGTGGAGCCTTTGGCAATATTTATAAAATTGATTCATTTACCTGATGTCATACTGTGTATTTATATAATACCGCAATTTATAGTTCTGTGATCAATCTATCATTTTCACAGTTTGGTTGGTTGATTTCCAGTGTTGCATGGATCTCGGATGTCAACAGTGAAGTTGGTTAGGCTTTAGATAGAATGTCATGGATAGATCACTGGAATTGTGACGGTGATAGTGTGGCAAATGATAAAGTGCGCATTTCCAAAACATTCCATAAATGTGTAGATCAGGGGTGTATTCAGAATGTTCCGTCACTGTACTTGATAGGTCAGTAATCATGAGACATTTCTCATCTATTTTTGACAGCAAGAGGGGGCATATATATATATATACATATATAGATATATATACACTGTATATGAAGACAAATATGGATGCTGTGTCACTAAGTGTCTAGTGGATGACTGGCAGTGTGTACAGCACTTAGCAGTTGACTTCATGATGGTCAATCCAGTTGTTCAGGGCCTGATATGATAGGTGTAATGTGTACGTTGATTTATGTAGAACAAGTAGGATGCAATTTAACCAGTTGTTTCCAGGTGTACGTTAAAACAAAACAAAAAATATCTGTTTTTTTTGTGTCAGAATGCAACTTTTAAAATTGTTGACGATAATGAAAATAGTGTGACAGTATCAGTTATGAGTAGAGGGGAAGCGTGACTAACATCATGACAGAATGGCTAAATGCGTGCCGTCACAGTGAGTGTTTTCATGACTGTCTGCAGTGGTGATATAGTGTGCGGCCATGCATGCATCCGTCCTCAAAACGTCTGTGTGGATTCATCAATGTAGAGACAGTCAGTGTAAGATATTTATTCTCACTAGGGCACGGAATTCCTTTGATATTCAAATTGGTGGCCATGTTAACCATTTATTTAAATAATAAATGTATAATAAAATTATATAAGTTTGATAATCATATCGTCTAGTGCTACACTCGTTGCTAGATGTCAGTGGCAGATTTTCTGAGCAACTGAAACTTTCTATTTTAGTTTTTGTTTGCTACTAAGCAATCCATTTTAATTATTTTCAGATATTAATTTCTCAGTGCATCCTTCTCGCATTACATTCAACGTAACTCAATATTGGATTATCTTGAGATTAATCATCAGTTTTCCAATACAATTTTAATTGCTTCTTAATAATTTAGAAATAGTGCATGTGCGCACTAACATGTCGTTCTGTATCACGGTGCATCTCAGTAGCTATAAACTATTTTGTAGTAATCCTTGAAACACCTGATTAATGTCTGGCTTTAAAGCTGGTAAGCTGTACATTTAGTAATATACACAGTAGTGATAATTTTTCATAATTTGTTCATAAGTGCAATGTAGTGAAGATTTATGTTTCCGTTGCCGCACCAGTAGGCTTCTGTTGGGGAAAATCAATGTCAGAGACGTTTCGCGGTGTTAGTTATTACTAATGTGTATAGGGGTCAGTTCCATAGCAGTGGGTCGCACATCCTAGCCATGCATTGCATGCTGGGATACAAAATACTACAACCTTTTGCTGTCATATGATCGATAGGAACTTACTAATAATCAGTATGATATTGTTATATATATATATATGTATATATAATATGTACATACACAGTACATATAATGAATCATTACTTCCTGCTGCATATAGTCATCTGAAAACCACATATATTTGCACGAACTACAAATTTCCACCTATAAAATGTGATTTCCAAATCTCTGTAATGTGCAGGGCATTGTTAGAAACCTGTGACTTCATGTTTTGGGGCAGATGCTTACAACTGAAGACAACCATTTGTGTGGAACACCTGTACATGTAGAAATATAAGTTTGTCAGTTGGCATGTTGCCAGCAATATGATATCATGTAATTATAAGCTATTACAAGTAGCGTATCATTGAACTGTCTGTCGTCATTATACAGATGTCGATACTGGCATTGTAAAATAGAGTACTGCACCTTTGAATTTGTCTCGCTGACTATCTACTTAACCCCTTGGAAGCAGTATCAGAACTAGAAAAAAATGTTTATATTGCAAATCTGGACCTAAATCTCATCCGCGTGCAATCAATGTATCTGGGTGTGTCTTTTTATATATGCAGTTTGAAAGAACACAATCTTACCTGTGATCACAGTTATGTGTAAAGAGTGAATACCTTTGACAGCTTATCTTGGAATCTTAGCTCCAAGGCCAACTTTGCTTACAAACATTGGACTGTAATGAATACCAGGGCAGTACTAGTCTATTACTACTACTAGCACAGAGGCCAACAATGCTTTCTGGGGCTGCATGATTCTGGCTTCAAGAACAGTCACTAACAAACCCAACACTTCTTTGATCTTGTGGGGGGGGGGCAAATCAGTTAATTTGTTCCACCCCCCTCATTGTTTCCTATCCAAGTCCATTGCCAATCACCTACCCTCATCTGTTCACCCCTGTCCTTTAACCCTATCTCCTACTTTTTTGGTTTTCGTCTTCTACCAGTTATTTCTAGTTTTTCACGCTCTCTTTGTCAAACCCTGCTCACTCAGTCTTTTTATGACAAGCTGACAGTATTGAACAATTCAAATTCTTTAAATAACAACTCAACAAAAACCCAACTGTTTAAAACTTTTATCACAAAAATATGCACAGATTTCTACTTTTAACATTTTACCTCACCTACTGTTTAATTTATTAGTACACTAGCCGAGTTACTCGGCGTTGTCCGGGGAAAAAAGGCAGTCATATGTATCAGACACCCCAAATGTTTCCAGCCTACCCGTATTAATAAATAGTAACTGGTCACTGGCCTAGTTTATGGGACAACCATTTGCTAGAAATCTCAGTTGCTGACCCGTCTTACTCCTTAACTGACGTAACCAGCAACAGCGGATGTTGGGTTGAAATTTCAACCCGATACATGCAAAACTAATGAAGATGTGGGTGCACAAACAAACAGAGAACGAACTGTTTTATAATATAGATATGTTGTATTCCTAGTTATCCAAAATAACTTTTGACACTCGCTTTTTATAATACTCTAACTTGACAGGCGATAATGTTGACACTAAATGACAAAATGAGACATAGCTCCATCTCTAGAAAATATATGAAATGCAAAAGAGGGCGCTACTTATAAGCATGTGGACGTGACCAGTGACAGGTAGACCTAGTGCATGTTAAGCACTGAGGATTTTCAAACGTCAATAACTTAAAATCTATTCAAAATTTCTCCATACATCCGGTGACATATTTGTAGATGGTATAATTATCTTTACGATGATATAGAAAAACGTGAAATTCCGCAGTTGGAACTCCACGTACAGCCTTTTGAAATATTGAGCCCCCCAAGTTCTCTACCACACCGGATGAATTTAGAAAACGTCTAAATCTACGAACCATTTCAATGGGCCCGCTAGATCACATGGACAATTTCAGCCCGATACATGCAAAACTAACGGAGATGTGGGTGCACATACGAACATAGAACGAAATGGTTTATAATACCATTTTTATTTTGTTATCACATGATTGTAAACATATCTTTTAAAGCCTAAGGTTAATAAATTGACTTTACATTGTATTGTTGATTGATTATGCACAATATCTTCTGATGTATAGTCTAAATGTATCGATTTTAAATGTGATAACAATTTGAAATTCCAAGTAATTACTCTGATAAGCTTAATTTTGTCAAGGTGTCTTTTTGGAGTCTAAAAAGTCTTAAACCAGGTCTTCTATAAATTGGAACTTGTATGTTTCAGGGCCTACTCCATGGTTGACTCCTCCAGAGTCTGATTATGTTCATTATGTTTTAGGGCCTACTCTAAAGGCTGAATGATGTTTGTTATGTTTTAAGGCCTACTCTATAGTTGCCTCCTCTATAGTCTGGATGATGTTTGTTATGTTTAGGGCCTACTCTAAAGTCTGAATGATGTTTACGTTTTAGGGCCTAGTCTATAGTTGCCTCCTCTATAGTCTGAGTGATGTTTGTTATGTTTAGGGCCTACTCTATAGTCACCTCCTCTATAATCTGAATGATGTTTGTTATGTTTTAGGGCCTATTCTATAGTCACCTCCTCTATAGTCTGGATGATGTTTGTTATGTTTAGGGCCTACTCTAAAGTCTGAATGATGTTTACGTTTTAGGGCCTAGTCTATAATTGCCTCCTCTATAGTCTGAGTGATGTTTGTTATGTTTAGGGCCTACTCTATAGTCACCTCCTCTATAATCTGAATGATGTTTGTTATGTTTTAGGGCCTATTCTATAGTCAACTCCTCTACAGTCTGAATGATGTTTGTTCTATTTTTGGGCCTACTCCTGAGCCTGATTACGTTTTGTTATGTTTCAGGGCCTACTCCTTGGTCGACTCTTCGAGAATATCAACATTTGTTATCTCTATTCTACTTATAGTGTACGGCAGCTTTAGGTAAGTCACACTACTCCAGCTGTGTCACAGAAGGGGTTGTCTCAACAATGATGGGCATACAATTATAACAATGCACAAAACGATGTCATGTAACCTCAGACCCGTAAATGAAACTGAACTATGTCAAGCTGTGGATGGATATAACCATGACAACGAGATTACAATATTTTGTTTTAAACCATTTATAGTTGCACCATCTGGTGAGTTCCTAACCATTCTTTAGGAACAGTTTCCCAGTTATTTAAACGGGTGACAATTATATGTAACTCCCTAAATAAATAACTTGAAATAACTACGTTTTAAAAAAAATATATCACGAATGTTTAAATAAGAGGACATTGGTCAAAGGAAGGAAGTGAACATATATAGAGGCGAGAGGACCTCAGTGCCTGGGAGGTGATTCACTTACAATGTCCCTAAATGACTATTAATGTATAAAATAGATGCTCTCAACCATTATGATGAGGCGAATACTGATGAACACAAACCTTTTATATTCAATCACCGTTATGCAAAACTGCCTGCATCCTTATGAACCGTGAATGAGAAGGTGATCAGATCAAATAATATTAAAAGATATGTCGGTACTAAATTACCCCCCCATTCGGTGAAACCTATTTCCAGTAGTGTTGTACAGTGCCGTTGAAGCAAACTTTATTTGTGATTTGGGACGCGTCTTGGCTGACTGTACTAGCGATACCCTATGTCATGATCTAGAGATTGCTTTTTATGTAATCTCCACACTAGTTAAATTCACACATTTATACTTGATAGTGATGTATTGTCATTTTGTGAAAAAGGCAGAAAGAAGTTCAGTGTTTATTGTTTACCCTTACAAGTTATTTAGAGGTCATTTCAGAACATTGATGTCCAATATCAGACAAAGTTACTTTCATTTGACCTTAGCACCCCAACCGCACACGAATGTGTGTTAACATCGATACGATGATGTCAGTACATTAAGAGTATCAGTCTGAAGTGTAAAATATAAATGTCCGGTGCCACATGAAACTGCATCTCACTCTTCCTCCCCCAAACTAAAGTAATTTTGTCTGATGTCGGACAATAACATTCTGAGATGATCCCTTAACCGGTAACCAATCAATAAGGTACCTTGATTAATAATTGGTTAACCGTACAATGTTTGCATGCACATGTCTAATTATTACCACACATCAAAGTGCAACAACATAGTTTTAATGTAATTTATTTCAGATTGACAGAACATATTATTAGATGAATAATACTATTAATAAACATTTATTTGTTGAAATGTTTTAAGATAAGAGGCAGGTGTATGTACTGTATAGAGCAATACAAATGACGGCGGTCCGTGTCTTTTCAAAATAACGTTCCCTGACAACTATGACACTGATGCCCTCAGTGTGTACACATTTGAATACCGATGCTTGTTCTGTGAAATGTTGATGG
The DNA here is from genome assembly GCA_963995525.1 of Escarpia spicata. NCBI lineage: Eukaryota > Metazoa > Annelida > Polychaeta > Sabellida > Siboglinidae > Escarpia > Escarpia spicata. Next base: position 30,305,593 of record OZ023213.1, read on the forward strand.
TAATTGGCGTTGAAGTGGGTAGGAGCCCAAGTCCCATAAGGTGGCTAGCGTTACACCGTTAACATTTTTGTAATCCAATTCAGGGCAGACCCCCATCGATTAAATTATCATTTTCAGATTCTCGTGTTAGTAAAAAAATTGCAGCGTGGTAAATTGCAAGATAGTGCTACAATATTGATGAAATGATGCCTGTTGTATGTACGGCTGTGACCAGCGGGTGATCATGTTCCATGCAATTACAGAACACTCGGAAACCAAAGCTAAATATGCAGGCTCAAAATCAGGTGCTACAGTGTATGTATGTCAAAACACGGTGGAACCTTCCTAGTAAGGTAAATCTCGCGACTGGATGAAAGTGACCTGAATAGCGAGGTGGCCTTATTAGCGGGACTAATTTCCTATACTGTATGCAGAAATAATTTGCGAGTGTACTAGGGTGGCCTTAATTGTGAGGTGGCTGTGTTACCAAGGTGACTGTGAAGTGTGGTTTGACTGTATTTTGTAGATGTGGAGAATTCAGCCGTCTACTAAAGGAAATGTACACTGAATTTCATTGGCTGATTATTTAGCATGCCAAAATCAACAGTAAAGCGGGTTTTATATATTGTAAAACTGGGTTATATTCCTTAAGGGATGAAACATCACGTTGTATTTAAACCAACTGGTAGCCTGTGAATAAATCATAAAACATTTACAGTACACGTCTGCATGTACATTATCTGTCCCACGGACGGTGTACTCCGTCCAGCTCACAGCAGTTGTGGATGGACGTTGTGGGGTGTAGTATTAATTATCAAGCAACATGTGGCCACCTGTCTTGGTGCATGATTCGTGATTGCAATGATCCTTACTTTCCAAGAAAGGTATCCACATTCTGTCTTCTGGTTGTTATACATTTTGGTACTTGTCTTCCCAAAATGTTATCCACATAAAGAATTTTGTCTGTCAACCCTGTCTCCTGGTTTTAATAGTTTTTTGAAAAGATTCCACTTAAAAATTGTTTTATGTAATTATTATGTTTGAAAATTTTGGAAAAAATTCAAAGTCAGCATGTTGATCGATGAATCAAACCACTTGTTATAAAACATTATACTGCAAAAATTTGACAATTTCAGTTCTTAATAATTAATTAATAAAAAAATATAATCCAGCAAAACAACTACTGTTGATAATTATTTAGTACATGAAAATGGATGGTGGAAACTTGTATACCCGGTAGTTATGATAGAATTTCTGTACCACCTAAATTATCAGAACCCTGAGCATCAATTGAGAATGGTTTCTAAAGTAACATCCTGAACAGAGATACACGGGGGGAAACTGAAGATACCTGACATTGCATCATTGAATCAGAAATATAGCAAAAAACATAGACGATTGATAACACTGAAAATATATCTAGATAAAAATTATATGAACTACCAGCAATAGTAACGTCATGGAAATAGAACAAGGTCATTGAGAGATGCCTAATTGTCTGTCTCATTGATTGACAGGAGCATGCATTCACATCATCCGTGAGTTGATTCTGAAGCATGGTGATTGCTGTCCAGTCTAAATATAGCGACAATGACGGCCATTGTAACATGTTGGCTGGATGTTCCTTTGGTGAATTATTGAGCTCAGATATTGCCGCGTAGTCACAAACAGGCAAACAAATCAGACGCAACTGAAATATTTGTAAAATCTCGGAGCAATTGGTGTTTCTAATGTTATGAGACGGGTCCGCGTCTACGATGTCACCTGCATGGGACGTCTAGATGACAGCGAGATGGGATAATTACGGATTGCCATGGCAACTGACTCGGTGAAATTGGCCCCATTTTCATTGTGACATCCGTAGGCTTGTTGCTGATGAATGTTTTGCAAGTTGCAACATTTTACTAGGATTTGTATTACATGTTAAGTGTTATGGATGTGATTAAAAGTAGAAAGTCAGCCATTTTATTACAACATCATGTTATATAACTAATAACTATAAACCATGTTTGTTCAAACATATGGACCACAGAAAACGTGTTAATGAACCACAATATTATGTTATATAACAGTAAAATATAAAGTGTATATTTTCAAAACATGGACCACAAAAATATGTATTAATGTACCACAATATTATGTTATATAACAGTAAAATATAAAGTGTGTATTTTCAAACATATGGACCACAAACATGTATTAATGTACCACAATATTATGTTATATAACAGTAAAATATAAAGTGTGTATTTTCAAACATATGGACCACAAACATATGTATTAATGTACAACAATATTATGTTATATAACAGTAAAATATAAAGTGTGTATTTTCAAACATATGGACCACAAACATATGTATTAATGTACAACAATATTATGTTATATAACAGTAAAATATAAAGTGTGTATTTTCAATCATATGGACCACAAAGATATGTATTAATGTATCACAATATTATGTTATATAACAGTAAAATATAAAGTGTGTATTTTCAAACATATAGACCACAAAGATATGTATTAATGTACCACAATATGATGTTATATAACAGTAAAATATAAAGTGTGTATTTTCAAACATACGGACCACAAAGATATGTGTTAATGAAGCACAAGATTATGTTATATAACAATAAAAATAAAGTGTATATTTTTACATATATTGACCACATGTTTTACTAAGCCACAATATGACATTACATAATGTTAAACTATTTATTTTCAAACATCTTAACCACCAAGATGTGTTTGAGGGAGCCACATTTAACAGTTGTCTAAGTTCAACTAAATCCTTCTTTATGATAAATGCACCACTGAGGCACAGTATGTGTATTCTGGTTAATTGATTCCTTCCCTCTGTGTATTGTGATGGATAGTCTGAGATCCTGAGTCTACATTCATGTGATAGATTAATTATTAAGTGCACCAGAATTTGAAATGGTTTTGCATAAAGAAAAAATTTAGTGGTGAATTGGTGCATTCCGGAGTCGCTTGACTGAGCACTGAGCTCAATTTATTGATGTTGGTCAGCAGTGCATGGTCTTGTCACTCTGATCATAATTGACTGGACCATCACAGGTAGACAAGATCTTTCCTAACAGATGGCTGTTTAGTTTGATTCATTGAAAAAACCAAGTGTAATGATTTTACCAACAAGTTTCCTCCAAGCCAAAATATGATGTACGTAGACATGATTTTCAGAACATTCCTTTTGTGATTTTATCCAAGAGATGGTTTTGTAGGCATCGATTTTCATTGGACGTTGGCGAGGTCTCCCACTCTGCTCAAATTTTGGAGCTTGCAAAACATTTTGGGAGTTTGTACTTTTTCACTAAACGCTATGGAGGAGGCCTGGGCTAGACATTTTATTTTGGTATTTTGACCAATCAGAAGTGAGCATGATCACTCGGTATGGTCTGGTCTGTGTCCGAAAACTTTGTTTCAGAGCCAAAGGAGAAATAGTGGCCTGCCCTAAGAACTTGTTTTGGGTTGCAGGTCTTTGAATATAGACACAGAGACGAAGGAGAAAGAGAAAAATGCCTACTCATCTTCAGGCAATGGCTCCACCAATGGCACAGATGCTGAAAGTGGTAAGGGGTCGTACCAATGTATCTTATGTATGTTGCCAATTTTTGAATTAGAAATGATATATTTGATACCACATAACATAAGTTGGTAAAGACCACTGTGTTGGGGCACAGCGAGTGTTGTTGTAATGTAGGTGTAATCTAGGGTCTGTTTGTGTTTAAATGTAAAAGAGAAGTGTAAAACGAAATGTTATGTCTGTATGACAAGCCGGAGCAAATGATCTTATTTTCAGATGATTAGATCCAATATTTTAAACCCATTTACTCCCTATCTGCTGTATACTCTTTGTAGTGAGACAGAGGAAATGCTTGGTCTTATTGGCAATGCCTGCCATAATGGGACGTGGTGGTCAAATGGTCAGAGTGCCAGATCTGGACTGTCAATTGGAGGAACTGAGATTCTATTCCTTGTGCTGACCATTCGGTGGTTCCGTACCGGCCGCCCTCTCGAAACTTGGGCAATTTTGTTCACCCTACATTGCCTGAGTCTTTCTGAAGAGACGTCATAACCCATTGGTCCCTTCTGTCTGGTGACTATGCCAAGGGAAGTAAAAACCCACTCAGGGAAATGGAAAAACCTGTCATGGACTCACTGAGCTGGGATCTCATTTTCAAAACTCCCAATACCAGAATAATGAGCCAAATGTGTGGGCATTTACTGCAAGAAGGATCTGAAAGGAGATCAGGACGTCCACAGTGTCAATCTGACGATGTGAAGTATGAATTTAGTCGGTTTTGTAACCATCCCACATGCATGACATTTTAAACAAGTAAATCTTTTTACTTGCAAGGAGTAAGGTAAAAAATGTACCTCGGATATTGTCTGTAATAACACTTTTCAAAAACAGAGCTATGAGTCTATAAGGAAATTTTCTAGATATGACAGATTGCAGGATTGTGTGCGTGCGTACGTGTGTGTGTGTGTATATGTGTTTATACGTGTGGATGTGTATATGTGTTTATACGTGTGTAGGCATGCGTGCATACATGTTATGTGAAGAAAATTTTCTGACAACAGTGATTCTATTGCTGTCCACCAGGGGTGCAGACAATTGACACATGTCAGGCGATGTTTCTGCCGATCGGAGCCTCGATCTCGCTCCTTGTTATGTTTCTATTCTTCGACTCGCTTCAGATGGTATTCGCTGTGTGCACGGCAGGTAAGTTGGAAAACGCTTACGTTTATGGGCCCAATCGTTAGCTGTTTATTGTTCAAATGCAGAGTCATAAAATGCTCATGAATGCACGCACTCATGCATGCACACATTGATGCACACAAGATGTGTAATGACACAAATGCATGCACACACGCATGCACGCACACACACACACGTACGCACACACACACACACACAGACACACACATACACACACACACACACACACACACACACACACACACACACACACACACACACACACACACACACACACACACACACACACACAGACACACAGACACACACACACACACACACACACACACACACACACACACACACACACACACACACACACACACATACTCACACACACGTAAAACAAAAAATAAATTGTTGCTATACATTGTTAGAAATAAGATAGACTGTGGTGTAGATTTTCATTTAGGAATTTTTTTTAATAACTACATATTTTTATAAACTATTATCTACCGAGAAGCATCAAAAGACCAACATGAAGGGAAAAGAATAACCCAGTAACACAAACAGAACAGATTAGTCCAACAACAGTGACACACTTATGATTGCAAATGTAACCAACAAAAGCTCAGACACAAAAACACCAAGTACTGTGTTATAATTTACGAAGACATAAATATATTAAACTATATCATGCAAGGCGTGTCTAAGGTTACTGCACACAAACAATGTTAACGTTTTTGTCATTCGATACATGGGAATGACTGAAAAAGTGTCCTTCCCTCAGGCAAACTCTTTACACTGCCGATCACATGCACTTGTCTGGCAACAAGATGTCTGCTCGTCACTTAAAACACCTTAGTGTTTTTGCAAACAAAAATTATTGTTTACTGTAAGGTAATAACCCTTAAAATTATGGTGAAGTGAGAACATTACTTACAACGTGCTAGTTTTGGTCAAATTGTTTTGGGGAAATAAGTTTGTATTTCATACCTTCGTCCTCAGTAATTAGCCCATCTCGATTGAGGTTCCTTGATAGTCAGATATGTCGCATTGGAATTAGTTTAACTAATGTGCAAGAGCATACTTTTGTTCAAACCATCAAAATAATTAATTTTGATTGCAAGATTCTGTAACTTGTGAAAGCATGGGTTATGTCATAATACATAGAGGCTGAGCTACTTTTACCTTTTTAGTTACCGTAAATCAGTGAGATCATAATGGCGACCGTGCTTTTGAAAAAAGCAGTATTTCATGTGAAATCAGTCCATATCCTATAGCCAATAATAAATGACGAATTTGCAGAGTTTACAGAAAACTGGAAATTGGAGAATGTCAAAAATCACACCTTGCCTTATTTAGCTGTTTACTTTGAGGCGTTAACGTACATTTAGTTGGAGTATGCTGATATTGATGTTTACTGTCAGCTGGTGTCGAGATGTATTGCATAATGTCGTGATACCGAATACTTTGTTTTTCCCACATGTATCGTAACTGCCAGCAGTCCATTAAGATGTGACACTAACAGATAAAAGCAAATGATGCTGCGCTCGTCGATTTGTTCCATTTCTCTGTCCATTCTATCATAGCACACAGCACGTACATGTGTAATTTACATAGCAGACTTGTAAGAAAAGATGATTGATTGTTGTAAAGACGTCATAGTATGTGACGGAAGCTTTTGTTATGTATGACAGAGCAGAAGAAGCAGCTGAATATATCAAAGCTATTCTTAGAATACACTTTGCGGGATTCTTAGTAAATATTTCAAAAACCGACATGAATATTGTGAACCAAACATTACATGTTGTAGGCAACGTATGTAATAGCTATTGATGTGTAATTTAGATGAATTTGTAAGACGTACAACTCTACTGGTTTTGGGGTGAATCATAAAAAAAAATTCTTCTGTTTATCCTCTTTCCAACAGACAATAGTTATTTCTTGAATTTTATGCTTTCTTTTCAAATATTATAAATTGTTCTGTATTTTGTTATAACTGATATATTTGGTCTGTTTCTTGTTGGAAATAAACTACTGACTGATCGATTGAATATAGCAAATTCATCTTATAACCTGCAGTTTATACATAGATGCAAATTGTGTGAATGCATTTGATTAGTAAAGGCGGTGTTACGGACATGTACGCTCATGCAAGTGCAATTTGTGAATACTACGCTTGAGTGCGGGTATGCATTTATGTTTAGACTCCCGTGGGTTAGCGGTGACGCAGGATAAGCAGGGACGTGAATGTAATGGGGAGAGCGTGGTAGGGCAGTTGTATTTGGGTTTCAAATGTGTCAAGACAGTGAATAAAGCATTGCTACATTTTCACATATTCATAAATTCTCAATAACACAACTTACCCGTAGTAGTGCTATTCAGTGCAACAGATGGCGCTATCAAAGTGACTGCTTCCTCATTGAAATGCTTTGTATTCACTCATTGTCACTGTTGTTTTGTTGCAGTTCTGGCGACGGTTGCGTTCGCGTTCCTTCTCCTTCCGATGTGTCAGTACGTGCTGCGGCCGTGTTACAACAACACAAACAAGTACGTCTTTCACATAGCGCACTCATGACAATTACTGACCGTTTCACCAAGATAAAGAGCTCGTAAGACAAATCCAGCAATATATTGGATTGGTAGAATTGACCTATCAGTCACATTACCTGTTGTCAAGCAAAACCCCCGTCAAGCCATCAAAAAATGGATGCCGAACACATGGTCACTTCGGACATTCCATAGTATATTTTGTTGAAATTCTGGTTCCAAAAGTATTTCTTTTTAACAAAAATGTGAGGTAATGTTTTTGAAGTGACAGCTTTATTATGGAAATGTTTGATTTATGATATGTCATGCAGCGATAGTAATGTAATTCCCATTTATAACCGTTATCAACATTATGGGCAAAAGCAAAATTTGACAGAGGTGCTAGTTTTTTATTGTGACGTCGGCAGACTGCGACGTACTGGATACGTCAATTTAAGGACCTTATTTAAAATGCTAAATTCCGCAACCATATCACAGAGGACACTATTTCTGTGATATACTAGTGAAAGTATCTCCGAGGCACATCCTGATGTTTAAATTTTTCAATATGAAAGATCACTGCTAAGGAGAGACATCAATTATAAAGAGCAAAATTGGGCTTATGAGATTATAAGAACGTTAGTGAAACAGTTCCCTGATCTCAGGAGCTCACAAGAATGTTAGTGAAACAGTTCCCTGATCTCATGAGCTCACAAGAATGTTAGTGAGACGGTTCCCTGATCTCATGAGCTCACAAGAATGTTAGTGAGACGGTTCCCTGATCTCATGAGCTCACAAGAATGTTAGTGAGACGGTCCCCTGATCTCATGAGCTCACAAGAATGTTAGTGAGACGGTCCCCTGATCTCATGAGCTCACAAGAATGTTAGTGAGACGGTCCCCTGGCCTATACATAAATATCTTACATGTAGTGCACAAGTCACAACTGGTCTGTTTACCAACGTGCAAAATCTCGAGTTGAAATACTGAAGACTCGGGGGGCATGGCAGCAAATCACACATATTAAAAACAATTAGAAATCCTCTTGATTGATAGGATGGCACTATACCATGAAATTATGTGCTCCACTGTTGTCTGAGATACTATTGCCCGGGAGTACTATTGTTTTGGGTGTACTACTGGATGGTGTACTATTTTCTGGGGTGGTACTATTGGATGGAGCTACTATTGGATTGGTGTACTGGAGCGCAGTAGCGCAGTGGTACGAGCTCCGGACTCTCGACTGAGAGAACGCGGGTTCGAATCCTGTGCGGCGGTGTCGAACCTTGGGCAAGTTCATTTACTCTAGATTGCTTCAGTTCACTCAGCTGCATGAATGAGTACCTGGCTATAGACAGTAGCGGATATTTGTGTACGAATAATCTTCCGCATTAATTGCAGCGGGGGTGAATGCTTCCCAGAGAAGTTGAGATGGTCTGGGTCTGCCAGGGAGTAAAGTGTAAAGCACTTTGAGCAGTCCACTGGATACTGCGCTATATAAGAATTTACCTTTTTTTATTGGGGTTGTTTTTTGTGAACTATTTTTTTAGGTTATGGTTACTGAATGATTAACAAACATATCCATCTGCCATCACTGATGTTTCCTAGGGTAATATTATTGGGGTACTATTTTTCTGGGTGTACAATTGAGTCGCTACTATTTTCTGGAGGTACTATTGTTTGGGTGTGTTATTCAATAGGCATTTACTATTGCTTGGGTATATTATTTTCTGAGGGGGTAATACAGGATGGAAATACTATTCAATAGGGGTGTACTAGTGTATTATTTTTAGAAGGTGTAGTGTAGGATGGGAGTACTATTCATAGGGGTGTACTAGTGTATTATTTTCTGAGGAGTTATAGGATAGTACACCTCTAATGAATATACTATTCATTAGGGGTATACTATTGTCTGGGTGACATCTGATGGGTGGACAAGAGAGATATGTCAACTGATGATGTTGACATGTTGCGTTGTCTGTTGTAGGATCTCGTTTGGCTGCTGTGGTCGTTTCACTCCGGCCGAGATACTCTCCTTCTGTCTCTCGTTCATCATCGTGTGTGTCTGGGTGCTCACCGGACACTGGCTACTCATGGACGGTCAGTGCAATTAATTCACCCTTTATGTGTCTGTCCGTATAGCATTACTTTCATAAAATAGTCCCTTTGCAGTTGATTTAGCCCATTGCAAATCAAAGTTGTTGATGGTAAAATCTGCAGTAGGTGAATAGATTAGCCATAAGTAGTCGGTTAAACGGAGGCAGTCTGTTCCTGGTTTTTCATTTATTCATTAATATACTGTAATGTTCTTAAGACTTAAATAACTATGTTGTAGGTATACTGCCTGCCAAGTTGTTTTAGTGAGCCTGTAACAACATTCACAATTTGGAAGATATGTCCCAGAGCTTGTTCAAATGGTACCAAAATCCAGTTTCAAAACAAACTTTATTGGCAAAATAACTGAGCCGGGCTGAGTTAAGCAGAATACTCTGACGTTCAATAATTTCCCTTTTTCCCACATTCAACACAGCAGACTTCCTGTTACAAGTTACTAAGCTGGCTAATTCTGGGTAGAGAAACAGACTGGCTTTTTATTTGACATATTTATCTTTTAATATATTTTAACTTATTTTAGACTCATAAAACGTTATTTTGTTTATATTTACTTATTTAACGCCCTTGAGCAGGACCATACCTGTATACACGGCAGGCTATAGCTGTCTGATGCATTATGTTTGCCCCTTGCAGCCCTGGGCATGGGTCTGTGTGTCGCCTTCATCGCCCTGGTGCGTCTGCCCAGTCTCAAGGTGTCCACCCTCCTGCTTGTTGGTCTACTCATCTATGACGTCTTCTGGGTATGAATCCTCGCTTCCCTTGTTTTATCTAATTATAATTGAGCTAACATATGCACGTAGTGGAGTGCAGTGGCTAGAGCGTCAGACCCTCAATCGATAGAACCTAGGTTCGAATCCTGTGCTGTGGGGTCGAAATATGGGCAAGTTCTTTCAGTCTACGTTGTTTCAGTTCACTCAGCTGTATGCATGAGTACCTGGCTATAGACAGTGGTGGATATTTGTGTACTAATAGTCTTCATGCATTAATTGAAGTTGAGACGGTTTTTTGATTGAGCGGGTCTGCCATGGAGTAAAGAGTAAAGCACCCTGAGCAGCTGTAAAGACTCGATATTGCGCTGTATAAGAACTTACCTTTGATATAGTTATGTATCTGACTCTAATTCTGAGCCACTTTGTTGCAGGTGTTCTTCTCGGCCCGTTTGTTCAGTACGAATGTCATGGTCAAGGTAGCCACAAGGCCCGCAGAAAACCCGGTAGGTGGGGCGTTACCCCTGTGTCATGCATGTTAAACAGGGTACCAACAAGTGATACTTTTACTTATTTCACAGTCAGTTTACCTTTTGTTCAGATGACTGCCACTAGATGGCGACCCGGTAGTCCTTCAGCGCAGACGTAGTCACTCCGGTGTGTGCCCCCATCTTTTCAAGAGATCGTCATAGATGTGTGGAAGCCGGTACAGTTCGTCGTCTCGGTTCATGTAGTCCTTGTTTTTTAATCCAGATACTTCTTTGATGCCTCTTGTCCTCCAGTCCGACTCCCTGTCCACAAATTTGGCCCCCTCCCAGTTGACTATGTGATTTTGCTGTGTCATGTGGTCTGTGATCGCTGATTTGTTCATCTCCTTTTCCGATGTTTTTCTGTTGTTTCTCTTTCTTGCTGTGTCACTTTGTATTTCTTCATGGTCCGTGATCGGATAATCCTTGGACATACGGAAGTACTACCATGCCTTTGTCCTTGTCTTTTTCCACAGTCTTCTTCCTGATGTTGGCTTCATTCTTTTGTTTCATCTTTCTTTGTACCGTTGATACGGTCCACTGTGGATACCCGCATCTCTTTAGGACTTCTTTAATGTGTTATCTTTCTTTGCGTTTATCTTCCTCCTCTGTGACGAGTGTTTCACATCTGTCTAGTATCGTACGGATCACTCCCATCTTCTGGTGTAATGGATGATATGAGGAGAAATTTAGATATTGGTCCGTGTGGGTACTCTTCCGGAAGATCAGAAGTTTCACCTCCCCCGATTCCTTTCTCACTAGTAATGTGTCTAAAAATGGCATCTTTCCCTCCGTTTCCTCTTCGTGTATAAATTTTATGCTGTTAGTTTCATCCACTGTGTTGAGATGGTCGGTCAGGTGTTGTGTCATCCCTGCCTTTACAACTTCGAGAATGTCATCAACATAGCGTTTCCACATTCTTGGTTTACATGTGACAGGGGTTGTGGTGGCCTCTTTCTCGAGATGTTCCATGAGGAGGTTGGCCACAATGGGGGACACAGGGCTACCCAAGGCTGTGCCAAATTTCTGTTGGTATACAGTGTTTCTGAATGTGAAGTAGGTTGTGTACACAACAAAGTCCAGTAGTTCCATAATATCTTCTATTTCCAGTCTCGTCCGGTCTGCTAAAGTGGCGTCATTCTTTAGTCTGGTCTTGATTATCTCCATTGTCTTCGGTATAGGTGTGTTCGTGAACAGAGACATGACATCATGGGAGGTGAAAATTTCATCTTAGTGTAGTGTCAGCGATTTCAGTTCCCCTGCCAGGTGTCTTGAGTTTGACTACCGCTAATTTTCATCTAGACGACTACTGCTAGATGGCGACACTACCATATCGCCATCTAGCAATAGTCGTCTGAAGAAGACTGCTGGAAGCAGTCGAAAAGTCAGTAGAACAAAAGATAAACTGACTGTAAAATAAGAAAAAAGTCAGTCCTTTGAACCACCCAGTCTGATGAATCACTTCACTCAGGATACCAATAAGTCATGGAAATCTAGAAAGTCATTGATCCTGTAGCTAATTTTTTCAAGCGTCCGATAAGTTTTAGAATTTTATTAAGTCGGATATTTTGCTGAGTGCCATATAACAATTTACTGAGTTTACGTGACATAATTTTTATGTAGTTAACTTTTCAGAGAAAAAACATGATTTTGAACATTTATTAGTTTTGCACTTCTGTGTACGCATTTATTAAATATTTGAAAATAATGATCGTTTCCATGTGTTTGTATCACAATCTGATATCAGCTTCTAATTAAATTACTTATAGTTGTTAGACACACAAATATAACAATACAATTGAGTGAAGTATATATTTTAAAAGTTAAAGCTACAATGAATATTATATGCTTTATGTGGCAATGCGAGGGTTTAGATACCAATGATATTTAATTAAAGTAGTCTGGAAATATTTTACAGATTATTATATATTTGTACTGTAAACGATGTTCCTAAATTTGCTGAAAGTTATCTATGTTCTTCTCCATCAGGTGGGAATGTTTGCCAAGAAGCTGCATCTGACAGGCCTGATGAGGGACGCACCCAAATTATCCCTTCCAGGGAAACTAGTCTTTCCCAGGTGGGTAGAATTGGGTTAAAATAAAAACGGACACTTAGAAGAAACCGGAAAAATGCAGGTTACAAAAGGTTCTAATTTACACCTACACAAACCACTTGTTTACATTGGTGCCATCTCGTGAATTCATCACCACTCTAAATAACTTTGATTGTGTTTTATGAAGTACTTTAACAATTGGTAGATGAATGGCCAATGTACCTATAGGATGGGACAGAATGCAGAAAGAAGCAAATGGACTTCTGTTCCTTGGTGGAGAGGCACTTACAATATTACAAAGTCGGCATATTAATATATGTATGTATTAACATGCTAACTTTAACAGCGGTACGTCGGTATCTCCTCCGAGGCACTGAATAGGCACCAACTAGGGATTTCCTTCTTTTACATAAGTTAAATAATTTATTAAATTAATTGACAGAGTTACCGCTATGACAGTGACTAAATCTAGTCATGGTAGGAGTCCCTTACATGACATTATCTGTTAATTTTCCAAACATATGTTATATACTTATCACTTCATTTTTTTCTTGCCAACTTGAATGTACAGTTTCTGTATCGAATATTCTGTTGTATTATGTCTTTGGGTCAAAGAAATATTTCCTGTTCCTGCTTCTAATCGTGTTTGTTTGTAACCTGTTGCATGTGGTTGTCATGGTTACTGTTGCCTTCTTTGCAGCATGCAGAATTCTGGCCACTTCTCAATGCTGGGACTTGGTGATGTAGTAAGTAATTCCTTTATTCAGTACTGTTTCATGATGTCCTTGGTGATGGTCATAGACTATTCTCAAATGTAGTATTCATGCTTAGAACCAGTATTCCAATTGTTGATTTATACGTTCTGTGAAAAACTTGCTGTCTTTAACTTAGGCTCAGATTAAAAAACTTCAGTCACTCAGCCTACGTTATATGAAATACATTTCCAATTTGTTCTGATTTCTAACATCAAAACATTTTGAAAATGTTCAAGACTTTTCCAACAACAGTACAGCTGGACTGTATCTAACTGTATCTAACCTTAACCGCCAGTATAAGTGTATGAGGTTGATGCCTCTCAATATATATTTTACTGCATGTTTTCTGACAGCCAAGAATTTAATTATTTTTGTGTCCGAAATCTGAATACATGCAGTGATTGCGGTGATGTCATAGTCTTGCAAGTGCATGTGACGACTTCATTCTTGTGCTGCCCCCTTGCAGGTGATGCCGGGATTGCTGCTGTGCTTCGTGTTGCGCTACGACGCGTACAAGAGGGCACAGGTGAGCTCTGCGGAGGTCGGACTTCCCCCGCCCCTCATGTACTACCACAGAGTTACATACTTCCACTGCTCACTCATAGGATACTTCCTCGGTGAGTATTACAACTGTCATATATGGATCATAGATACTTCCTCGGTGAGTATTACAACTGTCATATATGGATCATAGGATACTTCCTCAGTGAGTATTACAACTGTCATATATGGATCATAGGATCCTTCCACGGTGAGTATTACAACTGCCATATATGGATCATAGGATACTTCCTCGGTGAGTATTACAACTGTCAAATATGGATCATAGGATACTTCCTCGGTGAGTATTACAACTGTGACGATACAGTACCCTCTTTGGCACTTGTGTCGGTCCCGACTGAACTCGAATTCGCCATAATAACTACACTTTTGCTTAAATTTGATACATTATTGCATTGGTACCATCATTGAACATAATTCAAAGTATATTTATGTTACAAAAATGTTGCGACAAAGCGCACTTTCGAAGCCCAAATAGTGACTCGGTTTATGCTAGTCTGCGCCGCTGCGGCCGTGTGTTACCACACCGTTGAAATGATTGATATAGTAGCTATTTATGCCTCAGAAATGCACTAAGGTGATATAATTGTAAACATAAATTATGCCTAAGACGATGTTGAATGATGGAATTAACCCATAGAGGTATCAAATTTAGACAAAAGTGTAGTTACAATGGTGAAATCGATGTGGGTCCGCATTCAACACAAGTGCCCCCCGTTTACACATATCACAATACGTGAGTATCTATTAATGTCTGTTTCATTTTCTGTGACAAATGAGCAAAAAACTAATACAGTTCTGAATATATGGTTGTTGTGGGTATTGTTTTTTTCACACAACCCAATTAAAAAAAAAAGTATTTTTAAACATCACTTTAAAAAAGTTTGCTTAATTTTTAGCAATAACAAAAAAACTATTGGAGTAGATGAGGTATCATTTTAAAGCTTATGATCTGTGGAATCCAAAAAGGTTCAAAAATCTATTTAGTAATTTTGCAATGTAATACATACTTTGCGGTGTCTGGTCACAAGATCTGGAATCAACTTCCTATCATGTTAACCCATTAGACCCCGGCCAGGTAAATTGACTTGTGTCCCTGTTCCCCAGGCTGCTGACACAGATCTCAACATTTCTGGGTGCCTGCAGGTTTTAAGCTGTATCTTCAAAACTATTTATTTTCTATAATTGCATGCTATGTTTATTTTGATGTTCATTGAATTCTCGTTAAAATAGTTTGTCTTTGGTGTCGATTGGTTGTCATTTATAGTTGACAAACGTACAAAATTAATATTCCGGTGGAATACCATACATTTTAATGACATCAAATGCATTCTACTGTGTATTTAGACTTGTTATGCCTTGCTTAGACATGAGACAATGTAAATCAGTTCAGTTTGTATAAATATAGACAGCAAACACAGCTTTGTAAGCTGTCATCCTACATATGGCTTCTGTGTCACGTCAATGTCAGTGTTGACATTGTGATCACTAGTATATTGACACCTGAAACAACCAAATGTCAACCATTAGAACAATTGACAAAGTGTTAGAATACTTACCTAATAATTCATTATGATAAAAGACATAATTTTCATATAACAACATGTAAACAGCAGTCTCCGTGCCGAAAACACAACTGACGGTGACAACGAAACAAAAACAAAATCCAAGTCATCCATGTTATCGCTCATTCAGTTGGATTTCGAACATAATGTCAACTTACCTTTAATTCAGTGTCGTCAGAATTGGCCCATCCAACGAAATAATAGCGCAGACTAAACAACTACGATGTGCAAGGCGCCGCCATTTTTGAAGGTCCACATGTGGCGAACTTCTATCGCGAAAAACTACATTTTGTCAATGTTAGCACATGTCAAAAATATCCACAATTCATAGCTCAGATAACAAGGAATCAGCCAGTATTAATCTCTTAAGTATCCGCTAGATAGGGCCACCGCTAGAGGCTTTATCTTCCTCGGGCGCTCTGGGGAGAAAACACCCGGGCCTAATGGGTTAAAATCATCTAAAACTACAGCTACCTTTCGTAAAAAAACTCAAGACTTATTTGATATCGCATTCCCACCCTAACCTTCAGTGGTCCCTTCCTCTAATGGTGACCTTTGCTCATCCCGGTTCACGTTTTTGCCCAATGATTCTAATATGCTGCACCCCTGAGCTCAGTTTCCTGGAGATGTAGGTGCTATTGAGGTTTATCATTAGTATGGTATCATATGCTCTAGTAATCTTAATGGTCGTTACATTTTATCAGGTAATTCACAATGACATGATAAAATGTATGTACAATTGTACAGATATCGTTAATGGTTATAATTTTTATAACTTATATATTTATTAACTTTTTAACTTATTACCTTATTTTATTGTATCTATATTAACATACACTTTTAAAAACTGTGTATTTTTATGCCTGTTTATATGTAGCAATTGTTTATGGGTTTTATCTGAAATAAATGTATTCGCATTCGTTGTGTGCTTCCAGGCTTGCTGACAGCGACCGTGTCTTCGGAGCTGTTTCGGGCTGCCCAACCAGCTCTCTTGTACCTCGTGCCATTCACACTACTGCCTCTTGTTACAATGGCCTATCTCAAGGTGAGTGTCTTGGGCTGCCCAACCACACCCTTGTCTTCTTGGGCTGCCCGACCACTCCTTTAACTTCTAGGGCTGCCCAAACACACCTTTGTCTTCTTGTGCTGCCCAATCACACCTTTGCCTTATTTCTGACTGTATAGTTTCTTAAAAGTGAGCTTCAACTGTTATTAACTTTGCCTTGTTTCTAATAATAGCCATTCTTCTTCCTTTGTATTGTTTCTAATCATTGAGTTATTTTCACCTCTGTCTTGTTTCTAACCATTAAGTTACTTCAACATTTTGTTTCATTTCTGTTCGTAGAGTTACTTTCACCTTTGTCTTGTTTTTTGGGCATTATTTTCTGCCACTTGTCAACCTTTGTCTTGTTTTTGACTTTCAAGTTACTTGCATAGATATTTGTCTCATTTCTAATCATAGAGTTACTTCTACCTTTGTCATGTTTTTTTATCTGTATGTTACTTCTACCTTTGTCAATATTGCCTTGTTTCTGATCATAGCATTTATTTTGTCTTTGTCTTGTTTCTGACCCATCGAGACAATTCCATGTTTGTCTTGTCTCTGATGATTTGTTTTTCCCCATTTGTATTGTCTGTGATCTTTCAGTTACTTCCGACTTTGTCTAGATTCTGGTCATCAAGTTCATTCAACCTTTGTCTTATTTCTTGTAATTTACTTCTGCGTTGGTCTTGTTTCTTTCCGATCATTAATTTACTTTGACATTTGTCTTGTTTCTGTCATTGACTTTCTTCTAGCATTGTCTTGTTCCTCATAATTGTATTACTTATTGCCTTGTTGCTAATCACCACTGTATTCTCCCTTGTAGGGTGACTTACGTCGGATGTGGACGGAGCCGTTCATTGTCAATACGCCCCCAAAGTTCATGGAAGTATGACCTTCTTCATTGGTGTTGTGAACAAAGTGCAGTGAACTTGTTCACATGGATTGTCTTCCGATGTAAACTGGAGAGGCATATAATGCCACCTGATTCACACAACAGGATTACGGTATGAGATTCACAAAATGACATGGCGGGTCATCTTACAACTGGAATCATAAAATGGCATGTCATGTCACCTGGTACCACTGGACTGGATTATGGTACTGGAATCACAGTGACATGTCTTGTCACGTCACCTGGTACCACTGGACTAGATTGTGGTACTGGAATCACAAAGTGACATGTCATGTGATGTCACCTGGTACCACTGGACTAGATTGTGGTACTGGAATCACAAAGTGACATGTCATGTCATGTCACCTGGTACCACTGGACTGGATTGTGGTACTGGAATCACAAAGTGACATGTCATGTCATGTCACCTGGTACCACTGGACTGGATTGTGGTAGTGGAATCATAGTGTCATGTCACATCATCATCTGGTACCACTGGATTGTGACACTAGAATCACACAGAGTCATGCCATTGGCTCCAGAGTGAGACTATAAATGACGTGATATTTCACAGTCGCAAGAAACTGAACACTGAGTCATTCACATATTTGCTCTTCCAGTGATGTAGATACTGCAAACTCATTGTCGTGTTTCTCAATGAGAAGGAACGACTATCACTTGGTGCTAGCGAAGCCGGCAGTCATGTGACTGAACACTGTCATCAAATCATACTCCTCATGGTTATGGTCAACGTCTGGAGGTCAATGAAACTTAACCTTTCGGGGCCAACCTGAATACGTTTAGCACGAAGAATGCCACTGGGAATGGCAGGATACCAGGTACAAGAAGATTAATGCTAATCTGTGAGTAGAGAACTCCTGCAATGGATACCACTGTTGCATAGAGAGCAGGGAACGCATTCGTTGAACAGTCAGTCATTGAGTGCATGCAGAGGTGATTTATTCAGCGGGAATGACTTCTCGCCACTAGTCGTTCTTCGATGTCCAAGGCTGTTTTTTCAGAGAGTGATTGTAGACATTTTACAGACATTTTCTCGAAGGACCACATAATGTAGCTGCTATATGTTAGTCGGATCGCCAATGTTCATTCAGACCAGAGTTGCCAAATCTCTTGGATTCCCACGGACGTCAGAACACTCCAGATATTTCAGGGTGCTTAGTAAAAACTGGCTTGCTTGTTGTTTTAGACCTAACTACAGGAATTGTTGCCTGGATGTTCTCCTGAAAAAGCAGGGGTCTGGTTTAGGGGCACAATTACAACAATGGGTCAAAATGTGTGTCGATCGCTGTTCAGATGTGACATCGTTTACCACAAGATGAACTATTTCAATATGAAAACAATTTCTTACGATCATGATGAGAGAAGATGTTTATGTCTTATACGGTGAAGTATGTGTAGGTAATTGTAGCAGAGGTAACATGTGTAGCTGTCTCGGTGTGCATTTTTTATAACAAGAGATAAATACCTCCGAAAAAAATCAAAGGTAACTGTCGAAGAAAGGTGTTTTTAATCAACTTCCTCCAAAAACACACTGAAATTATTTATAGCAAGTGACCGAGCTTGCACAAAATGTTTCAAAAGTGCATTTGTAGAATGCATCTCATAATCTGTTCAGGAAACATCATCAGAACTCGTGGCTTCGAGATTTTCTGCCATAGGATCATTTACATTTGGTGGTATGTTTGGAAAATTAAAATGTTGCATTTGATTTTAATGCGTTGGAGTTTTGGTAAACTGAGTTTGCTAGCAGCTGTTGGGATTGCACCATATTAATTGTTATCAGACTGGGTGCATTTTGTACGAAAGCAACTAATATGGACTGGTTTCACATATTTGTGTTCTATTACCACAAGAAGTGATCAATTAAGGGGTCCTTATTTCAGGTAGTGGCTGATCCTTTAAAAGACTGGGTAATTTCATTTGCGTGTGTTGCTTCAGTTCACTTGGCTGCATGAATGTATACCTGACAATAGCAGTGGTGGATGTGTGTGATCAAATAGTCTTTGTGTAATTATTGCAGCATGGCTGAATTCTTCCCAGAGAAGTTAGGATGCTGTTCGAATGGAAAGGTCTACCAGGGGATGAAATGTAAAGCACTTACTGCGCTGTATAAGAACTTATTTTTCTGGTACAACACCATGGCTCAGTTGTGTAAATGTGTTATTTAGCTTTGGTGAAATCATCAGCGATTTAATAAATTATTTCCTGTGTAAAAAATTTCAAACGTGGCCTACCTATTATCCAAGGTCAGTCACGCTTTTATGAGTTACCCGATATTCCAACGAAAGTGTATTATTTTTATGACTTCAATAAAAGTACATCTCATTTATGAAACCATCTGATAGCATAGGTTGATTGTCTGTTTCATGGATGGCCAAGAATCGGCCTGGGTTGTAATTATTAACAGCCAATTTGCTGAATAACATTTTAATGTGGCAATATCACGACCACATTGAAACAGCTTTGCCGTTAAATCTGCTAGCGTCTAGTGTGTGGCCAATATAGTTGACTATAAGGTGAATGTTTTGTTTTACTTTTCATGGGATAAAAATCCAAATAGTGAATAAGGTTTCAGGCCATTAAATCACAGTTTGACGAGCAGTAATAGGTTAGCAAAAGTGTGCTACTTTGAACTGATGCGGGTTCGATAGGCGTTTGACCTTGGGAATGTGTACTTTTTACGTGCTGTTGCAAAGCGTTGTGTTGGTCTGATATCAAACCTCAGCAACTACCGCTGTATTTTAACGTAATTTTCTCATATGTTCGTATCTGTTTTTATAGGTGACGCGTCAGCATAAACTGCCGGTTTCCTATTTTTTACTCAACTTAAGTAATACTATCAGCAAGAACGTTGTGAACATGTCCAGTTTCTTTAAGGTAATCATCACAGAATCATAACAAACTTGTTGCTTTTACCCGTTGTAGATGGGTAAAGTAAAAACCTGAGTGTTTAATCGAGCATGTCTAGGTGACATAGTACACAGACCCTACTCTACCCATTCACTTCTGAATGTCTTAACATTTTCAAAGATACCTTTTGTGCCAATTCAAGTGCTGGTGACTGGTCTTATGCTGTGCTGCCACCTAGTGAATGTTACATACATCACTACATGAGAATAGCATGTTTGAGTGACTCAAATGGAAATCGACTGTTGTTCGTGGAAATGGGATTTCAATGAGGAGACATAATTTATCTTGCAATATCATGTGAAATATTATGATTACACATATGTAGGTGTGTACTTTCTGTAAACACACCACCAGTCAACTGTGCGTTGTTCGTTATGAATGTAGGATGTATGTGTGTGTGGCGTGCTGTGATGTGCAGGTTTTGGGGTCGGATATGGTGTAGTTTATCATAAGCCTCACCTGTGATGCTATTGAACATAATTTTGTGTGCGGTGTCATCAGATTGTTAAAAATCTGCAAATAGTCACGTCTTACATGTTAATCTTCCTCTACGATTGTTATAAAGTGTCCTATGAGTGCAAACAGTAATGTGTGTTCATAAGACATTGTATGCCAGTATATATATATATATGTATATAATATATGCTTTGCATATGTGTTTGCAGATAAAAAAAATTAGAAATTCACTCAATTACCATGCTGCAAGCCAGGTGGAAAACAGTATTTGTGTGTGTGCACATATTATAGTGTGCATAATGTTATATCAAAATACCAGTACATAAGTACATTGTCCACAAACAGACTTGTATATAATATATATAACTGTATATTCACACTTATAACTGAACAAGTAGCTAATATAATATATGTGTGTGTGTGTATATATATATATATACACTGTATACGTATATATATATATATGTGTATATATATGTGTACATATATCTGTGTATATATATATATATTGGCTGTTTGTTCAGTTATATAACTGAAGATTGTGGCAGACAAACCCACCATTAATAGTGGGTAAATCTACAACATCTGGCACATTCTTAAATAGCCCAGTGACTTTCCCAATATCTCTATCAGCCATTTTTTCTAGATATATATTTCTGTGTCATCTGCTACACAAATATGTTACAGTAACGCTGTGGGTCATTTTACAGTATTATAAGAAGCTGTAAAGAGAAGAAAACATGAGAATGTTTCACGTACTATCTCTGAAATATAATGTTATATAAATTGTTGTTGGTCGGGGCGTCAGATTGACTGCAGTGCACCATATATATGTGGTTGTCGTGGTTACTTGTTGTGTGCTTTTGTATTCTTTGTACTGGTTGGTCGGGCTGTGACACTATGTCTGAGACAATGTGTCAGGCACCGGTAGTTGTTTAAGTTATGATTGTCATTACTCGTTGTAGGTGTCATTAAAATAGACATTGTCAATTTGATGTGCTCGTGTTGTTGTTTGTGGCATATCGGGTATTGTTCACCTTTATTTGCCATCTAATGCATATGGTGGAATCACTGGCCAACAAAGTGCAGCGTTATTATTCTCTGATATAGAATGATGCCAGTGAATGAATACAACTAATGATTGACTCGGGGATAGTTTTATCACAGAGAGCATGTTAAAACATGTCTCCATCCTGCAGTAAGCTTTCAATAATACCACAACCGTAATCTCTACATTTGTAAATAGTGTAAATGGTTAAGAACGTCGATGTCTGATATCAGACAGAATTTATTTTGTTTGTGGAGGCAGTTTCATCTGGCATTGGATATCAATATTTTAAGTTCCGGACCAATATTGACATCATCACATCAGTGTTTACAAACTTTCATTTGGGGGGTGGAGGGGCTGAGGCTAGGTGAAGGTAGTTTTGTCTGATATCGAACATAAATGTTCTGAGATGATCCTTAATCAATGTATACAATGAATTCTGGACTCGGAGCAAGCATGCGTTTTATTAGAGACAACATATTACTATTCCTAATATATACATATCATTTATGTCAGTGCAGTGCTTTTGTCTATTACTGCATTACCTATTAGTGGAATATCTGTACTATCCGTGAATGTCAATGGCTGTATAAAAGGTGTGCAATTTTTGTGTCGGTGGCAAACCTTAACAGTTTAGTCAAGTACTCCAACACAAACAAACGTGAAATTAGAACACAAATTTGTCCTAGAAGATGTTACAATACACTCCAGTACCTTCTTGTTCACAACATCTGTAAATACACCTTGAAACATGTATGCTTAATACACAACTTAACGGCTTAGTAAGTTTACGTTGCAGCTGCCACATAAGATATATTCATCACTAAAACTGCTAGTAGAAAACAGCATAGAAGAATGTACCCGGTAGTCATGTACACAAAAACCTTTAATAATTAAATAGTTGTAACAAAAGTATTACATGTTACTTCAGTTTGACGCAACTTGAACTTTGTCAATGGATTCCTGTGATATTACAAAACAGGTTTAACAACTAATGAACTTCCTGCTAACGCGATAATTATATAAGTTGTATTATTAATAATAGTGAGTAGTAGTTAGCAGAGTAAAACAACTTATTCTTAATATATTTGAATGAATAGGTACATAGGTGCATAGTGGTAGACACTGACTAAATAATGGGCGAGTCACCTACATCAATGATAAGTCAAAGGTGTGGCATGTCCGCATACCACTGATTATTGTTTATTAATTGTTGATTATACAAGTGCACATTCTTTGTTGTATGCCAGACGTTTGCAGTTTCACAGAAAATTTGCACTGGGCTCTTCTGATGACAGACTTTAGTATTTCACAGAGTGTTTGCAATGGGCTCTTCTGATGCCCGAAGTTTGCATTTCACATATTATTTGCAAAGAGCTGCCAAGTTGTTTGGGGAAATATGCGTGTGTTCTAGTTCTCCAAAAGGCCACCGGTTGGCAGCACTGCAGTTTCTCAACAGGACACTGGGTGGCGGCACATTTAGTTATTCAAATTTGCCGTAAGACAACATTTTATACACGTTGGAATAATAAGAAAAACCTCATAAAGTCCATGGGTGCTCTGCACTCTCCGTCAGTGACTACGAATAAATATATCAACATGTGCATGAAAACAAGCCTGTTTGTGTTAGTATTTTAAAAAATTGTATTGCCTCAAATATGCGAGAGATTTACAGGTAGGTGCGTGAGAGCGTGAGGTGGACTCCAAATGCGTGACTCTCACGCCAAATTTGTGAGACTTGGCCGCTCTGTTCGCAATGAGCTCTTCTAATACCTCTGTCATCTGTGCCGCAATAAATTTGCCACCATGCAGTTAGTTGTCTGTAGGCAAAAAGAATAATATCGATTAGCAGTGGTGATACTAACACCCACGCCATGCCACACACGCACACACACATTTTAAAATTAAATTAACAATTCACTTTCATTCAGTTAACAATTAATTTAAATTAACTTCAATTAAATTACCACTTAACTTCAACTCAGTTAACAATTATTGTTAACTAAATAAAATTACATTAAGAAAAATAACCACTAAGGGGGTTAACTGGAACAAATGTCTCACAGGGCAAACGTGCTAGTAAATTAATGCATAATTGTATTGTATAAGTATCTCTAAAACATGAAAGTTAAATACTGTAGGCATTGCCTGATTGAGTTCACATTTTCCCTTGGGATTTCGTCATGTTGAATTATGTTCAGAAACCTCCAGATTTGATATACACTTTGACATGAATGGGTGGCAGATGCTAATGAAGCAGATATGTGGCTGTCTGTGGCAGAAGCCTTGGCATGTCCATAGGTACTGTTGACTCAGAGTGTGGATTAGCACTTGTCAGTGTCCATGGTCAATGTCCCGTTTGTTCTTCAGCCATGCTCCAAGGTATCACTACACACTAACACCAGACTATACAAGTCTTTGGGCAAACCCAGTCCTCTATACCCAGTACTCTTACATAATACAACTGTAGCATCTGATCACCCATTGAACGTCACAGTTCACCCAGTTCGGTTACTGACTGGACATTTGAAACTGTTCAAAGAATTGCTTGGACCTAACTAATTGCTTTCGTTCATGTTAGTTGGATCACTGGCTGCTTCTAGTGTGCACTATGATCATCACAGCTAATTACATTTATTGACAGCAGGCCAGTGACAATTTCCTTAGGAATGCATACAATAATACCCCATAAACTTACTTGAAAGTTAATTCAGATTTTCTCTATTAAATTAACCTCTTCGAGAAAAGTTAATTACATTTAATTGGATTTCTTGAGAAAGTTAATTAATTAAATTAAGTTGAGTTAATTGAATTAGCAATTGAAATTAACCCATGCCTGACACACATCACACACCACACACACACACGCACGCACGCACGCACGCACGCACGCAAGCTCAGAAAGACGAAACATCAAAATGTTTGTTGCGCCATAGATGGGTATAAGCTAGTTTGCTATGTGTGTGTGAAATATTGATGTATGTACGTACCTGCTTGAGCGGATGTTCCGGACTGCACAACCTTCTTGACTCTGTTCAGCTGTCAGCCGGATTCTCGAGATCGATGTCGAAAGCTTTCGGACCCTCCCACGAGAAGCCAATGACGAAGTACACCGTCTTGTTCCACATGTCGCGATTGAAGATTTTGTACATCGTTGGTATGTTGATGGTTCCTCGTTTCCCGTTGTCGTACTCAAGACGGACGTCGACCGCTTCGCCGTCGCTGCGCAGACATCCGGTGAACCTCTGCAGTTTGTTGACGATGTCCGGTGACCTGAAGAAACTTGTACCTCGTTTACTCACATCGTTTTCTTGATGGGTCGGTCAGTTTCACGTTTGTAAGGATACTTCTCGTTGAACGCTTTCTTCCATTTGCGAAGGGAATCTTGGAGGTCGCGTGGCAACACATAACATGTCTTGTTGTTACGAGGCCAGTTGAACATGGCGTAGAACAGATATGCCTCCAGGTACGTCATCGGCGACTCGCTACGTCTCTCGAACAACTCACGACTGTACAATGACACGTTGTCATACGTCTCTTCAGACTTCTCGTCTGGACATCTGACTGACAGTGCAAGGCATACACTGATGACAATTCTGAGGTCCATCGAATTCCTACTTGCATTGCTCGTATTGCATTCAACAATTTTCATCATTTCACGTAGCCGACTTTCACCATTGTCAAAGATGTTTCTGAGAGAAAGCGCCTTATACGGGAGTAGCTGCCGCCGTCGGTACTGGCAACGCTCTTTGTCCGATGTCCCTCTTGCACCTTGGAAAGCTCGCTCTCCAAAATAGTCACAATATGTCATTTGTAGTCCTGCCAAATCTTTGTTCGTTTTCTCGTCTTGCCCTTCCGCCCTTGTGTAGGACAACTGCATTTTGACATCGTCAAGCCACACGAAGGCCTTTTGCAATTCCACGTGTATGCTTCTCAGAATCGCTAGATAGTCCTCGCCATCGACGTGTATTAAAAACCGCACACGGTCAGGAACATATGTACCACTGACAAGGAATTGGCGTAGTTGTTGTTTGTCTTGGAAGGCTCCACTGTTGACTAAGTATTGCAACAGTGCCATTGTGATGTGTAGCTCGCCTAAATACACGAGTAGTAAAGGGGAGCGCGCTGGCCCCCGACTCGTGCCAAGATCAAAGGAGATCAAAGGCACCGCGGGTCACAAAGATCAACAAAGGTCAAGCAAGTTGACCCGGCACGAGTGAAAAATCTACTTATAAAAAATGAAATATCTTAAGTGGTTTTGACAGCTTACTTATAAAAAACGTTATGATTGATGAGTGTGGCGAGACAGTACGAAGCGCCCCCTGGTGGGGTGAGATAGTACCATTTCACTCCTGCCCTCCCTAGCGACGCGGCTATGCACTATAGCGGTTATGTGTAGCCCTCCTAGCAACGCGGCTATACACTCCCTAGCGGCGGTTATGTGTAGCGCCCTGACACGACACACGAGACGAGGCTATGACTGAGATGTGGTGTCATGAGACTTACGAGATCTGGTAGTCATTAGTCGACAGTATAATGGAGTCTCCTATACAGTTCGGCGGTTCGGCATCGTATCTATCGAATTTCTACCCTTGTCGAGTCAAGGCGTACGGTCTAAGTTTCAAATCCGTCGAGCACGCTTATCAGTTTAGAAAAGCAATGTTTAATGAAGACACGAAAAGCGCGGTGTACATCAAAGAGGCGCGGACGGCCTATATAGCGAAACGTCGAAGTTACAGAATCGTGAAGAAGAGAACGAGCGTCGAATGGAACGCGGTTAGGGTTGGGTGCATGAAGTCGCTGTTGACGAGTAAATTCAGAGGTTCAAAAAAGTTGAACGACCTCCTATTGGCTACCGGGAAAGTCGAATTGGTGGAGGGCGTACCGTCGGCCGAAGGCTTCTGGGGTATCGGTAAAGACGGTAAAGTAGGTCAAAATATGATTGGTAAATTATTGATGGAGGTGCGTATAGAATAAACGAATAATAAGTCATCGTTCGTTTCGTATACGCCAGTCGTCGATATGAGCGGGACATGGAAGCACCCTTTTACGTGTATAGTAGCCGGCCCTACGGGGTGTGGTAAGATTACTTTCGTTACTCGCCTGCTACAGTTTGCTTCTTCTATGATCGAGCCGCCTCCGGAGAAGTTTCTATGGTGTTACGGCCAATGGCAAAGCGCCTACACTTCTATGTCAGCCGATATAGAATTCGTAGACGGTTTACCGGATCCGAGGCTTCTAGACGGCAAAAAGAGGACCCTTCTAGTACTCGATGATCTTATGGAGGAAACCGATAGCCGGGTCACGACCTTGTTCACTAAAAAAAGCCATCATTGCAACGCGTCCGTCGTACAGCTTGTGCAGAATATGTTTCCGAAAGGGAAAGAAAACCGTACAATCAGCTTGAACGCTCAATATATGGTGTTATTCAAGAACCCACGCGACGCTGGTCAAGTAGGTCACCTGGCGAAGCAGATGTACCCGGGTCGAGTTAAATTTATGATGGAATCCTTCAAAAACGCCACGTCAGCACCTTACGGGTATCTGCCAGTAGATCTAAAACAGGAAACAGCTGAAAATATGCGCTTGCGCACTTGTATCTTTCCCGATGATCGTCTTCAGTACGTCTACGTGACGAGAACATAAAAGAGGTGAGCGTCACGTGTGGGCCTTCACTCGTCAGGATGACGCTGAAGCGTATCAAGAAGCACGTCCTCATGCTAGAGCTCTTGAATAAACATAAACATCTTAAGGTGAGCAAGGCTATCATCAGAAACGCGGACTCTGACTTCATTTGTAGCCTGTGTGACTGCGCGTACAACATATTGAACGGGAATGTAAAATTGACGGCGGCGCATAAAAAAACACTGATAAAATACAAGAAACATCTGCGACGTTTAGTGAATAAAAAGACGGGTCTTAGGAAGAAGCGGCAAATCTTGCAAACGGGCTCGGGCGCCTTTCTGACGGCGCTGCTAGCGCCGTTGGCGAGCACCGTCCTGCTGCCGCTGCTCAGACAGGTGATCGGCTGATGCAGTACGCTAAGAAGATGGCATTGGTAGACCCGCGGTTGGTGGAGAGCCTCCTACCGTTGATCGACCAGCCGCCGAGCACGATCCGTTCGCGTACGATGAGCAGCCTGGACAGCGACATGAAGGACGTGCTAGATCGATCGGAGTTATCCGAACGAGCGAAGGTGGCGTCGTACAATCGACTGTTGAGTCGCTACAATTCGATCGAGGCGATTCGAGCGGCGCAGCCGGTACGCGTGTCCGTGGTGCCGACCGAGGGACCGCCGCCGCCTCCTCAACCGACGGGTGGCCAGGCGCCGCTGCAGGGTATAGAGCGCGAGATCGTGGAAAGCGTACCGAAAACGTTGAGAGGGAAAGCCCTCCTCCTGATCGAGAAAATGAAGACCGACCCGTTGTGTCGATGGAACGATCGCGGCGAGTTCGTGTACGCCGGTCGCCCTATCGCGGGGAGTAACATGGTCGACCTCGTGAACGATCTTATGCGGACGAGGAAGAAGGGGGTGCCGCCGGTCGGCTGGGAAGCGTTCGGGGATGGTATGAGACGACTGAACGTACCCATGGAGCTCGTCGGTAACGCCCGGCATCGAGCGTACATACAGCAGCAGCCGAAACGATCGAAGAAGGAAGAGGAGGCGGAGGAGACCCCCGGTAGGGGCCGGTATCATCGTCGTCGACGTACCTGGGATCTACCGCCCAAGTGGGAGGAGGAGTCGTATTAAAGAGCTTGAAACGTCGACGTCCGACCCATTCACCACAATGGACCTACGAAGGACGGTAGTCGGCGTCGTCGTCCTCGTCATCGGCGCGGCGGCCTTGGTGTATATATTATTCGTCGTAAACCGATCGTCGTCGTGGTCATGGTGTCCCGGCGGCCTCGTGGTGATGGCACGCAACGAAAGCGGCGTGCTCGACAACGAGACGACGACACCCGCCTGAAGCGCGCCTATTTCAACCCGAAGCAGGCGGGCAGTTACGGCGGTGTCGACGCCTTGCATCGGGCGGTGGCGTCGACGGTAGGCAAACCGGCCGTGAAGCAGTGGCTAGCGGCACAGGATGCTTACACGCTACACAAACCGGTGAAACGACGTTTCAAGCGACGTTGCGTTATCGTAGGCGGTCGACACCAGCAGTGGCAAGCTGATCTCGTCGACGTCGCTAAACTGAAAAAGCACAACGACGGTGTAACGTTCCTATTGACGGTCATCGACGTCTTCTCGAAGGTGGCGTGGTGCGTCCCGTTGAAGAGTAAAGCCGGTCCGGCGCTCGTTACGGCCTTCGAGCACCTGCTACAACGGCGGCGTGTGCCGAACGCGCTGCAGACCGATAAGGGGACGGAGTTTCTCAACAGACCACTTCAGAAACTTTTGAAGGACTACGGCATCCACCATTTCGTGACGCATAACGAGGAAACTAAAGCGAGTGTCGTCGAACGTTTCAACCGAACCTTAAAGACGCGTATGTGGAGGTACTTTACGAAGTATCAGACACTGCGCTACGTAGAGGCGTTACAGAACTTTGTGCGATCGTACAACAACACCTATCACAGAAGTATCGGTAGGACGCCGGCGAGCGTCAACGCCGCGAATCAGGAGAGCGTGTGGCAACGGTTGTACGGCGATCGAGGTCGAGGAGGCAGTAAGCCGAAACTACGAGAGGGAGACCGCGTACGCGTCAGTAAGGCGAAGGCCCCTTTCAAGAAAGGGTACATGCCTAACTGGTGCGAGGAGCTCTTCACCATCGTAGAAACGCACCCGTCCGACCCGCCCGTTTACCGCCTGAAAGACGACGCCGGGACGGTGCTCGACGGCACCTTCTACGAGCCGGAGCTGCAACGAGTAGTCGTTCCAAAGGATAAACTGTATCGTGTGGAGGTCGTTCTACAACGGCGTCGTCGTCGGGGTGTTGAGGAGGCGCTCGTTAAATGGAGCGGCTATCCGGCCTCCTTCAACAGCTGGATCGCCGCCAAGACCCTCGTCGACTATAAAGGGTAGGGTACCGTAACATCGGCCGGTAGTTGTTATGTGGACACGACGCTCGATGTGCTGGCGCTTACTACGTGACGTTGCCGCCGACGACTACCCTACAGCGTGCAGCGTTAACCGACGGTGGTGGTGCTACTATGCCCGACGCGGTTACGGCTGGTCAAGCCGACTGCGAGCGCGACGTGCTCGCGGACTACGTCGACGCTACCGAGTCTACGACCCACTCCGACCGCGAACACGTTCCATGGCATTTCTGCGGGAACGAATGTCCTAAAGCCGAGATCATCTTCCTGTGTCAGATCGTCGTCCTGTACACGGTTATCGTCGTCAGTATATACAATCTAACGCGGGGTCAGGGCGACTCCAACCTGTGGACGGCCCTGTTGAGTAGCTGTCTCGGTTACCTACTCCCGAGTCCGTCTATGAAGCGGAGAGGGGATGGCGGCGACTAACTTTTACCTAACCCTACCGAGCAACGCGTCTACGAAGGCGCACCCCGAAAACACGTTGACTCACTACACTACGAAACTACCGCGACGCATCGACCTATCGGGAGAGTGGGAATGCGGTCTGGTGACGCTACAGTATCCGCATACGTGGTACAACGTGAGAAAGAAGGACGCGTACTTCTACCTGTCTTGTGTGACGGGCGATTACGGAATGTACCGCTCCGCCGACGGTCTTTTGATTTACCGGCAATTCACCATCCCGCACGGATTTTACAATAGCGCTTACGAGTTGAGGGATAAAATCAACGAGGCGCTGTTGAAACTGACCACCGGTCGAAGCGGCGGCGTGCAGTCGGAACGGACGGCGGCGAACGGGACAGACGTCGACAGCAGCTAGAATGGCGTTCGTGCATCCGCAGTCGTGCGAGGGTGTGAAGAGCGAACTGGACCTATTCACGCCGCCGCTAACGCAGACGAGCGTCGAGAGCGGGCAGTGGATCGATCACCAGCCGCTGACGACGCTCGACGCCGGCGGCCCCATCGAGTTCCTCATCCCGGGCTCGGGCGACGAGTATACGGACCTGTCGAGCGTTAGACTGTACGTGCGCGTGAAAATAACCCAAGGGGACGGTACCGATATCGCGCACGACGCTAACGTGGCGCCGTCCAACAATTTCCTGCATTCCCTGTTCAGTCAAATCGACGTGGCGCTGAACGGCACGTTCGTGACGCCGTCGACCAATACGTATCCGTACCGGGCCTACCTCGAAACCCTGCTGAGTTACGGGAGCGATGCGAAAAAGACGCAGCTCACGGGCGGTCTGTGGTTCAAGGATACGGCCGGCTTCATGGATGCGACCGCGGGGGCTAACGGCGGGTACACCTCGCGGCGTCACCATACGCGGGATGGTCACGAGGTGGAGCTGATGGGCCGCCTGCACGTCGACGTGTTCATGCAAGACCGGTACCTGCTGAGCGGCGTCGACATAAAGCTTCGAGCGGTGCGCGCGAAGGACGCCTTCGCGCTTATGGGAGTGGCGGGGGACTGGAAAGCCGTCATACTGGAGACCTACCTACAAGTGCGAAAAGCTAAAGTGAACCCGGACGTCCAGCTCGGACACATCAAGGCGTTGATGATCGGCACGGCCAAGTACCCGCTACGGCGGGTCGACTGCAAGTCGTTCTCGATAGCGCAGGGGACGATGTCGCATACGCACGAGAACGTCTACCTGGGCGCGCTCCCGCGACGCGTGTTCCTGATGTTCGTCGACAACGACGCCTATAACGGGGACTACACTAAAAACCCGTACAACGCGAAGCACTACGACATAAACTTTCTCGCTCTCTACGTCGACGGACGTCAGGTGCCGAGCAAGCCGTTGCAGCCGGACTTCCCGAACGGTCATTACATCCGCAGCTACGCGAACCTCTTCGCGGCGACGGGAAAAGCGTACGAGGACGAGGGGTTCGATCTGACGCGCCACGACTACGGTAACGGCTACGCCATCTTCGGCTTCGACCTATCGCCCGACTGCTGCGATGGCCCGCATTTCAACGTCGTGCGTAAGGGCGCCCTTCGTTTCGAGGTCCACTTCGCGACGGCTCTCCCGCGCACGGTGAACGTCGTCGTGTACGGCGAGTTCGAGGCGGTGCTCGAGATCGACAAAAGCCGGAACGTCCTGTACGATCGCTAACATGGACACTTTTCAGCTGCTACGTCGCCTACGCCTCGACCCGTTCACTAGACGCGTGGTCGTCGGCGTCGTGGCCAAAGACGCGCTACCGAAACGACGGCTCACCGATCTACCGGCGGCTTTCGTGTGCAACACCGACGACGGCGGCGAACCGGGCGAACATTGGGTGGTCGTCTACGTGGACGTCGACGGGCGAGGCGACTACTTCGACTCGTACGGTCTACCGCCGCAGCACGAAGACTTCCGCGCCTTCCTGCGCCGCAACTGCGACGCGCGCTGGACGTACAACGACAAGCGACTGCAGAGCGTGGTCTCTAACGTATGCGGACAATATTGCGTCGCCTACCTGCTCTTACGATGCCGCGGTCTACCGCTAAAGGGGTTCCAGTACCTGTTCGGCGCCGATCGGGTGACTAACGACTGTCTCGTATTCGACTGGCTAAAGCCGCATTAGACTCTTATTAACTACTAGTATCGCTTTTTCGCTTTCAAGCTTGTTACCGCTACTACTACGAATAAAAGACGATGAAACGTATTGTAGGTGTTGTTGTTGCATTTGTTTTATTTCGTACCAGGACCCTACCTACCTACCTACCCTACCCCTAGAGGGGGGGCCGCCGCCTACCCCTTAGAGGGGTAGGTAGTCCTTTAGGCCCTGTCCTCGCCTTAGAGGCGCCCCTTAGAGGGGTAGTTCCCCCGCATCTCCTACTACACGAGAACGGGCGCCGTGGTGATGCCGTCGTCGAGGACGCGACGCTTAGCGTAGAAATAGCTCAACGCCGCGCGCTCCTGAATGTACGTCAGCACGGACGATTCGCGCACCTGGAAGCCGCGGTTCGTGCCGCCGTGGCTCCGTCGATCGCGCAGCACGGCGAGGAAGACGTCCTTGTCGATGTCGTTCTGACGCTTATTCAACCCCTTAGTGCTGTACTTGTCGCCGTCCCGACCGAAACAGTATTATGTTTTACTACAGAGCGCGACGATTCCGCGCCCGGACCACTCCTCCTTGAAGAGCCCCGACGTTCGCCTGTCGTACAGGCGTCGTCGAGCGCAACAGGGCGGCGTGTCCCACGCTCGCCCGGCGAGTCGGCACTGCGCGTAAGCGTCCGCGTGAACGTCGCAGCATTCGGCCGGGAACCAGTCGCCGCGATGGCGAAAGTAATGCTCGCGTTTAGCCTCCTCCACCAGGTCGTCGACGTTCCGGCCCGCGAGGGCTATGTACGCCGAGTCCGTATCCATGGCGCAGTACTGGAAGAGGGGTCTCGGGATGTAGAATGCGATAAAATCGTAGTAAAACTCGAGCATCCGTAGCTTCGCGTACTGATAGACGAAGTAGCCTATCTGGTTTGGTAGTTTGTAGCGGACGATTCGCTTGTTCAGCGCCACCTCGTAGACGCTGCCGGGTACGACGACGTCGAGCTGTCGGAAGCGGCGGTCGTTGACGAGCGTCGAGGCGCCGGTCGTCGTGCAGTATTTCGTGTCCCTGTGGAGATCGACGCGCGTAATAGTCTTCCCGTAAGAGCTGTTGCCCATTAGCTTAAAGGTGTCGGCGATGATGGTTTTGTCGGGGTCGGTGTCGCCCTCGTGTCGCGCCGCCGAGACCGTGTCGCCGAAGCGGCGGAAGCAGGCGACCGGGACGTACTCGACGATCTGGTACACGCGGTGGACGACGAGGCCGTGCTCCAGATACCACCTTAGTAGGGGCGTCGCGAGTAGAATCTTGCTGCCGAAATAGCTACCCACGAGCGTCCGTTGAGGTCGCTTCAGGAGGTCGTGAGCTTCGGCGTAGCGACGCATGAACGGGCTGAGATCGTCGCGGTCGATGTAGGCGTTCTTGAACTCCGGCTGCATCTCGGCGAAGACATCGCGCAGCGCGTCCGGGACGGCGATGTCGCACTCTACCAGCCCGAAGAGGGTACCGTCGCGTACGCCCTTCAGGATCGTCGACGTCGTAACGGCGGCGCCGGGGGCCGTCCAGCGACTCTCCTCGGGCGGCGCCGGCGGTCGCAGTTCGCGCCATTGGCACTCCCACATCTCGACGACGGTGACGAACCGGCGAAGGTAGGTGGTGACGGCGTTCGTCTCGGCGTAGAGGCGACTCATCGACCGCCCGTTAACGTCGTTCATTTCGCGCCCCGTACACGGGCAGCCGTGAAAGAAACACCCCTGGAACTGGTACGCCGTTCGCGTCTCGCGACACCAGCCGTCGACCCGGTACTTGCCGACGCGGTGTTCGCGCCCGTTGAGCATGTGTCCTATGCGCACCCCCGTCCTTTCGGCCTCCCACGTTAGCCACTGCACGGCCATACGGCCGTAACGGTGTACGCGTTGCGGCCGAAAGCCGGTCTCCGCCCGCCGGCGCGTATACCACCCCGTCGGCATATCTTGGGTGATCGCCCATAGGTAGAGCCCGTTCGCGTCAAATCCCACGATCGAGCGACACGGGTGGCCGCCGTGTAGAACGGTTACGTCGGCCTCGTGATAGCGCGCGAAGATGATCGAGGGACCGCCGACGATCTGCGTCTGTATGAGCCGGTGCAGGTCCTTGTTCGATTCGTTGAAGAGCGTGAAGTGAATCGACAACGGGAGATCGTTGAACAGGTAGAGGAGCGTTAGACCCGGGACGCTGATGCCGTCCTTAAACATATCGATGCGGTGCTGCTGGTAGAAGGTGAACTGCTTGTCGACGGCCTCCAAAAACGGGACCACATCTCGGTTATTGTACCACACGAGGAAGTCCCTTAGCGTGGTCATCCCTTCGGCGCGCCATACCGCCGCGCAACCCTCGTACGCCTCGGCGGAGATCCCTTCGCATTTCAGGTGGCTGTAGAACGCCTCGCGCGGCGGTAGTTTGTCGTCGTCTAGTTTCCCCAACGCTTCGACGTACTCGTAGGGGAAGTAGCCCTTCGTTACGCTGCAGCCGTAAGCCTTCAGAAACTTATCGTAGCTGAATCCCGGGGCCAGGTAGTTAGTGATGTCCAGGAACTTGAGCGTCTCCGTCGACAGGCACATGAAATTGTTCTGCCGTTTAATCGCGAACGCCGTCGAGGTAGGCTGACCGACGATCAGGAAGAGGGGCGTGAGATACTTTTTGACTACGTTCAAATCGTACTTGCCCGAATTGAAGCCGAGGACAGGGAGTTGGCGTAGATGCGTCCACAGGCGTGTGGCGAGTGCGGTGTACGGGGTCTTGTTGTCGGTGTCGCCGGCGGCGACTCGCCATTCGGCGTCGAGCGCCTCGATCGCTTCGAAGACTCGGTCGTACGACGGTCGCAGAGCCGCGCACGCCGCTTCGCTCACGGCCTCTAGGGCGACGATCAGGCGCCGCGCGAGATCGTTCGAATCGCCGGTCGTAACGAAGCATTGCGCCGCCTCGTGACCGGGGACGTTCGAGGCGATACTCACGCTGAGTAGCTCGTGCCGGGCTATCCACCGGCACTTGGGGCTATCCGCCGGCAGGTCGCTATCGTCGAAGTAGCACTCAAAATCAAATGTCGCTCTGTACGGGTAGTAGCGGAGGTGGTCGGGTACGCAGATGCCCTCGTCGTCCAGCTGCTGAAACACGGACGGTGTCGGGCGGTAGACACCGCCGGGAAAGACGTGGCGAACGCCACCCTCACACGTCGCTTCGTGCCGCCGTAGCGTAGAGGGCTTTCGCCACAACGAGTCACCGCACTTACTGCACAGGTACGATCGCGTATACCGCGAGACGTTGGGTATATACGAGTAGTGAGTGTCGTATAGATTGACGTTCATGGTAGTGGGGTATCGGTAGAGGGAACGACGGACCAATTCGGCGGTCGATCCGCCGTCGGTCGTCGTCGGATCTATCAGTCGATACACGACGACGTTGGTTTCGAAGCACGTCTCCACCCGGTCGAGCTCGTTCAGCGGCACGCCGGCGAAGGCGTAGGGACTCACCACCCCGTCGTTGTAGTCGGCGTAGAGCCGTAAGGCGGGGGTCGTCAAACGGGTGGTGTTTACCGTGGCGGTCGGGGCGGACAGTAGTCTTCTTCGGTGTAGGGCCAGGCACCGGAAGAGGCATAAATTATCGGTGTACGGCTTACCTCGACGGTCTTTCGCGAGCGCGATGATCGATCTGTTC
Organism: Escarpia spicata; assembly: GCA_963995525.1. NCBI lineage: Eukaryota > Metazoa > Annelida > Polychaeta > Sabellida > Siboglinidae > Escarpia > Escarpia spicata. Next base: position 30,341,747 of record OZ023213.1, read on the forward strand.
GTGTACAGGTAGGCGGGTAGTTGAGCGTTCAGACACCCGATCGGGTGGTGGATGATGGCATTGAGGAAATAGGTAACATTTGTTACCAATTCGACGACCCACCCCGAGTCGGGCCGTTGCATTATCGCGTACTGCAGAACGTCGGGTTGTCGGACGGTCTCGAGGAAGCGGTCGAACGAGGCGGCGTCGGTAACGAGCATCGGGGCTTCGAGGAAGCGGCCGCAACAATTACAGGATGTATGATAATACCGGAAACGACCCGTCTCTTTGTGTCTTAACACAAACCCGAAACTTAAATTGATCTTGAACGCTCGAGTTTGTTCCTCAAACATTTGTCTTAGTCGCGGTTCGAGAACGGACGTGTCCACGCAATGAGTCAGCTGGTGATTGTATCTCGACTGAAGAGGGCCCCGGAATATCGACGTTCGTATACTCGACCAGTGCTCTTGCACTGTACGCCGTAGACCGGCCGACCACCCCTCATCGTCCGCGTCATCATCATCATCATCGGGTTGTGGCGGTGGCGGTGGCGGTGGCGGTGGTGGTGGTGGTGGTGGTGGTACTACCTTTTTTTTCGTACCGCAGGTTTTCGAAACTCTCATATGATTCAACAGAGAATGTCGATGAAGAAAATATTTACCGCATTTCGGGCAGGCGATATCGTCATCTCGATTTCCGTTAACGCAATTCTTTAAATGTCTTACTAGGACCCTACGCCCGTTATACGTCTGATCACAATTCGGACATCGGTATTCCCGTGGTTTACTACTACACGTATGTCCCACCAAACTAACGACGTCTCGATTGCATACGGGACAACGAGTAGGCATGTTTGTTGCAGCCGGAGCGAACAATAACAAACACGTTATTAGTTGAAAAGAAGCTCTACACGCCTCTATATACGGGTGGGTGGGGTGGTGGTGATGATGACTGTTACCGTCACTCACCGCCGCCGCCGCCGTCGCTAGGACTACTACTACTATTGATTACCGGGGTTGACCCTACGGCGATCTTTGCCCTAGTTACGGTGAGGCGGAACGGTGGAGCTAAAAATAAAGAGCCGCCTTCTACTATGTGTGTTGTGTGTATGTATGCCTTTATCACAGGCGAGTGTAAGTATAGGACGGGAGTGGTGATTTTCGTAATAGTAAACAACAAGAGTGTTTATACGTTTCAACGTTTTATTAAGCGTCGTACAACAAGCAAAACGTGCTTTATTAAGCACCGCATATTCGAATAAGCAGGCATATTTTCTATTAAAACGTTCTCCACAAACGTGTGTTATTAAGCGATATTCAGCACAAGTGTGCTTTATTCTATTAAAGTTCTTCTTTTTCGGTTATATAAAATAAAGTTCTTGATCTAAGGTTCGTAGATGTATTAAGCAATTCTCGCCATTAAAGTTCATTTTTTAAGCACTGTTCAGAAACCGGCTCTTCCCAGTAGGTAGGCCGTTACCGCCGTCTCCAGTCTCACGTAATTGGGGATGCTGTGGAGCCAGTCGGTCTCAAGGAGCCACGCGGTTACCCGGTGTACGAGACGAGCTTCGGCTTGACGATCCGCGTGAGGCTCGTATCGGTCGTGAACGTTCAGGATCATACGCGTCAAACACGGTATTAACGATCGATCCGTGTAGTCGGTCAATACGGATTGGAAGAAGCGAGTGCATATACTGGACACATCCGTGAACATTCGCCGATAGTGGCGGCTAGGGCGCCCGGCTCTGTACCCTTGTATATGTACAAAGGGGCACCCTTCGTTGGACTCGCATTCACGGCAGTAACGGCGTGCACGATCGAGTATGCTTTCCCCGATCACCTAGGCGAGATTTCTCATCAGCTCCCTCATCAAATCCGCATCCTGAGGTGGCGCGAAGCACGCTCGGGGCGGCCTGGGCGACGGCAACTCGAGAAACGGTGACGCCGGGCCGGACGATCCCTGTTGCGCGTTCGAGTCTCCCGATGATATTAGCACGGTCGATGCCGCCTCATCATCCGCCGGTCTGTCGATCGGGAGCGGGTATAGGCTCGTATACGTAGGCGGCGGCGGTTCGCCACGAGTTTCCCCTGCTCGAATGGTATCGGTTGACCGAGGCGGTGGCGGCGGCGATGCTGTCGAGCTCGAATACGACGGCGGTGAGTCGCAAGCGACTAGCAGCGGTGGTTGATACGTAGGCTCGCCCAACAAGGGTGTCCACGGAGTGGTGGCGGCCTCGAGCAGGGCGAGGGATATCATCGGCGTGTCCGACGGTAGCAGATCGGCGGCGGCGGTGGGTAGGGCGCTCAAAGCATCGATGATTATAGAGTCGAGGGCCCGCGCCCGTGCCTCTTCGACGTCCTACAGTACACAAAAACGAATCGTTAGCGGATAATATACTCATCGGCGTCGTCGTCGTCATCGTCATCATCGTCGCTTTTCTTAGACGCCACACTCCGAACGGTGTACGACGGCGGGGCCCCCGACCCCCACGTTGTCTTTCGTACGACGAGCTCCTCGATGACCGTGCCGACGATCTGTAGGACGGTGTCGCGCAGTGTATCGGGGTTCATCGAGGCGAGATAGTCGGCCTTGTAGGGGACGATGTCGGTCATCGCGTCGTCGAATAGGCTGATCCATAGCTCGGCCGACCCCTCCGCATCTTCCCTCACCATCATCCGAACCGCGAAATAATGTCTCACCTCGCGCTGTACCCCGTGGGAGGCGCATACCTGAGCGCTGTTCGACGATCTAAACACCTTACGACGGCATTGGGTACAGCCCTCGTACGTGCACCGGGTTCTCCATGAGATAGCGGCCACCTTTACGTTGGGCGCTATCGAGTAGAGACCGTCGTCCGCCTGTAGAAGCTCGCTTACACTCACCGAAGGTGGAAGGACGAGTAGCGGGGGTGGCGACGACGCACTGCTAGGCTCGGAGCTCGGCGGCGGCGACGTCGCCACTGCTACGGCTGCTGCTGCCGGCGACGGCGGGTGGTGTCGATCGGGCTCCGGATGCGTTGATGCCGACGGGCGACGTCTGATCTGCTGCGGTGGCCGCCTTCCCCTTCGCCTTCGCCTTCTTCGTTCGTTTGATAGGTGGTGGTGAACCCGTCGACATGACTGCTGCGGCTGAGGAAGTTCGTAAACGTTAAAACAGTCAAAACCGAGTGAATACATAGACGCTCTTAGCCTAACTACTTATAAGCGGACGGTGAATAGCGCGCGTGCGCGTAAACACGTATACCACACAACAGCCGAGTCTGCCAAGGTTATTGAAACTAGAAAAAAGCGCTCGGTTATGAAGTGCACAAACGGCGTATTGCTTTTATAGAGTCTTATTTTTAAATATATGTTTACCATAAGATTCTCTAGTCCTTACAGCTCCTTATAGATCGTTTATTTTATGCTTTTAAGCTTTTATTAAAATGTTTAACATTACGCAACCCGGCCTACGTGACGAGGCCTACGTGCCGCGTGTCAGGTGGTGTTATAGAACCTTCTAGAAGTTCTACAGTAAACAACATTCCGTTACAAGGCGTTTATGGAACTACACGGTCTTTTCGACTAGTCTAAACCATGGCATATTCACGGACGGTACGTAACTACCCATATACCTTTTTAACATTCACGCTTTCTTTTTAATATTTAAGCGATATTTACAAAACTACAGTTCCTTCGATACTGTGGGTCTATTTTATTATTTAAACTGTAGACCCTTTTTTTAATCACTGTAGTATATTTAATTATTATTATTATTATTATTTAAGACTTTGTTTTCTTACAGGACAAATGCGCTATAATATCACCACCAATTTAAACTGTAGACCTTTTTTAATCACTGTAATATTATAGTTTATTATTGTTTTCTTACAGGTCAAATGCGCTATGCCGTTTCCACGGTACAGGGACCGGAAGAATAACCCTGATGAGGCGCCTCGGTGGTTTGACGATGGGTACTGCGCTAGGCGGACTCAATCGACCACCGTTAGCCGCTGGGGATCGGGGTTGCCTAGAGGCGCGCCGCTACGACAGGAGGCACCTCCTACGGCGGCGGCCGGCCGCTGGGGATCGGGGTTGCCTAGAGGCGCGCCGCTACGACAGGAGGCACCTCCTACGTCACCGCCAGAGGCGGCCGTCGACCCGGACACGCAACTACCGCCGCCGCCGTTATATCGACGCCCCGCGGTACCGGCCGCTCGCACGTGCGTTGTGACTGGTGTACGACGCCCCGGTGCCTCGCTGGTGGAGCGCCCCGACGATCGTGCCTCGCTGGTGGAGGCTCGTCGTCACGTCCAGATAGGCGACGGCTTCGGCCCTTATACGGGCCCCCCTCGACCTCCCTATAACAGTACTGGTAGTGGTGGTGGGCCACCCAGTGCTTACGGCGTACGCTGGGGATAGTAGAATATAATAATAATAAATAGATTGCTCACCGCACTCCTCGTTGTCTTTATGTTCACACCGTTATTATCCGTTTGAACTCTATATTCCAACTAGTTGTCCTGAATCCTCTATAAAGACAAGCTTACATCTACCTAGGTTACGGTATGAATAATACAGTAGCATTATTCTCCAATGCAGCCCAGTCAGCCAGCATCGTTCAATGGACTTTGGACGCCTGTTACCGATTACGCTTGGTGTCAACAACAACAAGAAGCGTCATACCGGGTGAAGGTTTGTAAAAAAGAATGGCGCGAAAGAATAGCATAGCCGCTAGCTAAGGGGTCCGTTCAAAGGTCTTGTTATAATATACAAAGTGCTAGAACCGTTACCTAGAGGGCGCTACTAATATCGTTATATAAGTTCGGTGAAATATACCACCGCTAGGGTAAATAACCGCTATATAACCTTCTTTCGTACTAGCATAACCATCTTCGAACCTTCTAGACGAGTATCCTTCTAGTACAAGACACCAGGAGGCGCTAGGGGGTAGTGAAATGGTACTATCTCGCTACACCAGGGGGCGCTACACATAACCGCTAGAGTGTATAGCCGCGTCGCTAGGGGGCAGCAGTGAAATGGTACTGTCTCGCCACACTCATCAATCATAACGTTTTTTATAAGTAAGCTGTCAAAACCACTTAAGATATTTCATTTTTTATAAGTAGATTTTTCACTCGTGCCGGGTCAACTTGCTTGACCTTTGTTGATCTTTGTGACCCGCGGTGCCTTTGATCTCCTTTGATCTTGGCACGAGTCGGGGGCCAGCGCGCTCCCCTTTATTACTTACACGGCGTCGTTGCATTTGTCCTCCCGTGTTTTGTTAGCCCGTTGACCTTCCCGGAATATATTAATCCCATCCAACGCCAACTTGATCATTTTGATGATTTCGTCGTTCGGTCGTTTCGCGTTGTCTGTCGTTAGACTTTCGGTTTCTTCCCGAAAATGTTGAAGATATATTCTGCCATGAGTATCCCACAAGAAAGAGTTGTAGGGAATCTTATCCGTCGACTTTCTGGCGTATTCGGTTGCTTTTTTCCAGTCACGACTGCGAATGTAGAATCGCGCAACTTGCTGAGCGACGAAAGCATCCCCGATCAATTCGTAACCCTCTTCCAGTACACGGCTGGTCGTCCCTCGTCCCTCGTTTGTGTCGATTGTCTGGATAACAGGCGAAAAGAAACCATTGCCTTCTCGTTTTATCAGCATGTTCTTCACAATGTTGAACAGTTTGCTCTTGCAGTGGTAGTGGTGTTTGAACAAGTAGTCCGTGTTGAAAAAATCCAGCACCACGTCGCTCAGTGATTGTTCTGTGCCGTCATCTTGTTTTCTCAGTTCTGCCAGGACGACCTCTGATAACAAGGGGCTAGCCATTCGCAGACTCTTAATCTGTCCTTCGGGTCTGACACTTCGTTGATTAAGATCCGTGTTCCCTGGCTCAGTTCTGTTTCCCAACGTCTTGGTACATGCGTGCCCTCACGTGGTTTTCGGTAGTTGAAGCCGTCAGTCATAAACAAGTCAAAGGCAGATGTCGGAAGAGGATGAAAGCCAACTTCATATTGGTTTACCAGCGCAACGTACTTCAACAAGAGCTTCTCATTTCTTCTGTCAATGCCAGCAATGACATTCTTCACTGTTTCTTTGATGTAGTCTGGATCAAAATTCGTTCTAGAAGTGTTGAGAAACAGCCCATCTTGCTTAGAGTTTTCTTTGCTCTCTGTCAATATAAAATGGAATACCATGTTGTACCTGTTTCAAATTACCGTGGTAGTATACCAGCGGATATGGGTCAAATTCATTTACATGTATTTAAATACAAATAATCTTGAAGGATTAAAATATGATAAAATGAAAAAGTATATATTTCAATACAAATATGTATTAAAGGTACTTTTCAGAATTCTTTTTACAAAACCGCCAATAGCAAAAATAATGGCAAATGTTATATTGGGATATGTTGTTTGTCAACATAATTTGACGATGTTATGTACAAAATGACATGAGATGTCGCTTACTGGCTGGCAATCTTTGGTGTTTGTACCATGTATGAAAATACCATGTTGTACCTGTTTCAAAATACCATGGTAGTATACCCGAGTACAGTGTATATCAAGTCACTGGCATTTGAACAGGGAAGGGGGCGTTCCAAAAAAAACCACCTTGAGGTTCTCCAGACATCTCGATCTGCACCCCCTTGAGGCTCGCTGAAAAAACAAAACCCTAAGGCACTCTGAAAACCTAAATAAACACCCCCATTCCGCAATATTTAGGGGTAATCCTATCTCCAGCCCCCATACACCACAAACTGCAACCCCTTCCTAAATGTTGGGGAGCTAAGCTCCTAATCAACAAATATTAGGGACTAAGCCCCCCGGCAGGTTCCAATGCCTATGTAAGTAAAACAAGTATTACAATATTTAATTTGTTTCCTACATGGGTGTTGATTGATGTGTATTTTAGCAGTAATATATTTTATGTTTCCAACAATATTTTTCTTGCTATCCCTGTTGTGAATGTCATTGTGACATGTAGTCTGTGCTATTTCAGATAATGGCTCATTACTGTTCACAAGTATTTAAGGATTAATTTCTTGACATGTTGTATGCTCAGTAGTCTATTTGTTGTATTTATCATATACTTAATTGTTCATATTGTATTAAAATGTATACATAAGGATTTGATAAATGATTTGTGCCATTATTAGCATTGCTTGTATTTATGTACATATATGCTCAATAGACTTTATTTTGTATTTGTTTTATTTGGTCATTAAATATGCTTGGATATTACTGTAGATTGCCTGTATGATTAATGTATTTGAATATATAATATAATACAAATATTTGAAGATTAACGTGCACCTCTGTTAATGAGTATGTCATACAGAATATTTTCTACAGGATATATTCTGTAGGATATATCCTACAGGAAATAGCCTATAGGAAATATTCCATAGAAAATACTATAGGATATTTTCTATAGACAAATTTCTATAGAATGTTTCGTAAAAAAACTTTATAAAATGTCGTGTAGTTTTCTGTAGAAAACCACAAAAATCCTGTGGTTTTCTATAGAAAATATCCTATAATTTTCTATAGAAAACTGCAAAAATCCTGTAGTTTTCTATAGAAAATTTCCTTTTTCTATGGAAAACTGCAAAAATCCTGTGGTTTTCTATAGAAAATTTCCTATAGTTTTCTATAGAAAACTGCGCAAAAATCCTGTAGTTTTCTATAGAAAATTTCCTATAGTTTTCTAAAGAAAACTGCGCAAAAATCCTGTAGTTTTCTATAGAAAATTTCCTATAGTTTTCTATAGGAAACTGCGCAAAAATCCTGTAGTTTTCTATAGAAAATTTCCTATAGTTTTCTATAGAAAACTGCGCAAAAATCCTGTAGTTTTCTATAGAAAATTTCCTATAGTTTTCTATAGAAAACTGCGCAAAAATCCTGTAGTTTTCTTTAGAAAATTTCCTATAGTTTTCTATAGAAAACTGCGCAAAAATCCTGTAGTTTTCTATAGAAAATTTCCTATAGTTTTCTATAGAAAACTGCGCAAAAATCCTGTAGTTTTCTATAGAAAATTTCCTATAGTTTTCTATAGGAAACTGCGCACAAATCCTGTAGTTTTCTATAGAAAATTTCCTATAGTTTTCTATAGGAAACTGCGCACAAATCCTGTAGTTTTCTATAGAAAATTTCCTTTTTCTATGGAAAACTGCAAAAATCCTGTGGTTTTCTATAGAAAATTTCCTATAGTTTTCTATAGAAAACTGCGCAAAAATCCTGTAGTTTTCTATAGAAAATTTCCTATAGTTTTCTAAAGAAAACTGCGCAAAAATCCTGTAGTTTTCTATAGAAAATTTCCTATAGTTTTCTATAGGAAACTGCGCAAAAATCCTGTAGTTTTCTATAGAAAATTTCCTATAGTTTTCTATAGAAAACTGCGCAAAAATCCTGTAGTTTTCTATAGAAAATTTCCTATAGTTTTCTATAGAAAACTGCGCAAAAATCCTGTAGTTTTCTTTAGAAAATTTCCTATAGTTTTCTATAGAAAACTGCGCAAAAATCCTGTAGTTTTCTATAGAAAATTTCCTATAGTTTTCTATAGAAAACTGCGCAAAAATCCTGTAGTTTTCTATAGAAAATTTCCTATAGTTTTCTATAGGAAACTGCGCACAAATCCTGTAGTTTTCTATAGAAAATTTCCTATAGTTTTCTATAGGAAACTGCGCACAAATCCTGTAGTTTTCTATAGAAAATTTCCTATAGTTTTCTATAGAAAACTGCGCAAAAATCCTGTATTTTTCTATAAAAAATTTCCTATAGTTTTCTATAGAAAACTGCGCAAAAATCCTGTAGTTTTCTATAGAAAATTTCCTATAGTTTTTTATAGAAAACTGCGCAAAAATCCTGTAGTTTTCTATAGAAAATTTCCTATAGTTTTCTATAGAAAACTGCGCAAAAATCCTGTAGTTTTCTATAAAAAATTTCCTATAGTTTTCTATAGAAAACTGCGCAAAAATCCTGTAGTTTTCTATAGAAAATTTCCTATAGTTTTCTATAGAAAACTATGCGCAAAAATCCTGTAGTTTTCTATAGAAAATCTATAGGTTTTTTTTGCTAAGGGGTGTACCATTTAGAAACAGGGAAAAGCGTCAGCAAAGCTCAAATTAACACATGTGCGTGTTGTGAAAATCCCATACATACTTATAACTAGTCTTATGGCAGGAGGGGAGGGAGGTGGAGTCAAAACTGATACGATATTCGATAAACAACTGAACACGAGGAATTTCAAATGTGGCCGCTGCTGGAGGTGCAGTGGCCTTTTATGTCCTGAATGGTCGGACTAGGTTTTACTGTATCACTACGCTAAAGCGCGGGAAGGCCGGCACGCCTCCCGGCTATTGGACTCTGACCTGGGCGGGACGGCCGTTACGCCTTCAGGCTATTGGACTCAGACCTGGTCAAGGTACAGTGTCAGCTTGTTTACCTAGCCTGCAGGCTGGCTCTAGGACTTTAGTGTTGCCTTGGTTGCCTCGCGTAAAACTTGTTATGCAATGTAATCGCATAAATCCCTATCTGCAACAGCGGTGATTTCTTTACGTTTCTGTGTGATCGATGCTCACTTCAAGCCCTCCCGTTTGCCGATGACAAGGCCGACGACAACATCAGCGACCGTCAGTCGATCTTCACACAATCTAACAACCGAGATGAGGGTCGTTGTCCTGATGGCAACGACCACCTGTCAGTCACTGATGGTGACCCCGCTGACCAGTCATCAAGTGAAAGACCCCTTGACTTTGAATGTTTACGTTCAAAGGGTCTCAACTTCGTTCATTTGAACTCTCGCAGTCTTCTGCCGAAACTTGACGATCTAAGAGTTCTCGCAGCTAACAGTAAAGTTGCGGTGATCGGCATCACCGAGTCTTGGTTAGATGCGTCGGTCACAGACTCGGAAATTGAAATCACTGACTATACTATTCTCCGGCTCGACAGGAATCGCGAGGGTGGTGGTGTATGTATCTACATTAGAAGTGACATTGCTTTCAAACCGAGAGACGATATATATACTAATCTAGAAACTGTCTGGGCTGAACTGTATTTACCTAAGACCAAACCTATTTTAATTGGTGTAGGCTACCGTCCACCCAAACAGATGGACTTTTTTAATATACTCGAACAATGCTGCATGGAATGTAATTCTTTCACCAACCAAGAATTCATCATAATGGGTGACTTTAACGTTGACTACTCTCACCTGAATACTCACACTAATCAGTTGCATGTGTCACTTAAGCATTATATGTCTATGTTTGATATGACCCAGCTTATTAACACACCTACAAGGATTACCAGTACAACATCCACCATCTTAGATCTCATCCTCATTTCAGACCCTGATAAAATAACACAATGTGGTGTATTAGATCTTGGCTCGAGTGACCACCAATTAATACATTGTTCACGCAAATGTAAGAAAATTCCTGTTAATCAACACAATGGTGTGACTTTAAGATCGCTCAAAAACTACAGTAAGGAAATGTTTGAAGCAATACTGCAGGAGGTAGATTGGCAGGATGTATCGGATATTAACTCTGTACACGAGGCTTTTTATCATTTTAAATCTAAGTTGATGGCCGTTATTGATAACATTGCCCCTTTGAAGTATGTCCGGATTAAACAGCGTACCGCCCCGTGGATGACCGGGGAGATACTGCATCTCATTCATGAAAGAGATCGGGCATTTACAAAATTCAAAAAGACTATATGGGACAAGGCTCCTTGGTAATGTAATGGAGTTATGACTAGGAATCGTGACTAGTTTTGCTGTTAAGTAACAAGGCAGGTATGAGTTTGTAAAAGAGCTTTGTATTCAGCCAACACATTTTTAGCTAATTCATACAATACATATATATATATATATATACAATGTGTAAATGATGTGAATTAGCCTATATAATTATAATCCATAATACAACCTCAACAGCAAAGGTGGGGGGAACCAACCACACGCAGGTGGCTGAACCCACCCTACATATTATAACCAGACCTGTTTACGGATTATAACCTTAATAGTTGAAACCAAGGGGAAAGTGTCACAGCGCCCCAAAACCCCTTGTACATATTATTGTCATGCTAACAACAGAAATATACAATGCAATTAACTAACATACAGCAAGACCAACAGTTTATTCTTGCAAACGCCTTGACACCAATATGTAATTAGGTGTATATTACATAGATTTTCCAGACTTTCAAACCACCTTACAAACCTATCCTTTTAAAGTAACCTAAACTCAGGTGTAGCTGGGGTAGGTGGGCGGGAAACAAAATGCAGATCTCAATAATGACAACAAATGGATTACCTTTTTCAGTGAGAAATCGAACTGAGGCAGCGGACCCGTGGCCGCTTGTCTTTATACCGTGAATTTATCACGTGACTAGATCCAGCAGGAATACCGTAAATTGTTGAATTTAAGACCTGAGCAATGCCCATATAAAAGTCATTTGACTAGCGTCATAATGGCGTATTTATATGGGACAAGGCTCCTTGGTAATGTAATGGAGTTATGACTAGGAATCGTGACTAGTTTTGCTGTTAAGTAACAAGGCAGGTATGAGTTTTCAAAAAGACTAAAGACATCAGTTGGCACGGAAAATACACTTATCTTCGGAATCAGGTTCAATATAGGAAGAAACAGGCCAAATCAGACTTCATTGCTAACAAGGCTAACGAATTCAAACAACAACCAAAGAAATTATGGCAAATGCTGAAAGGCCTCGGAACTTCGCCTCAGTGTAAAACTAAGCCAGGAAGTATAGGACTAGGTATCGATAACAACATTTGTTTTGATAAATCAGTGGTATCTGAGCATTTTAACAAGTATTTTACTAATGTAGCCTCAACACTGGTTGTCAAACTCCCACCAAGTAATGGTAAATATGAAGAGAAACACATCCAAGACTTCTACAGGTCGATGGGTGTCACCAGTAATAGTTTCTGTTTTAGTGAAGTCAGCGAGAACAAAGTACTAAGTATTCTTAGCAAACTAAACTCAAACAAGGCAACTGGTTTGGATCTATTGTCACCCAGATTTATCAAGGATGGTGCCAAGCACATTGCATCTCCTTTGGCGCATATTTTAAATTTGTCTTTGTCCACCGGCGAAATTCCAAAAGATCTTAAATCAGCAAGGGTGATGCCCACTTACAAAAAGAACAGTAAGAAGGAAGCCGGTAATTACAGGCCGATCTCGATTCTTAATACTATCTCGAAATCATTTGAGAGGATCGTCTATCAACAGCTGGACGAGTATCTCCAAGCACATCAGATCCTATATGAATATCAATCTGGGTTTAGATCCTCATATTCTACTGAAACATGTTTAGTACATCTCACAGACTTCCTAAAACAGGAGCAAGATAAAGGTAATTATATAGGTATGGTGCTTCTTGACCTTCAGAAGGCCTTTGACACCGTAGACCATAAAATTATGCTTCAAAAACTCGAAGCTATAGGACTTCACAAATCTGCCATAGTCTGGTTTCAATCATATTTATATGAACGACAACAATCAGTTTACATTGGTGGTACCTTATCAAAACCGATGACTGTCACATGTGGTGTACCTCAAGGGTCAATTCTCGGACCCTTACTATTTCTAATCTATATTAATGATATTCCATCGGCTGTTCGCTGCAAACTTCTTTTGTACGCTGACGATTCGGCTCTGATAGCTTCGGGTAAGAACACCCAACACATCCAAGAAAGTCTCTCTTCGGAGCTTGAGGCAGCCAGAGAATGGCTGATAAATAACAAACTGTCCCTCCATCTAGGGAAAACTGAATCAATCCTTTTTGGATCGAAACGTAAACTCCACACATGCAACTCCATTCAGGTGAAATGTGCTGGCAACACATTGACGTGTCAGACGCATGTTAAATACCTAGGTGTAGAGTTAGACCAGTCACTAACTGGAGAAGGTGTGGCTGAGAAGATCAAATCAAATGCTAAGTTAAAATTTATGTACAGGCAGACAAGAAATGTCAACATGAAAACAAAAAAACTACTTACTTCTGCCTTAATACAATGTCATTTTGACTATGCCTGTTCATCATGGTTCTCGGATTTAACCAAGAAATATAAAACAAGACTACAGTGTACCCAGAACAAGGTAATCCGTTTCCTTCTTAATGCACCAGCCAGAACCCACATTGGATCAACGGAGTTTAGACAGGTCAATATGTTACCAGTGGATCTACGGGTTAAGCAACTAAAATTGAACCTTGTCTATAATATTGTCAATGATAGAGCACCGATTTATTTGTCCGATTCTGTCAACGTAACACGCAAGCAGCACGGTATAAATACAAGATCTAGTACTTTGTCTCTGCATGTGCCGTATGTTAAATCTTTCGGTCAAACTTCTTTTTACTACACAGGTATACAGGCATGGAATGAATTGCCATATAGCATACAAGGTGCTCAGAACAAGAACCAATTTAAACTTTTAGTGAAACAGTTTTTGTTCAATTATCTTAATGATCAGGAAGCCAGCTCATTTATTTACTTATAATTCAATCTTATTTTTGAGGTCCTACCTGTATTTTATTTTATATATTGTTATTTATAATATTTTTTTAAGTTTTTTATTGATGATGCATCTTTTGTTAAATGTTTAATTTAAAAAAAAACTTGTATTATGTATTTGTAGCACATGTGTCGGTTTTTCAAATTACTTAATAGTGCTTATAATCAGGAGGTAATGTCTCTTCTTTCTTAATATCATAATTACGAATGTCCTTTGACATCTTAACAGTAACTTAGTATTTATTTATTATTGTTTTTTAGTATGTTATTTTGTCATATTCTATTTATATCTGTGTCATGTATTTGTTTGTCTGTCCAAGGACCACAATGGAAACAAGTGCTTGCACTTTCTTGTGTCATCCTTTATATTTAATGTACCCTGTATTTATATGTTATGTAGCTTACATTTTATATTGAATAAATAATCTAATCTAATATGCATGCAAACGCACACACGCATACAATTCGCGATTTGAAACTTGGAGCACTACAACCAAGAAGAAGGTAAATAGTATCGGTGCTTGGATACGACCGCGTTTAGCTATAGGAAATGCATATGTCAGCTCGCCATCGTCCATCGCATTTGTTTGCATGCCGTCGTGAAACGCCTGCGCAGCAGTGAAACGAACCTGTCGGGACAATCATTACGTTAGAGATCGCCGGAGATAGAGGCGACCAACAGAGTGGAACGCCTCTGATAATCGACGAACGCGACATACATAGGGAGTTGTTTTGTTTGTTCACCTGTTTTTTCTTACTGTTGCCTTAGGGCAGTGATTCACAAACTGTAGTTTTGCAATTTCAAGTGAGTCGCCCCAGACCCTTGTTTAATTTTATGTCGCGTACAAAAAAAAAAGTACAATTCATCGCACACAATTTACTAGATGCGTAAGTAATGATGATATCACTGATTGGTTCATATCATTAGAAATGGCAAAGGAAAAGAAACCCCACACTATTGGGGACAGCTGCTGTCCACAACAGAATGTGCAAACGTTCTCTGATATCAAAGAACAGGCGATCCAGGAAATAGAAAATGCTTATTTGTTCAGCATGCAAATGTGTGAAACTATCGATATTCAGTCCTGCCATTAATTGACAACATTCGTCAGACACATTCGCCGTGGTGCTTAAAATTAAGAGAATTCATATTTTATAACATCGAGCTAGCAACCAAAGGCTAAGATTTTATGAAAAACCCTATGTAGTTTTGAAGCTGAATGCTGGGAGTAAGGAAATAAGTGACGTCAAGTCTCGCCTTTTTAAAAACCTCTGTCTGGACATGAACTCTGTTCATGAAATGTTTCTATTCTGCGCAACGTCCACTGGCTGTTCATTACGAAATTGTTACATTTGTCATTATAAGTGAACAACAAATATGAATAAGCTTCTATGTGTACCTCTTTGGATGAATAGCCAGTCGTCCAAAATCATGTATAATGTCATGTCCTAAGCTTTGTTTGACTTGACCTGTTAACCGATTTATGCTACAATTTTTTATTTACCAGAATTTGTAATAAATATAACTGGTGGCTCCCATGAGAGCGGCTTTTTAGCCTTAGTGGGAATCTCCCTGACCCACACGTGATAATTTGTATACCATGTGATTACTATATTTATGCTTTTACATACTCACTTATTGAGTGATATGTATATGGGTCTCAATGAAGAACGTCTGCTGTCTGTCTGTCTTTTCATAGAAGAACTCTAGCTTTTACCAGCATCACAAATAACATTTATCTGCTCTCACCATGGCCAGAAGATGGTTAAAAATTACAACTAGCCTGTCTCGTGGATATATGTTCAGCAGCTCAACTGTCTAAACTTTAATGCAAATGTAAGCTTGATCATCGATTTTTTAGAAATTCAAAATCAGAAATAGCAAAATTAAAATATTTCGCCGCCATCAGCGTAATTGAAGCTGAACGGAGGCATATTTTCAAGGGTCAAGGGGCCACGGTCACGTGGACCCATTCAAAAAGGTTTACGGATATGTCAAATTCCAAAAGGTTTGGGCGGACACGTGTCCCCCAACCCCCCAGACACGCCTATGCACCCCCTACCATTCGCATAAATCGTGAGGCTGCGCTGGGGGAGGGGGCTTCCAGAAAAAAACTACAAAAAAGTTCTCTTTTTGTTTAAAAGTGACTTGTTGTCTAGCCAATATTACTGATGCCACTGCTGTTTTTGTGATTCCATGCCCACGTATTGTCAAAGTGCCTTATTTAAAAAAAAACTGGCCCGCACTATATCTCCCGAAATCCTGGATCCGTGCCTGAAAGCGACCGTGTCCAGGCTGGAGATAAGGGACAGAGTGAAAGGTGCGGGAAGTTCCTTCAAGCACAACAATACTGCCATTTCGCGATACCCCGTATTTCAAATGCTCTTTTCCGGATATGAAAAAAGGCTTCTTTTCTAAGAAGGGCAATTTCGTTTTGTTAGATCCGCCCTGCATGATCAAGACCGTAAAGGCGCAGAGGCAAAAGAATCTTTTTTTCATCTAACCACTATTAAAACTAAATAATAAAAAATTACACACAATGCACAATAATAACGTTTGCAAACAAACTGTACCAAAGTTCTGCGGGATAAGATGGTCGACGAGACTAGAAGCTGTATTGGACGCGCTGTACAGCATCGAACGTGCCAGTACCGCGGTGGCGCACGAAATGATGCAGCCGCGTACGGTCATCTTCTACAAGATTCACAATTCATCGTGTCCATAGTGGTGGCCCAAGAGATGCTAAGTTTTCTTGGGTCCGTGACCAAGAACCTCCAAGCCAAACATTGCAATCTGGGCAATGCAAACGAGAACATTTCGTTGGCGAGTGAATGCATCCGGGACTGCAGGACCATCCTATCGAGGTGGGGTCAAATATGGCGCCGTGTTGGGCAGGTGACCACTCAACAGATATTGAGATTCGCAAACCCAGAACGGCACAGCTTCAGCACCATCGCGCCAATGCTGGAGGCACTGATCCATCAACAACTGACTACTATCGCATCGATATATTTTACCCATTTATTGATCACGTTCTTGACGATCGAGTTGGCTGAACAATTTTCGAGTGACCACCGTGGACTCACTGCAGCGCAACCTCCTGCCGCCCAACCCTCAGAAACTATATGACACAGGACTAACTGAATACTACAGTAGGCAACTCAGTTCGGCTGAACAAAATGAGCTTCCTGTGGAAATCGCAGTGGCGAAAGAGGTACGATGACCCTCAAGTTCCACGACCGTCGTCTTCACGTAACTAACTTATCATCAGTAAGATCGTAAATATCTTCCTCACTACAACAGTCGGAAACGTTGCTTGCGAGCGGTCTTTTTCTGCACTGCAACGCCTCAAGTGGTGGAGTCGGTCAACAGTGACAGAACGACGGCTCAAATGCCTCGGAATGTTATATGTCCATAAAAATCAAACTATCTACCTACCCCGGGCCCGAAGAGGTTAATTTGTGTAAAGCCAATTGCCGAATCACAGCACGCGACTGCGAGAAGAGTTGATCTTGTAAAACAATTTTAGACGGATGTAACTGTTAATTGGACCGGTATATTCCGTATATGATGCATAGCTGTCGATTTGGTTAAATCTATTGTCATTTGGTATTAATTATTTTTTGTCATGTATTTTTTCATTCCCACGCAGCATGCGACCGACACTGAAATAATACTTGAACCGAGGGCGAAAGTTTCCAGAAAATACGCTAGATTGCACCAAGACAGGGTACATTTTCAAAATTTTCTGGGAGAGACCCCCCGCGTGAATTTCTATGCTTTACTGTCCCCCGGCCAGTTGCTTTAGGTTAGCTATACGGTCCATGGAACATAACCTTCGATAAGCTCTCGCTGTATACACAACTCAGAATAAAGAGACTTGTCAATGCTATGTAGCATCACCCATTTAACTGAAGAACTTACATTATCAAATATATAATTATTTTGTGTGTGCACCTGCAATAAAATAGACTACAAATAACGGTATATCCTGTCTAATCAAAATATAAAGTATCTAGTAGTTCTTTTGGAATGAGTAAGGTTGGCGGGGCAAGTCGTTTTGGAGAAATTATGTCAAAAGGGGGTAATGGAGCAAAACAGTTTTAGAACCACTGCCTTAACAGATGTTCACAGTCAACGCGTATTTGACGTCCTGCGGCAGTTCGCAGAAATCCCAGTAGTATCTATATGTCAAGTAAAAATAATTACTGTCAGTGAGGATATCGTCCCCGTATTTGTATACTTCAGGCAGGATTCCACCCAAGCCTGCAGCTTTATTGTTTGCTATTGAGGCAATCGTTTGTTCGACACCTTGCTGGCTGGGGGGCTGCCAAACTTGTAGCTGTCTAGCGAGATCCAAAGATCTGTCCCACCGTCGGACGCAACCCCTGGCGCCACACTCTACACCAGTCGTGCAGGTGGCTTATAACCGGTGACTGTTGCTTCCGTGTTTTGTCTTCACCGTGAGTTGAAACTGGAGGGTCATCTCCAGGGCGCAAGCCTGGGCAAGTTGATATGGAGGGCCAGCAGTTGCCCATATGCAGTAGGTACCCTTCTCCACGTCACTGGTGGATCCAAAGGAACAGCGAAAGCTGGTACAGGATCTACCGGAAGGACGTTGAACACAACATCAGACTGTCTTTGGGACTCCGACTCCAGATTTGCTGTCAGAGTTAAATTTCCTGTCTTAGACATTCCTACATGTGGGTATAGCCGCAAGGTAGCGGACGTTTGGAAAAAGAGTTTACCTTCTCCTAGACTGCATGGCGACCATTCAAGGTTAATGAGCACCATCTGCCCGAACCGTCTGGTTTTAAGGCGCCATATATCCGCCTTTGCCCCTTCTCCTGTTAGTAAAGAACAATCCGTCACTTGACGGCCACGAGCTGGACTGGACTGTCAGAGGCTTTTCGAGGCACACAAATATGTATAATATATATAAATGTATATACTTCGCACGATATCTGTCCAATGGACACTTTTAGACCGCTCTAAGCACCACATCCTTGGAACCAGGCATGGCCGGGACAATTAACTTGAAAAGTTAATTAAATTACAATTAACTTGGAAATTTCTCAATTAAATCAATCTCACATATTTGTAAGGTCAATTAAATAAAATTAACCTATCATTTTTCTCAATTAAATTAATAATTTACTTTAATTCAAATAACAATGAACGTTGTGTAAAAACAGGCAAAAACATAGCAGTCCATTGACCGACAGCATCAACACATTTAATAAGTGTTTTCTAAGAACCCACAAACATAACTATACATAAGTGTAAGTATTGTACCTAATATTAGTTCACCAGGGTGATGTTAACCAGTATTCACTGTCTGGTGCAGATCATTTATTACATGTCAGGAACATGAGCAGTTCAAAAAGATAATCCCCGTTGTCACTTACCAACATCTTTCAGCACTGAACACCTTTCCAGATACACTAAGCAGCTCCAGACTTCAGACACTCTTTGTACGTACTTGGATGGGTGATAAAAGTCAATACTCTTACATAACACAGTGCACTGCCACACTCCCAGTGGAACTTATTCACTGATTGACACTGGCTGAACAGGGAGACTAATCAAACAATTACCTGTACTAGGCTGTACATGTACCTGTCTTTAATGTCAATTGAGTGAAGTTTGCTCAATGCACTTAATGATCGTTAAAGAACTAATCACTGACAGCTTGCTAGTGACTATCACCAAAGGAATGCATAAAATAATGCCACATAATACAAAGTTAATTGAGATGTTGTCAATTAAATAAAAGTAACCTCTTCCAGCAAAGTTAATTAATTAAATTAATTTGCAAATTTTGAGAATGTTAATAAATTAAGTTTAGTTAATTGAATTAACAAACTAACAGCTGAAATTAACTCATACCTGCTTGGCACTTAATAGGATGTTGTGTCAAAGGAAAATACACACACATTACACACGCACGCACGCACGCACGCACGCGCGCACGCATGCACACACACAGCATGTCTTCACAAAGCATTTGTACAAGGTGTATTATTTCATACAGTTACTGGCAATGCTGGGCATGACTTCTTAACAGATCTTTCATTCTACTAATCAGTGGACGTTACTGGTATGGACTCTTAAGGTAGCAGAACTCCAGTCATATCATTTTAAAATATATAAGTCACTCTCAAAAACCTATAATATTATTAGAATGACTATACATCATTTATTCAAGAGACAATTTTTTTTGCATAAATTATGCAAATTAATACTCAAAATGTCTGCCAACGACAGAAATATATGAAATTTTTCAAACAATATATTTTCAGAAGCATACATCATAATGATCTTAAATTTACACACAGCATTTACTACATGGTACTGTATGGGATGGTGAAAGAGTGTAACAAATAAATGATATTGAAAAATGTTATGTGGAAAAAACAAAAATCGTAAATTGTTTTCTCCAAATTATGTATTCTGACACATGGTACACTAATTCTAAAATAAGTACAGCAAAATGCTTTGATCATCCCATATAGCCGAGTCTTGTGTACTTCTCTTTCAAATTTGAAGCAAATTCGACAAAAAATGGCGACGCTATGATGTTTGAATTTTTAAAATAGATACACTAGAAATTATCGTATCCAAGGACAAATCACGTTGCTATGGTAAAATCTGATGTGACCTAAAATTACATGGTTACTCCATATGTGTAATAAAACTATTTTTTTTATTATTATTTCACTTAAAATGTAATACTTAATGTAGGAAAACATATTTTTCAAGGTATATATGGAAAACAAATATATACAAATTTCTTCATATTTGACTGGAGGTCTGCTACCTTAACCAATCCAGAATTTTGAAAAAATAAAAACTACACATCTGGTGTTTACATGAACCCTGAAAGTTTGGTACCTGAGAAGAAGTGTGTAGGAGCGGTAGTAAAACAAAACTATTTGGAAGTTTTCAAATGAAATAAATTTGTCATGCTTTAGGTAGGATATTTACAACAAGTACAATTAAACATAGTAAGATTCTTACAAAATTACAATGAGAACAAACGTATTTTCTTTTATTATATAATCATAGTAACATGGTAATGCCTCTTATAATACACATTTCAGTAACAAACAACAGAGTAAGTGAAAAACATGACTAAAACACATTATGACTAGGCACATCATTGAATATAAAATGTTTATTAAACTCACTCTTCAGTATATAAGTTTGGAAATTTTGCTCACGTGCTAAAATAATTTCATATTACTGTACCCTTAATGAATAAAAAGTAACATAAAATTGCCACAGGTATATGTAATTGTTTAAATTGCAGTATAGCAATGAATACCTTTTTTTCCATTTAAACGTATTGTTAACGATAACAATAAAATATTTTTACATGAATTGGAATGTTAACATTTTATAGCTGGATCATAGAAGTCGCTGAAAAATACGACATTTCAATAAGGTTCTTTTATATTGAAATAATACGCACATATTGTGACATAGCTGGACAAAATAGCATTGAATGAATGAAAGTCGAGCTTAGTCTATATGTGGCTTTGTCGTTGACCACGCTACAATGATGGCGAAACATGGCGGGCAGCAAACCAGTCACACTGGGAACATATACAGAGAGATCCCGAAGTATCGATGGAAAAGCTTCAGGAATGTCAGGCCAATGTGTACAAGTACTCAGTGCTGTTTTGCGAGTCCTGCTTGCAGCTGATAGAAAAGGCCATCTCCTCGAGTAGCAATCTGTCATAGAACAGAACAGTTTACAAATTATTGCACTCTGTCGATATTATATGTAGACGTCTCCAGTACTGGGCCATAGATTCAAGACATGAGCATCATAAAAGTGCAAGGAAACGCCCAAAGGATGTTTCCTAGTAAAGCTTAGAGCCTTAGACATGTGTCCACTTAATGGTAATAACCCAAGCAATGTTTTCATTTTTTAACAGCATTTTGGTCTTGAATCACATAACTTACACGGTTTCCATTAATTATTATTTATCAGAGATGGGGTGATTACAATATAAATGTAATCAATTACGATTACTATGTATGAGTTTGATTATGATTACTCAGAAAACAAATGTAATCGATTATGATTACTTTAGCAGTAACCATGATTACAAACAGTACTACTGCAATATTGCCCACAGACATGTTCTGAACATTTTGTTTGCAATCTGAACATTTTGTGGTCAAAATTGTCACATGTTTATGACATGAGAAACAGAGTGTCAGAATAAAGTACCTTATTAATCTCCTTGTGTCTGTCTCTGCTGACTATTTCTTCAATGATCTCCCCCTCTCCTTTTATCAATCTACAACCATATTAAGTCGTGTGACTACATGAATCCACTGACAGCAACAAAATAAAGTCACACCTGGATATGTGTTCACTGGTAACAACAAAATAAAGTCACACCTGGATATGTGTTCACTGGTAACAACAAAATAAAGTCACACCTGGATATGTGTTCACTGGTAATAATAAAATAAAGTCACACCTGGATATGTGTTCACTGGTAACAACAAAATAAAGTCACATCTGGATATGTGTTCACTGGTAATAACAAAATAAAGTCACACCTGGATATGTGTTCACTGGTAATAACCAATTAAAGCCACACATATTCACTTATAAAAACATGTTCATGTAGTCACTGATGGCAACCAAATAAAGTCACACTTGGTCATGTATTCACTGATAACAACAAAATAAAGTCATACATAATCATGTATTCACTGATAATAAGGAAATAGAGTCGTGTGCTCATGTAGTCACAGATAACAACCAAATTAAGTCACACACAAGCATCGACATTAACGCTGGCCCGCTGGACCGGCACCTTTTTTGAAGCTATCAGGCCAGTTCAGGCCACCAGTTTTCATATTTTACTGGCCCGACAGGCCACTGGTTTCAATCCGATTGACCATCGTTATGTTTCCAGCAACCCGATTCTACCTAGAAAAACGGGACAACCCTAATATTTGATATTTTAATCAATATTCGTTTTATTACATTTTTGTTACAACTAATTAAACAACGGCGAATAAATTTCGCCATGTGTACACAATGACGTGTATGCAGCGCCAAACTCATTTGTGTCTGCACACGTGATTGGCGAATAGCGGGGATCATTAATTATTCACCCGATAAGCGATCTTGTTACATGTTGGCTACGCATGGCAGGCGATGATAAAACGCTAGTGTATATTCATCCTATTCCATAATGGAAAGATATCAAGTAAATTTGTTATACTGATAGCGTTGCAAAAGACCATGGCTGCATCGGTGGGTCTTGTAAATGTAATACAGCCTTGGCGGAATGAGAGCAAGGACTCTGGACAGCGTCCACATTGTCGAACACCGCATCATTGTTTGCATCGCCAGTGGAAACATGAAACAGAGCCTCAGGCACAACCAAATCTAAGAAATGTTGATGACAGCCAGCTAAAGTTTCGAGCCCCGAGGTGATATTATAAATTTTCATTTAACTTCGCATTCTCACTTGTTATAATCGCTATCTTAATTTCGTAAACGAATATGCACAAATAAGAACTTTGGAAAAGTCTGCATGACGTCGCTCCTAGCAAACCTTTGTAGACTTCTTGTAAAGCGACTGGCACCTCGGTATCAGCATTTAAAAAAAAAATTCGGGCCAGTAACTTTTTTGGGCGGGCCAGTAATTTTTCAAATTTACTGGCCCCCTTATTTTATAATTTGCGTGTGTACTAAATTTCATTAAATCTGGATCCAGGTGATGTTTTGAGTAATTGGTTCATCATGGAATGACCCGCTGTGGACCTCCCACAAAGCCAAGCCACTTACCGATGCCTCCCTGTTTCTGGGTCATAAACCCTCCGCACCTCACTCTGTTTTTTCTCCCATTCTTCCTTTGTCATCGGCTTCATAATCCTCGTGCCAGACTCCGCATTCCGGCTTCCAGAGTCTGAGAGAGATGAGGCAAAACGTGTCACGAAAAATAAAATATCACACGTGCATATATTCCAATACGGGGCATCTTTATTTACGGTTTCAGCGTAACTTACACAATTATACACAAACGCACACACAACACTATCACTTTATTCCAAATGATTGTAGGGAGATACAAATGTAAGAACTTGAAACAATATGAAACTGCATTTCTTTACTCTATTTTTCTGTGGTATAGATAATGTTCTTTTTTGTTGAGTTATCCCACTATTACATTTTCTAATAATTCATGCCATTTGCATTCGCTATTTATTTTCTGTGCCTTCGGTTTTTATTAGTGTCTTAGGGTTTTACACTAACTCACTTTTCTTTGCTAGTTATTTTCCCCAATAACTGAAGCACACCAATTAGGGTTATTCACCTGCGGTTTTCGTGCAGTTTTTGGGGCCACCGTTTCCAGGCAACGCCGGCCCAATAACAGAAACTTCCTCCACTACTGTTTGATTGGATGTCTTCAGTTTTGCATCTTTAACTTTCTTGTGGTGATGATGATGATGGTGTTTCTTCTTCTTCTTCTTATCCTTATCACTGTGTCTGAATAAAGAAAAGTAAATAAAATTCCTATATAATGCAGTATCCAGTCGTTAGGACTGCTCAAAGCGCTTTACACTTTACTCCCTGGCAGACCTGTTCAATCGAACTATTCGTACACAAATACCCACTGCTGTCTATGGCCAGGTACTCATTCATACACCCGAGTGAACTGGAACAACCTAGAGTGAATTAAGGTTCCACACAACAGCACAGGATTAGAACCCGGGTTCTCTTGATTGAGTATCCAATGCTCTGTCCACTGTGCCACTGCGCTCCGGCCGCTCCATAATGTATGAATAATCTACATGTTCCCGTTACATGCAGCACATAGGCATAAATTAATTCATGTACTGTTGAACCACGCATTATGGTCACCTCAGTAATACAGCCAACTTGCAATTAGTGTCACCCTGGGAGAGTCACAAATTATCTCCAAACCAGTGTAGTACAGGAAATTAGTCCTGCCAATATGGTCAAGTCATTAGTCATGTCCCTTTGGCCCAGTCCCAAGTGTCACCTTTGCTGTGAGATTCCACTACACAATTGAATGTTAGCCTGTCTGTGGCCTGCCACAGCAAACCGGATATCAAGTTGCATAAACCTATTCTAAGGAGTATAACAATATATAATATTAATTTTAACATTGGAAGTACCTAGTAGGGCTTTTTCTGTTGCTGCACCAACTCTTTGGAATATGCTCCCTCTTAGTGGTAGATCAGTTGAAAATATTACAAAATTCCATCGTCATTAAAAAACTTATCTTTACAACCTTGCATATCCACCATAGCTCCCTAGCGCCGTGACCATCTGTTGACAACTGGAATACTGCTTATGGATTTTGAGATTGACCAATCCTTTTGTCTTGATGCGCCTCTGAGCTTGGTTTCCAAGGATTTAGGCGCAATAGAAGTTAACTTATTATTACTATTATTATTCCCTTGTTGTTCTCATTATGGTAATATGTATGATATGTCTTAATTTGATTTGTATGCATTGTAACGAAATTACAATAAATTTGATTTGAATTTGAATCCGAGCCAAAAATAGCCGTCTCCATAACTTGTTTCTTATGTCGTGGTCTCATCTTTCAAAGTCCAACTATTTTCCTCAAAAAATAATCCTAAACTAATAAAATACTACACATGTGGTTGCACTGGGTATTGAGTTTGCATACAGCTGAATTGTTAAACCTATTTTTCTCAAAACTTCACTTTTTTTATTTACTTAATTCTGAACAATCAATCAAAAATTACTGAAGATATTTCAACAAACGAGGTATCATTTTAAAATTTACAACCAGTGGGATAAAAAACGTACAAAACTTTACTAATTTTCAATTTTTTTTAACTTAATACCTATTTTGCTGGGGCAGGCCACGTTTGATTGGTTAAATTGTCATAGAACATTACTTATGTGTGTTTAACACTGTTGCTAAGTTAATATTAGTTTCAAGGACACATTGCAATAAAATGTTGGAAGCAAGGAATCGCAACCAGGTGGTTATCTTGATAAATACTGGATAAAGCATGCTAAAAACAGAATGATTTTTGTGTGGCCTGTCTAGCTTGTTGTATAAAAAGGCAAACATTGGCAAATATTGCTGAATTTTAGTATTTTGCGGACAAGTGATACAAGTGTGTGACAACACGTTTGATGTCAATATGCAAACGATCTGTTCCAGTCATTAAAGTCCTCTGCAAGACCATATACTCAGTAGGCCTGTGACCACTTTTCAGTTAGGGTCGGAGAGATTTCTGACTGAGGGGTTTAGATCAGGGGGATTAGATATTATAATTATAATAATAATAATAATATAATTACTTCTTTAGTGCCAATATCCTCAAAAAATCTGAGCTCAGTGATGCAACAAATCCAAAGGATTAAGTGTTCTCACTGTCAAGTACATAGCAAAAGTTGTCAACATATGGACGGAATTGCTAAGAAGCTAAGGAGGAAGATGCAGTATTAAAAAGAAAGGTTAGACTTTACATTGCACCTTTTTGTTTTCTTTTCTTTGCATTTCTTCCTCTTCTTACGGGCAGGTGAAGGTGAGGCTGATCGACTTGACTCGCTGCTGCTGCTTGATAGGTTACTTGACTCACAGCTTGATGGACGTCTTTTTTTCTGCGTCTTTGAATGTCTCTTTTCACTTCTTGACCGTGAACGTGATCGAGACTTAGACACCTTGTGTCTCCTTAACAGAAATTCATGAAATTAGCATTTTTAAATTAAAAGTATTAAAGGAAATAGCATTAGCTAAAATCCTTTTTCCATGTGTACACAAAGTTTAACATTGTATGTAACATTTGACAACATTAAAAAAATACAGAAAAATACATTTATGGAAGCACCAACACAAGTCATGAATAGTGATGAAATAAGGCCAAATGAATGACGTTTATTTAAGAGATTAAGTTAAAGAGAGAGAAATGTGGGCTCTACATCCCAAGGCCAGGCCTGTGACTGAGCCCATACTAGTCTCCTGTACCGCTGGATGACAGAGCCCACATTTCGGCATATACAACATTAGCAGTATTGTTATAGATATATAAAACAACAGCATTACTACTGTAATCATAGTAGACCTTATGCACTGTACCGTACTAACTAAGCACACCATTCATTCACACTAACTATAATCCAAACTACCTGCTGAAGAGTTACACTATATCAAGATTTAGCCTAAACCTATAAGTGAGGCCATTACGCCCAACTTACTAAAATCACCGGTGGAAGAGAAGCGAGCTATCTCGGCATCAAAACCCTGTGAACACATTGTCCACCTGCACTAAGAAAATGGGGAAAGTGTTGAGATCTGCTATCAACCCCTCTTCCACCAACGATGTACATGTTGTGTCCCTAATGCTATCAAAAATTGGGAGGGAAGGGAGGGCCAACATTTTTGATGTGACCACTCAGTCTGCTTTCACAAAACGAAGAGCTCATTGCAATCTGCCACCGAGCGTCATTACCACGCGGTGATTGGTTCCTTGTGCCAAAAGAGCACCAAAGACAAAGGGGGGTAATTAGCATCAGGCCTTAGGAGACATTAGGCCAATCATCACTCGTCCTGCATTGTTGCCAGCACAAAAATACATATGCAGCACTGTGCCATGGCCGCATATTCCAATTTATAGCATAAATTCGATTTTAAACCCGTCTGTGAAGCGATTCCCGCGGAAAATATCATTTTAATGAGCTAGGCGATCACGTGGTATCGTGACGTCACTTATGACACACACTCGCATCAGGCCGACACTTTCCGTGCATTCAGAACATGTTTACAAGTATAGCTTTTGGGTCGAAACGAGCGTCAGAATGAGTTATTGTGCAATATTCCGACGTAATACAAACACTAGTCATCATAGAGGAACAAGCAGTTATTTTACGGTTCCACATGAATCAAATTTTATTCAAAACAATGAATGCGAATGGGCCTACAAGTTGACTAGGTTTCGCCAGGCTTGGCCTTGGGCTCGTTTTCCGAATAATTATATCGAATGCAACCAACTGGAGATAATCTACACCAATAAACATACATAGCAAACAGATATTGTATCCAGCTACAGAATGTAATGTGTATAATCTCATAATATCACTAGAATATCGATAGGGCTTATATGAAGGAGTTGTACAATTTATCATAACAACTTAAAACAGTAGGTGAATTTCCGTTGGTGCAGCTAGCTCAGTTGGTAGGCGCGTTGGTTTCTTGTCATATATTTTACACTCGGGTGACGCCGGTTCAATCCTGACAGCATGCAAACCATTGATTTTCTTTACACTTATTTTGTTTGTGTTTTTATGAAGTAATATAAACCTAATCATTTTATACTATAATGCACTGTTTGTAAATAATTTTTTATTTTTGTAGTAATTATTTATTCGCCACAAAAATTAAAATATGGTCATTATATATAACAATGTTTCTAAATTTTATTTATCCAAACAAATACAATATAATGGATATATAATTTATTAATTAATTGTACATATGTTGTACGGTAATATATTGTAATTATATATGTGAAAACAAATTGTGATCTGTCTGGATAAATAAACATCGTTATATATATAATGACCATATTTTCATTTTTGTTGCGAATAAATAATTACTACAAAAATAAAACAATATTTACAAACAGTGCATCATAGTATACAAAATGATTTGGTTTATATTACTTTCGTGAAAACATAAACAAAAAAGTGTAAAGAAAATCAATGGTTTGCATGGTGTCAGGATTGAACCGGCGTCGCCCGATTGTAAAATAAATGACAAGAAACCAACGCGCCTACCAACAGAGCTAGCGGCACCAGCGGAAACTGTCTGACTGATTTCAGTTGTTATGATAAATTGTACAACTCCTTCATATATCGATATTCTAGTGATATTATGAGATTATACATGTTACTTTCTGTAGCTGGATACAATATATGTTTGCTATGTACAGGCCTGTATGTTTATTGGTGTAGATTATCTCCCGTTGGTTGCATTCGATAATTATTCGGAAAACGAGCCCAAGCTCGGTGAAACCTAGTCGACTTGTAGGCCCATTCGCATTCATTGTTTTGAATAAAATTCTATTCATGTGGAACCGTAAAATAACTGCTTGTTCCCCTATAATAACTAGTGTTTACATTACATCGGAATATTGCACAATAACTTATTCCGACGCTCGTTTCAACCCAAAAGCTATACTTGTAAACATGCTCTGAATGCATGGAAAGGGTCGACCTGATGCGAGTTTGAGTCATAAGTGACGTCACATCTCGGCATCCCGAAAAGCTCGCCAAAAATATGCACATTCGAAAATGTTTGGATGCACAGCATAAAATGTGGAATTTCTAATTCACTGAATTTTTTTGGCTTGTTGGACATGGAAATAGATGGCAGGATGTAATACATGTTTTTATTCCCTTTAATTATCTGTTGATTTTACAGGTGTGAAAAAAATTGGGTGCGATTAATATGTTTATCAGATGTTATAAATAACAGTTTGGGTCGTTCAGGTGTTGTTTGTTTGAAATTGATATCAGTGTGTTCCAAATCAAACTTTTTAGCTCTATCTAGTGGCATTTAAAAAAATAACTATGGTGAGTTTGAAAAATCGCTTTGGAGTATCTACCTAGATAAATGTTTGTGGCGCTTCCTTTTTGGTGAATCCTCTCTCCTCTGGCGAGAAGTGCCCCTTTCCCCTCCCATGGTTGTAGAAACCAAGAAAAGCTTTTTCTGAAAAAGACAAGGAGTAAATTGAATATTCGACTATTTCTTGCAAACATGGTCATCCTCCAGATGGCAGTAGATACACACAGATGGCAGCAGATACACACAGACAGCATTAGATACACACAGATGGCAGTAGATACACACAGACGGCAGTAGATACACACAGAT
Organism: Escarpia spicata; assembly: GCA_963995525.1. Lineage (NCBI taxonomy): Eukaryota > Metazoa > Annelida > Polychaeta > Sabellida > Siboglinidae > Escarpia > Escarpia spicata. The sequence goes on from OZ023213.1 coordinate 30,371,179, forward strand.
GGCAGTACATATACACAGATGGCAGTAGATACACAAAGACGGCAGGAGATACACACAGATGGCAGTAGATACACAAAGACGGCAGGAGATACACACAGACGGCAGTAGATACACAAAGACGGCAGCAGATACAGACAGACGGCAGGAGATACACACAGATGGCAGTAGATACACAAAGACGGCAGCAGATACACACAGATGGCAGCAGATACAGACAGACAGCATTAGATACACACAGATGGCAGTAGATACACACAGACGGCAGTAGATACACACAGATGGCAGTACATATACACAGATGGCAGTAGATACACAAAGACGGCAGGAGATACACACAGATGGCAGTAGATACACAAAGACGGCAGGAGATACACACAGACGGCAGTAGATACACAAAGACGGCAGGAGATACACACAGATGGCAGTAGATACACAAAGACGGCAGGAGATACACACAGATGGCAGTAGATACACACAGATGGCACTAGATACACATAGATGCTAGTTTTCTTGAAGTATTCACAAATGATGTTTGTTTTTATGTTATGAAGTAATTTTTTTTGCATTAACACAAGTTACTATTCCCACTTTATAATTACATAAATGACCTGCCCAACAACGTCTCTTCAAATGTTTACCATTTTGCAGCCGATCGATTCTTTTATTCACTGATCAGTCAGACAAAGACGTCTCTCCTCCAAAACTATCTGTTCAAGCTTGAGGAATAGCAAGATACTTTACTTATGAAATTTCACCATAATAAATGGTTTATGATGATTCTAGCCTCAAGAAAAACCAAACTTTCTATGCACAACTTAAATCTGTTAAATCTCACCAGTTGTTATCGTGGCACAGAGATATCAAGTATTCTAAACTTGACAGTACAGTACAGCATAACAACAAATAAAGCATATATGGTATTAGGAAATATTAGGAGAAATTTAAATAAATTCCCAACCCACACAAAATCTGTACCCTGTCCGCCCAATACTTGAATCATGGGATCCACATTGCCAAAATAATAATTAAGAAAACCATAGAAATAACCAGAAGACAAGCCACCAGACTTAGTAAACACACAGGGAGCCAGGAGGAGTAACATAACTCCTTAAAGACCTCCAGTGGGAACCTTCCAAACAAGAAGGAAAAACAAGACTTAGCATATTATATAAAATGGAATAAAACCTTGATATCCCACTAGACCAATGTATCAAGCGCAATGCTAGATGCTCACTCGTGGAACTTATTTGGAAATAAAAACCGCAATACGAGTGGAATTCTCTACCATCAAGCATTGTTTCATGTAACTCACTGAATTCATTCCGGAGTAATCTCATTCTACATTTGAAACTAAAACCAACCGAGCCATCATGCGTGATGTGTCTATAGGGCATTTTGCCTGTCAAATTACAGATACAGACAGACTGGCACTTTACTGAATAAATATAAGATAATTTAATTACACATAATCGCCATAGTCCATAAGTCTGGATTTTAACTGATGACTAGTTTGTCAGAACCGACACATATGTTATTATGTACAATCCTTTTTTCCTCTGCCATCCGTCTCAGGAAGTCAATTCTGCCAGAACTTGGAAGCCTCCCTTGCAGACTCCCCAGGTGCCTTCACTATCAGAGCCATCCTTGACTTGAGAAGTTGAGTCAACTTGACTCTTGGTCTAGAGACTAGACAGAGTCTAGTCTTGGACTTGAGACAGACTCAGTCTCAGTTGAGGCTTGAAGTTGAATGAAGTTATGAACTTTTATGAAGACTGGCTCCCATTAAATACCTCACGCCGCTTTTAACCAGTTTTTATTCACTTTTGTATCTTGTTTGTCAGTTAGAAAGCACCTCTCACTGTGGGATATCGCTCAGCATTTACTATTGCCTAGACGAGTAGTATTGGGCCTACCACAGTACTTCGGGACAACATGACATATTATCGCCCACCAACTCTTAATATACAAAGGAAACCCAAGATACAAGCCATTTGTCAGATAATAAAAGAATAACCACACACACTGTACTATCATTATGTAGCAATACTGTGCAAATATAGTTATTACATTGTATTTTGACGTTTAATGTGTCAGATGCAGGCCTGTCAGTTACAAAATGCAAACGTTACCTCATTTAGTTTCCCCTAATAAATTGTTGGTTTTGTAAAAATTAGTGAGCTCATTCTTGTTTTAGAGCCTGCGTTAAAAACCAAACAACACAAACCAGTACACAGAGTTATTGTAAATAATATAGACCTGCAACAAACAGTTATTTTTCATTAATATTTTACCTAATAGTAGCGTACATTATTTGTAAATACACCAATTTAAATGGCGTCGATTGTTGCCAAAACAAACATCGAACCACTGCTGCACTGCGGCATCTGAATTCACTGTCAAATGGAGTGCGGTGAAGATCTCAAGTCAGCATTCAACGCATTTCAACAACAGTTGAAAACCCTGTGTCTTAATGAATTTCCCTGTGGCAAAGGAAGTTGGGTGCGTTCACAGATTAAAAAAGACATGCAACTTTTTATTAGAAAAACACGATCAACGACTTGCAACTGTTTCGGCCCCCGACGGGTTCGGCCCATGGGTTAAACGTGACATGCTTGCGTTCGCGTGGTCCGAATCAACCGTTTCTGTAACCGGTGTCGGCGGTGAAGTGGGCCGAATCAACCGTTTCTGTAACCTGTGTCGGCGGGCTCTATGGGCCGAATTAAGCATCCGTCTTGCTTCTGTTTAGAAATCTTACTTTTATGTTAAAAAAATTCTTATATTGCATGCAACTATTTTGACTTGCGTATTTTCAGTAAATGTGTCACGAATTATTAGATATTTATGCGTAATGATAAATGTTAAAATAATTCTTATATTGCATGCAACTAATTTGACTTGCGTATTTTCAGTAAATGTGTCACAAATTATTAGATATCTATGCGTGATGTTTCAATGTTTAAATAATGATAAATGTTTAAATAATTCATAAAGGGAGTGCATGAGTACACTGCCGTGTGCTCCGTTACCGTGTTTGTTTAGCTTACTGCTAGGATACTTTGTAACAAACAAACAAATATCACACATACAAGCAATCCAGGTAAGAGTGCGAGTTCAAATAAATAAACCAACAAACACTAAAGAGGTGGTAGGTAATTTATTGTGAAACATCAAAAACAATTTTCAAACGGGCCGAATCAAACGCAGTGTGCTGAGGCAGGACTGAGACGACCGCTGCTTTTGATAATTATCAATGGGCTGAAACATTCGACACCGCCCGTCGACTTTTCGGAGAAGTTGGCCGAAACATCCATTGACGTCGGCGTCTGCGTGGGCCGAAACATCCGATCCTGCATAGCAGATTTTTGTTACGTGGGCCGAACCATCCGAAATGTAATCGGCAACAGTTATCTTTGTAGCTACCATTCGTCAGTCTGGATCCGTCCTGTGATCAGTGAAGCGCATCTAAAATTAACATGTCAATATCTCCGTATCCATAAACATTTTTATACACATTTTTTATTTATTTTAAATTTTCTAATAATTTATTAATGTTTTATTCCCCGTTAATAGGCATTATGCATTACAAGTTCTCTATCATTTTGTTATGCACTGCATACCCTAAAGTGCAGCATAATCTCCAAGCAGGCTCTGGTTAATGGATGGTGACTGCCTAACATGAAGAAGAAGCCTATATATACAGGAGAGTGCCAATATTATGAATGTAGTAGGCGCAGCAAGATGCACTTAATAGTACAATATGTTTGGTGGTTGTCATGAGACATGACTCGGGTCATGACGATAATGTCATCTTCTTCTTTTCTTTCCGTAAATGCCCCCATCATTCTGTTGATTATTCTGGCAAAAGTTGATTGTTTAAAGAATGATCAGATCCGAGCTCGATCAGAGAATCCACAACAGGTTTTCATTAATTTTTTTAGTTCCCCTGGCATAGGCACCAGATAGAAGGGACCAGCGGCTTATAATGTCTTTTCCAAAAAACACAAGCAACACAGGGTGAAAAAATTGCCCACGTTTCAACACTGCGGCCGATACCAGTACCGAACCACCAACCAGTCAGCACCAGGATTTGAACCCAGGTTCCTCTGATCGACAGCCCAGCACTCTGACCGCTCAACTACCATTGTACCCCATATACACGTGTATTTCTTGTTTTAAAGAATATATCTCAAACTGCATAACTTATGTATTTGCTCACACTGATTGAATGACAGCTGGCATCAATGTCTAATCCTGGACCCAGCTCATATCTAGGTCTCCAACAACTCGTTTACACTTGCTGTCATTTGGTGTCACACTCTCAATGAGAACATCCATATCAGCATTCCGAGTGAGGGAGCGAGAGAGAGACAGAGCTAGCATGTCTCACGCATTTAGCATCCATTTCACGCATGGACCTGTAAATCTCACACATATTTGCCATTTCAAAAAATATTAATACAAACTGTCTTATTTTCATGCACATATTGATATATATTTAATCACGTGCACATGCAGATAGCGTCAAGTTTCCATACAATTTGTCGCGAGGTTATTCATGTAATTGTTAGTGACTTGTATAAAATGTTGTTTTCCATTTTTTACTCCGTGCTGCCACCTAGTGTCCATTGGAGGAACCTCACCTCACACATATTTCCCAACTCAACTTAGCAGCTCTGGAGAGAGTAACCTATTTTTTATGGTATGGAAGGAACAAGTGTACTAAATCCATACCTAAATGCATGTTGTATGTTAACGTTTATTGAAAGTGATTCACTATAACGCCATGTTAATTTTTTTCAGCGAGAATACGATGGGAAGAAACGTAAGCAGCCGGTTAAAAAAGAATGTGACACCAAGTTTTGCGTCACGATGAATGGTGTGTTTTTTTGGGTTTACATACACATGGCTATCATGTCTTAAATAGAAACAATTAAAATAAATTTGTTTGGTGTTATGCAGTGTGTTAGTAACCATGTGCAATTACAATAAAATTTTTGCTTCAGTGGTTAACTCAGAGTGCGGTCTCAAATTGGAAATTTCTAATAAAATGTTCAATATCATATGGAGACTGACATCTTTCCCATGGCGTAGTAAATTGACCAATAAGTGCCAAGCTGTGACATTGGATATAGTGTGCCAGGTTCCTAGTTTTGCTCACTATATATACAAATATATACCTTAATCAATTATTGGCTTCTCGTATTCCCTTCGATTCCAAAGCTGACTTATACTTGTGTATGCATAAACAGCTATTATAAGACCACACCATGCTCCATGTGGATTACAGCTTAAGAAATTATAGTGAAAAAACAAGTTTGGTGATCGTTTACATTGTAAACTGCTGTACTGACTAAAAAAAAGTGACTACGGGAGTATGGATATTAACTTAGTATAATATACATAAACACAACTTACATGATTGAAAATGGCATTATCAACTGAGAACTTATCATTGCAATGTATGGGTTTATTGTGTGTCGCAAACTAGACTAGTATTCACAGATTACTTGCAGTAAGTGTAATGATATATTTATCTAATAAAGAATGGCACAGTTTATAAATAATTTGTTTATAAATTTGCGAATATTTATTTAGAGTGACAGACATTTTGTTTGTTACCATAGATATGGTGTATGTGGCAGAAAAACTGCAATATACATTTTTACTTTTTGTTCAGTATAGTACTCTACAGTGTGGGCAGAAAAAATTGCACTAACTACACGCAAATTAGAAAATAATCCTGTCTACAGAACTTGTCATGCATGGAGCACAGTGGCACAGTCGATAGAGCATCAGATTCTTAATCAAGAGAACCCGGGTTCGAATCCTGTGCTGCTGTGTCAAACTTTTGGCAAGTTCGTTCACTCTACCTTGCTCCAGATGACACAGCCGTATGAATGAGTACCTGGCTAAAGACAGTGGTGGATATTCGTATACGAATAGTTTTCGTACATTAAGTGCAGCTTGACTGAATGCTTCCCAGAGAAGTCGAGATTGAACACGTCTGCCAGGAAGTAAAGTGTAAAGCGCTTTGAGCAGTCCTAAGGACTGGATACTGGTCTATATAAGAACTTACCTTTACATTTTTACCATATCTCACAGATTACGGTGCCCAGCATGAGAAGACAGAAAGACTGAATGAATTAATGAACGACAAACGATCGCCATGGAAACTAGACTACAGTTGGAGCGATGAAGCGAAGCAGTTGCGTGAAATCGCAGTCAGCTCCCCCTGGCTGGTTGACGATGAGTTTGTGCTGAGCTTTTTCAAAACACTCAGAATTAGTGACAAGGGGGTAAGTGTAGATTGCAATGATTTCTATAAGATGTGCAAGATAACAACTGAAGATGAAATGGCACATGTGACACAAATAAGTTATTTCTACATGTTTGTCTTAAAATATTTTTGTTTTTGGTGTATGTAATGGTAATTTCGATGCATTACATTTCACTAGCCAAAATACCCATCTTGTGTTACATACACATAGATTAGTATCCAGTGTTGACTGACTTACATAGATTGTGTAATTGAGTAGTAGTAGTAAAAGTAATTAATCTCAGAACTACTCGAATAAAAGTACCTTTTAAAAAAACCTTTAAAAAGTAAAACTAATTTCCAAAAATACATGAAGTAGAAGTAAAAGTAGAACGGAAATCTAGCAACACAATCTCGCATTTCTCTAACAATATCTTTCGCATCCGCCACAATTATTACAACAATTGGAAATGACCTCATGTTGCGCTTACTTCCTGGAGAAAGGTTTCTATGCAAATATGATCATGAACTGACCTGTGTTTGAATAATATTAATAGCTTTTGGCCTGGCGACGGGATCCTCATGGTGATTAGATGTTTTCTAAGTAACGTCGATGATGGTCGGAATGCCGCCAGGCGACACAGTTCATACAAAAATGTAACGAAAATATATCGCTAAGTAAATGAAAATAACAAAGTAAAAAGTAACGTCACCTTAGATAAAAACTACTTTATTACAAGTAAAAGTAGAATTGTTCACGATTTAAAGAAAAACATTTACACTCCTGCCAATTGTAACATACTGTCTTTAAACTATTGCTTAATTGAGTGCTCTCATGTTTTGTAGGTGACAGAAATTGACAAGGAATTTCTGAAGTTTAAAAATCTGGAAGAACTGCTACTGAGTGCAAATTATCTGACAACTGTGACGTCTGGACACTTACCTAAAGGCCTGCGTGTGAGTACCACTTCAGTTGATGTTGCTAACCAATACTAGATAATAATTTAGATCAAATAAAATAGTTGAATCTTTGCTCTAGTTTGCTCCAGTTCACTCAGCTGTATGATTGAGTACCTGGCTATAGACAGTGGTTGATATTTGTGTACGAATAGTTTTCACGCATTAATTAAAGTGTGGCTGAATGGTTCCCAGAGAAGTAGAGATGGTGTTTGATTGAACAGGTCTGCCAGGGAGTAAAGTGTACAGCTCTTTGAGCAATCCTAAGGACTGGGTACTGCGCTATATAAGAATGTACCTTTTATTAATTTCTTCTTCATGATCGTCAGGTGCTGGAACTATGTGCGAACCAGATCTATGACCTGACTGACCTCTGCGTGCGACCTCCGCCCCTTATCCACCTCGGTCTCGGCTACAACAAGCTCTACTCCATCAACGACCACATCACGGGGAAATATTGGTAGGCAGGTGCATTGTGGGAAAGCGGGAAGAATTTAGGAATATTTTGATTAGGGTGTGATTGATTAATTACTTGTATAACATATATTTTAGGAAGATTTTTATTAAGGTATGATTTATACATTAGTTATAAAACATATATTTTCAAAATTGCATTTTCACCTCAGATTCTTCGTTTTTGCCTCATTTCCACCTCAAACTCATTTCCACCTCCACTTCAGACTCTTCATTTCCACCTCAAATTGTTTATTTAATTCACAAATTCATCACTTCCCTCTCAAATTCTTCATTTCCCTCTCTGATTCATCATTTCCACCTGACATTCATCATTTCCACCCGACATTTCATCATTTCCACCTCACATTCATCATTTCCACCTCAAATTCTTCATTTCCCCCTCACATTCATCATTTCCACCTCAAATTCATCATTTCCACTTCACATTCATCATTTTCACCTCACATTCTTCATTTCCCTCTCTGATTCATCATTTCCACCTCAAATTCATCATTTCCACCTCACATTCATCATTTCTACCCCACATTCATCATTTCCACCTCATATTCATCATTTCCACCTCAAATTCTTCATTTCCACCTCAAATTCATCATTTCCACCTCACATTCATCATTTCCACCTCACATTCGTCATTTCCATTTCACATTCATCATTTCCACCTCACATTCATCATTTCTACCTCACATTCATCATTTCCACCTCACATTCATCATTTCCACCTCAAATTCTTCATTTCCCTCTCTGATTCATCATTTTCACCTCACATTCATAATTTCCACCTCACATTCATAATTTCCACCTCACATTCATCATTTCCACCTCACATTCATCATTTCCATCTCAAATTCTTCATAACCATCTCAGCTGCAGTTACAAAGGTTCAGTATTACTATAGATGAGAGAAGAAATGGGTAAAAAATTGATATTAACTTTACTAAAAACTACTTTAGTATTATTTTTTAGTAAATTACTGTATTTTATTGTTTTTCAATTATTTGTTGAGGAAAATAAACTGGACAATAAAGGGTAATAATGGTAGAGGTCAATCATCATAATATGTAATTTACATGTATGTAGCCATGGTAACCAGTTAATCTTAGAAATCCTGATGGGGTGGTTTTGGCGGAAGGCCCATGGATAATTCAAATCATAACATATACGAACTGATATACTGTTTATTAGAAAATAAGAAAATTATATATACACTAGATATATATATATAAGCCTAAGGGCAGCATAGGTCGACCGCTCCATTATGAGAGATAGGATATACAACCTCCGAGAAAACGTCTCCCAAAATCCCAAAAAATAATTTTTTTTTGCAAATAATTATTGATATCATTATATGTCTGGGTATACTACATACACTAACAGTTCAAATTATAAAATAAACGATACTGTCTACGCAATCAGGGGTCAACACTTTATGCAGACCGGCTCTGGTCTGCCTAAAAACGGTGGTCTGCCTAAGGTGGTCCCTTATGCATATCTGGTCGACGTATGCTGCTGTTAGGAGTATATATATATATACTATGTATACACATATATGTATGCATATATATTTGATCACGTGATAATCTTATAATTATGTTACATCAGTGGGGTGGCTCCCATGATATTGGCATATAATTGTCTTAATGGGAGCCTCCCTGACCTTACAATGAATATTATATTGTTGTTTATGTGCTTAGGATGGTCAAAATAAATACTGTGTCTGTCTGTATATATATATATATATATATATATATATATATATATATATATATAAATATATATATATATATATTAATATACATACAGTGTATATATAATTTTCTTATTTTCTAATAAACAATACATCAGTTTGTGCAATGATCAACAAAAATATGTACTTTTTAATAATTGTTTTATGTAAACAAAAATCTTGGAATCTAAAAATCTATAAAACAAAATCTGAATCTAATATAGAATCTAATATTTATAAAAAAATATTAATATTTTTGTTGTACATCCCAAGAAAAATACTGGTGGGGTTTGTTTGTTCCAGGCCAGAGCTGTTGTCCTTGGATCTTGGACGAAACAACCTCACAGATCTCCTAAACATCATCAGGAAACTGCAGACACTGCCGAAACTAAGAAACCTTGTCCTCATCGGTAACCCCCTGGCGGTAAGTGGTGACAATAAAATGTTGTGTCTTCATGACAGTTTTGGGGATGGTACAAAAAAACTAGAGTCATAGGGTGTTGACTCGAATATCACCGGAGTCACCCATTTTCACAACTTATGACTTGACTTGGAAATCAAAAAGATGACTCGAGAGTTGATGGTATAATGCCTGACAAATTATGTTTGGTAAGCGTAAAACATTGTTTGCTGTTTTAGTTTTATTCCATGAAAACTAAACAAAACTTCATAATACAAACAATTATATTCGCAATATAACTGGGTCAACTGCAAAGGTCTTTGATGTTCAGCATGGTTGCAATGTTCCCACAGTCCAGAACAGCAATTCAGTGAACTTCCATTTCATAATGACCACCCATCTTCTAGATAATTATGCAATATGTGTCATTAAATTCTTTCATGTATCTACTGTGTGCTAGAGGGTATTTGTCACATGGCTTTGTATTAGAAGTTTTTGAATGAGTGGTGTTTGAAAATATTAAGTGACAAAGAATTTGTAGTTTATGTACAATTCTAGGCTAACCAACCCAGACACAGAATAGACCGTTTTGCACATTTAATTTTGTGTTAATTAGTATATCTAGAACCATGTTATATGGAATTGAGTTACCTTTGAAATAAGCACAACCTGCAATATTAGGAATGAAATCTAAAAAGGTACATGTCAAAAACTAGGTGCTCCCTTATCATGGTGATTTTGTGCGACCACTACAAAGGGCATTTCATTAAAATGCTGTGTGGTTTATAGGGAGACAGTCAGTTCATCTACCCGAAATTACCAGGCATAGTAATTTGTAACAGGAAGTCTGCTGTGATGAATATATGGGAAAATGGGACATTGTTGACCATCAAAGGGTACTGCGGTTAACTCAGCCCAACTCGGCAGTATTGCCAATAAAGCTTGTTTGAAACTGGATGTTCCGGGGCATATGTTCCAAATGGTGAACATTATTACAGGCTTACTAAATACAACTTGGTGGGCAGTATAACTTCAACATAGTTAGTGTAGTCTTAAGAACATTATACTGGTTAATAAATGAAGGAACATGACTAGGAACAGACTGCCTTCTTTTAAAAGGTTTGGTGCACGGATTGTTGCAGTTGATCGCTGGTTACCGCGGTTACATTATCGACAGTCTGAAGAATCTCGATTACCTCGATGACGTTATCATCACAGCTGATGAAAGACATCAGTTTAGGGGACTTGCCAAGAGAAAAGGTAAGTTCAGTGGCTAGGCATCCGACTCTCAATCGATGGAACCTGGGTTAGATTCTTGTGCTGCCTTGTCGAACCTTGGGCAAGTTCGTTCGCTCATTCTACCTGGCCCCATTTCACTCAGCTGTATGAATGTATACTTGGCTATTGGCTATAGGTAGTGGTGGACGTTTTGTGTATGATTAGACTTGCACATTAATTGCAGCATAGCTGAAAGCTTCCCATAGAAATCGAGATGGTGTTCAATTGAACATATCTGCCAGGGACTAAAGTATAAAGCCTTTGAGCAATCCAAAGGACTGGATACTGCGCCATAAAAAGCTGGGGGATGTATGGTTGATTTGGGGATTTTAAGTACTCCTTAGAAATGAGTGTATAAACTATCTATTATGTAAATATGTTTTATTGTGGACTGTCTGCAAGTACCAAAAGGATACAAAAGGTATCTTTTTGGGCATGTGCATTTAAAAGCATTTAAACTAACCATTTGCAACTATAGTCAATAACATTACGCCAGCAATTTACTGGTATAACCATACTGAAGACACATGATTTAAATTGCACAGACATTGTGATAGAAAGCCTGACGTCACCAATGCCTACTTTTCCCAGTTCGCCAGTAGCCTAACGGAGAATATTTCCCTAGTTTGCATTGCCAAATTTGTTTTGGTGCTGGAACAGCTAATATCTGCACGGTGCACTGTATGCCGTTACATAACAGTTGTTGCAAGTGTACCTCTGAATCACAGGGATACTAGATACCAACATATGAGCTGGTCTATTTATATGCATGTCGCGGAAACGGGCATTTGATGCACCACCCGCAGCGCCGGGGTCAAAGAACCTCTAGGTCCTTATTGGTCAAACATGGGGGGCTTGTCTCAATATGTCAGCCAACGGGAAGTGTGAGATTTCACTAGAATATCCCACTTTGAAAATAAAGGCGTTATATTGTTGATTGTAGTTGCAAATGGCAAAGTTGTATTACATTTTAAAGTAATTTTGGATCATTTGCAGAGTAGACCTGTGCTACTTAACACATGCTTTATTGTGGCCGGTCACAAATTAATAATATTTTACTTTTTAATATTATAGTTTAATTTTCATGGACACTAACGAGTTTTGTTTGATGTTTCAGATTGCGTTCTGGATGAAGCAAAGGTGACCCTATCAGTAGAGTTCATCAAAAACCTCCCCATGCCAGAGGAGATCAAGGTCACTGCAATTATATACCTTACCTTATCTATCCTCTTCAGGCCTTGTGGCCCATAAGGCTGCTGTGGAACTCTGCCATCTCGCCCTGTCAGTGGCTATGTGTCTTGCTTCACTCCATGTTGTCCAGCTCAGTTGGTCTTGTTCTTTTTCCACAGTGGTTTGCCATGTTGTTTTGGGCGCCCCATTTTTCTCTTTCCTTCCGGCGTCCACGTCAGTGGTTGTTGTCATTCTTCCTCAGCATGTGTCCGATCCGTTTCCTTCTTCTTCATTGTACTTCTGTGATAATCCTCTCTTCCGTTGTTATTTTCTGAATGTCTTTGTTGGAGATTACTACCGGCCATCTAATTTTGAAAATCCTTCTGAGACAGTTGAAGTGAAATGTGTCTGGTTTTCTGTTGTCACTAACCTCCTCATTGAGCAGCAAACTAATGGCAGCATGCAGGTATCACTATTACTGTATGTTAAACCTAACTCGTTCCCACTGTCTGTTTATTTGCTGCTGCAGCCAGTGCTGACATTGCTAGCAGCAGCTAATAAAATGTCCTTCATTGTTGTAGTGATTTTCACGATATACCACAATTATATTGAGTTACATTTTACAATGTATTATAGATATAACCTCTTGAATTGCCCATTTTCACGACTATAAACTCCAGGAAATTACTTGATACTTCACTTGGAAGTCATTGACTTAAGATTTGACTTGTTTTGACTGTGATTTGAATAAGTCGATTTCTCGAGTGTAATGAGAAAACATGTCTGTCTGCTTCCTGTTATTAATTATACAATAAACAATACATATCCAAAATGAATATATTGGAATTGTGTAGAGCAAGAACCTTTATGACTCGTATCAATCAGAGTAAGTAATATCATTCAAGATGATAGTTTTATCAGTGATATTTCACTAGATGAGATGCACAAATGCATGATACTGATTTTATATTATTTATGAATATGACTGTAAATTATATATTATATTACTTTAATAATAGTCATAATATTGATTTTATGATGCATAATAATGATACTAATTTTATAATCTTTAGAACATTGCTATTATTTTTTTTTAAAGAAAAATGCATTATAATTGTTACTTTGAACTATACAAGCGCCATGAACATCTCTATTTGGAGGATACTAGTGCTTTATAAGACATTATTATTATTATTACAACTGAAATGTGTTTGAGTGCCTTCACATGCGAATTAGATTGAGTTAAGAAAGATAACACTAACTTGACACTTGACTTACAGGTCATTGACTTGAGACTTAACTTGCTAGTTATTGACAAATGTGCAGGTTTAGACATCTTATAGTTTGGTACATATTCTGCATTATAGAATCCAGACGATCAGCCCGATTTCCCGATTGTCAACCGGAGGTATTTCGTCCAATTCATGTTCCTTGAGAGTCGATCTCCAACCATCGAGATCCTTGAAATTCTGCATGACGCACAGGCCAGCACATTGCCCGAGTCTCCGGCAGGAACTCTCCCAGTGACGGAGGTGCGTTTCTTAGTATGTCGTTAGAAAACAGCACACAGTGAAACCTCACTATCAAGTCACTTTTGGGACTGGACAAAAGGAAATAATTTGGAACGATCCTAGGGTGACCTTAATTGTGAGGTGGCTGTAATACTGAGGTGACTATAAAATGAGGTGCTACTGTACATGACCCCGGTAGCATAAAAATATCTCAAAAACAGCTTCTGCTTTAGGTTTTTTGTCAATCTGCCCACTGTTTGCCTATTTCCCTCCAAAAATGTTGGAAGGTATGTAAGAAGTCATTTACAATGTATACATTTTGTTTGGGGGTTTGATTTTTAAAAGTCTCTACTTATTTGATATCTGCATCCAAGTAAAAATGAAAAGTAGTTGCTATCTTTTGATATGATTTTATTTACCTTTAAACACAATAAAATTAAGCATTATCTTTTTGGATTTGTCTTTATTTACCTTGTATAGAATGCGTTATTCCATGGCAGAAGTATTTTGTCGGCTGACGCTTGGCATCTGCGGCTATTTATAGAACAGTCTTGTGCAGGCAATATGTTTGCCATCATTAGTTCTTGGGAACACAAAACAAGTGTGTGCGCGGAGTCTAGTGATTGTGTTGTTGATAAGGATTTATTTATGACATATACTGTTGCAAACTAACAACACTAAATAAATAAATCCTTATCAACAACACAATCACTAGATGCAGCTCATGCTTGTCTCGTGTTCCCGAGAACTAACGATGGCAAACATATCGCCTGCACCACACTGTTCTATAAATAGATGACAAGCGTCGATCGGCCGACAAAATACTTCTGCCATGGAATTGCGCAATCTATACAGTGCCCCTTTAAACACAATAATTACACCCACCGTGTAATAAAATCAAATAAAAAAGTATTTGACTGGTCCAGCATCGTAGACCCCTCTCCTCAATTTCTAGAATGTTTAGAATCCAATCACTTTTTAAGAGGTGACGTTTTGGGCTGTGTAACATCAACTTTCTACATTTAAAACATATTTCTATACATTAAATGTTGTAATAGTACACAAGGTGTATTTCATTCTACCTTACAGCATCTACATTTCTTGCCCACAGGTGATCAATGAAACACCAGTAGTTCTGCAGACTCCAGACAATGCTAAGAAAAGTGTTGATTTTAGCAAAGTGCCGCCCAGTGTTGGTAAGACTTATATTTCTGTAGTATGCAGGAATGTTTAGCGACTAACCCATTCCTAGTGACAATGCCATAGTTTAGGTGGGTGGGTGGGTGGGTGGGTGGGTGGGTGGGTGGGTGGGTTGATGGATGGTGGGAGGGAGGGAGGGAGTGAGGGAGCGAGGAAGGGTGGGAGGGAGCAGGAGAAATGAGGGAGGCAAGCAAGGTCAGAAGGGAGGCAGGGAGACAGGAAGGGAGAGGGGATGATGAAGGCAAGTGGAACATGAACAGAAATATTACTTATATTTACCCTAACCCAAGTCTGCATGGGTTTTGCACACACATCAACCAGTAAACGCCTCCCGGGTCTTACTCTGGATACGAGTATACAAATAAAATTAGTAAATTTTTAGTAGATATCTTAATGAATAACCAGAACACATTTGTGTGTGTGCGTGTCTGCATATGTGAACGCAGAATGTAGATTACAAATTGTTGCCAGCACTTATTAAAGGGTCAGTTCATCTACTCGGAATTAGAGGGGGTAGTAATGTGTAATACGAAGTCTTTGTTGAACATCAAAGGGTACACTCAGCCCAACTGGGCCGTATTGCCAATAAAGCTTGTCTTGAAACTGGGTGTTTTGTTTACTATTTGAACCTACTCCGGAGTTGTACCTTCCAAATTGCGAACATTGTTACAGGCTTACTAAACACAGTTTGGTAGGCAGTATGCCGTCAACACAGTTAGTATTGTCTTAATAACAATATATTAATTAATACATGAAAAACTAGGAACGGTCTGCCCCCTTTTAATACACTAAGTTATATTTCACATAGATTTTGATGTTTTAATCCATTTGGCTTCAGATGAAACAACATCCCAGGAAGGAGAACGAATTGTGTGTAAAACCCCGCACTTTGGGGTTGCCGAGATACGAACAACCCTCATGCCATGGGACGAGATGATTGATGTCAACTGGGTAACCATGGTAGCAAGGGATGACCTATTGTCCCTGCGCAATTTCTTCATCTCTGGGATGGATGCTGCCATTGTAGAAGAGAAGGTATGAGAAACACGAAACGTTGTTGTAACAAATTAAGCCTACTAAGATAATATTTGCATATCCTGTTTCATATTCTGTATGTTAGAGCAGGCCCTTAGCCAGAGACCTGTTGTCCCGTTATTGGAATGTTTTTTTTTAACATCGCAATATGTTTTTTCTCAAATAACGGGTCTTTTGGTCTTTGGATAACAGGATTTGTATTTTTCAGACACCACGTTCTTGTGTTGGACCATAATGTGGTTTTATATTCCACTAACAAGGTCAAGCAATATCTTATTTCAAGTGGTTTTGTCATTTTGTGTCCCTGTTGAAATGTATGACAATGTAAACATAAATTGTTTCTGTAATCAATCAAAATATCTGCCATCATTAAAAAAATAAATGATCAGTAATTATTTACACAAAATGGTGTTTGGCATACAACTCGGTAACTTTGAGGTGTGACCTTCAGATCTTGTCCTTCCCTGCTCCCGATGTTGATGGTATCACGCCTGTACAGCCAGAAAAGGGGAAGAAACCTGACAAAAAGGTATGCTGTATATGTGGGTTGTGCCCTTAGAATGTTGTTGTTCTCCTTATGTTTCCCTGTCTGTCGGGGTGAGGCTGGCCTCGATTCTGATCCTCCATTTATGTTTTTTGTTTTTCTTTTCCCTCACTGATCTTGCACTGCTCTCTCCACCAACCATCTCCACTCCCCTTTGTCTTTTGCTCTCGTTTTCCACTCCTCTCCCAATTTGTCCAAATCTCTCTTTACTGTAGGAGAACGAAATATCCAATAATATACCACAATCTAGGTCAGCCAGGACAGCTCTGCAATGGCTACAAAGTCCCAATCAAAATGCATGCCCTTTAGAATGTATATTGGAAAAATCTCTTACAAATTAAAAAAAATTGAATCTAGTAAAAAAGATCCAGTTTATTTGCTTAGGTACAAAATACTGTGCTGATATCTATAGTTGATAATATATTAGTATGCTAACTTTGGGGGCCGTCTATCTGCATGTCCACACTGGTGCCAAAGTCCACTCACTTCTTTCTGTGATCATTCCCTTCATTTGACCACCAGTGACCAATGACCTACCAATGTTTGTGTCATTTAATAAACATACAGATAATTATTTAGAGTTATTCACTAACATATTTACTCTTCACCCTACAGTGGTCAAATCAAGTCAAATCCCATCAGATGGTGCCACTGGGACTTTACATTCGTAGACGTGAGCTAGTTCATTTTCGTAAAGTTACCTCGAAAAGTTACGTCACATTCCCTGACTGCTCAATATCGAGAATGTGAAACAAACAAGTCAAGTAGACATGAGCGCCCGAGAGGAGGAACATTTACAGGTGCCCCAAAGTCAGCGCATACATATATATAGATAGTTAACACGTGAAGATCGTTCTTGTTGCAGGGTTCTGCAAAGGAAGACAAGAAGAACAAGGGAAAGAAGAAGAACGAGCCTGAGGTTAATCTCTCCCACTCTCCCCCAGAGTATAATGTCCTCGCGCGCTTCCATGTTCCTCTCATCACAATTGCCGAGGGAGGTTTCGCCTACAGTGACACTGTCACCTGTGTTCAGGCGCCACCTTGTGAGAAGCGGGTGGGATCTCCAGAGTCGGAGTGCGAAAGTGTCTCGAAGAAGGTATGTAGTGACAATTCCAACAGACGTTAAAATAAACAAATGGGATTCTGGTTAACGCTGTAGACCTTGAATGGCCTAAAGCAGCCCGATGCCCATTTCCTTGAGCAAATGGCTGCAAATTTTTTCTAACTGATAACGCGTGGAAGTGGCATCATTTTCTTGATACTTATGTAGCTTGTGTCACTGGATTATTTAATGTGTGTTTGCTGTGTGTTAGAGGTATTTTTCATACGGCTTTGTATTGGAAATTTTTGATATCAACTGAAAAAGAATTTGAAGATATGCACTGCATTCTATGCAAACTCACCCAGAAACGTCGTATTATGTTTCGCACATTTAATTTAAAAGTTGATTAGTATATTTAGCACCCTCTTATGTGGAATAAGCACACCTTGCAAGGAAACGAGGTGGTTTTGTGCATGTGCTGCTAGGATTCAAAGCGCATTTCATCAAATGGAATAAAATCTAAATGGTTATAATTATAGTCTTGTCTCATTTTTATTTTCCCATTTTCCACCGTGATTATTCCACATTATTTCAGGCGATTTGCATCAACCTCCTCTGTGATCACTTATTTCAAGCATGCATGCTGCACGGTAACAATGAAGACTGTTTGTTAACATTGCAAAAATGAGGTGGACAAGGATTCTAAACAAGCAGCAGGCCTATCAAGAAACACTCTGAGTTACGCATGTTTTGAAACGAATCTGATGCTGAATCCTGCATGGTAAATATTAACATTAATTTTACTTCCTCGTTGAATCAGGGCAGCCATGACAAGAAGGACTCAAAGGAAGGGAGACGAAGCAAGCTCAACTCAGCTTTGAAGAAAAACAAAGATGCAAAGGGCAAAGGTAAATTGAGATTTATATGTTTCAAAGTCGTACTCCGATTTAAAACTGCCAACTTGTTTAGTCCATTGCATATCATGTTCATTGCCATTCATAATCCGTAACCTGAAACAACAAGGTGGGTATTTAGTCACAAGATTGTGAGTTTTGTATCGTTTTGAATTACACAGATCACGAGCTTTAAAATGATACCTCATTTGTTGAAATGTCTTCAGTAGTTTTTTTATTTATTGTTAAAATTGAAGCAAACATTAAAAATGCAATGTTTTGAGAAACCAGGTCATTTTGATTCATACTGTCTGTTGGTTTTTAATATGTGGGTTAAATAATTTATTGGAGATTGAAAAGTGATATAAGGTACGCATTTCTGCAAAAATCACAAAGTTGATCGGACATGACTTGGTCAGATATTTTTGGCTTGTATGCAGAATAGGCCTGTGCTACTTAAGACCCGGTTCACTGTAGTGGGTCACATATTAGTGCATCACTAGATTAATGTGTTGGTATTAAACTGTTTCACCATCATTTAAGAACTTATCTTTATAACCTTGTGTATCCACCTTAATTCTCTGGCGTATCGATCCACCTGTTGACGACTTTAATATGGCTTATCGATTCTGAGGTTGACTAACCCTTTTATATTGATGCATCTCTGAGCTTGGTTTCCAAGGATTTAGGCGTAAAAGAAGTTACTTTATTATTGTTATTGTTTATCAAGGTGGGAGGTTGTTATAAAAATGGTGGCAGGTGGGAGATTGGTCAACAAAATTGGTGGGAAATTGGACATAAAAAATTATAGTAGATTGGCCACCGTAATAGATGAGAAGTTGACGGCAATACCCCTCCTTATCCATTAATGCCACAATTTACACACCTTTGCAGATGACAAGAAGTCCCCGGTTGGCAAGCGGAGGGGATCCATAGCGGAGTCGGTAAAGGGGAAGCATGATGCGAAGGGAAACAAGGGGAAACAAGCGGCAGTGGAGCCAGAACCTGCTGACTCCTCGCCTCCACCCCCGATCGAGGTGAAGCTCAGTCTCCATCTACAGCACTGGGAATGTACTGTGGACTGCACCAAGGCGGAGGAAATGGACGAGGGGGGAGATCCCAATGAGGCAGCCCCCTAAGACATAGCACCCTAGGACAATGATAATTTGAGAGATCTGTCTGCAGACATGTGTAAGGAGCAATGGTTAGTTAACAGGGGGTGAGCCGAAGGAATCAGGGGGCCCTTTGATTTGAAATCCAACCCACCCATCTTATTCTGTCTAAAAAGATACTTAAATATGACATACGTTTTGAATAGCGGTGAACCAATATTTTGGCGAAATTCTTTGCATTGACAGTTGACTCGTGCCTAAATCGTCAACCCTGAAACACGACCCACCCTCAAATTCCGTTCTCCAAAAACTGAGTTGGCCTCTAATTCCTCTTGTCTACCCCATGATAAATTATCACTTCCCCTTGCATGGAATATATGTAACTCCTGGTGGGGTTACTGGAAGATCACCAGAATTGGAAATCTGTTTTGATGGGTTACTTCCAAAAGATGAAGTAAACAGGTGTACATACTTTAAAACACTTTGTATATAGTGTTTATAATTAAAACAACCAGGAAGGCTGTTATTTTACAACAAAAAACAATTAAATTTAGTCAGGTCTCAAACTACTTGATTTTAAATTATTATTAACATTATTTATACTTTTAAAAACATTTTTTATCCCAAGAAATTAAATTGTTTTTTTTCTAAACATTTGTATTAAAACACTTTATTAAGACCATATTTGGCCTGAATGCAGTATATCTTATTGAACAAATCATTGATTTTTTGTGTATGAATACCATAGATTATTTTATCAATGATGTTTTTATTTTAGACGCATTATTGCTTAGAATGAAAACCTGCTGTTTTACCTCACTGACTGTGATAATATTTGTGATTTGCACAAACTGTGAAAATTGTTTGTACCAAGTTTGCAATACATAATTATTATTTATTAAAAATTTTACGTGCGCACAAACCAATTTGGCAGAGATAATTGGGTCAAGTGAATTATATTATTTATGTGTAGAAATACACAACATGTTAGTCGTGTAGGTATAATAGTTATCATTGTCTGTCATTAGTCATTGATTGTAGAGGAGCAGGTATAGGCACTTCCTGCCATTTCACTTTGAGGTTCAGCCGGTTCTAGGAATGATGGGGTGTGAATAACAAACACAATGAAGTACACTTGATTTACCACACGTATATATACACTGCGTGCGAAAACTGAATGTTGGGTTTCTGAGGATGATGTTGGTATCTTCTCCCTGAATGGGATGAAGCTGATCTTTATATCACCTGCCACAGTGAACTGGGTATTGAAGTGCACAGGCTTACTCTGCACATGAGCTAAACATAGGTACCTACGTCATGTGCTATAATTTTTTGATTTTTTATATTTTGACTTCATTTTCCAAAACGTAACTTTTTAATTGTTTTTTTTTCAATCTTAGCAATATATCAAAAACTGCCAAAGGCATTTCGACAAATGAGGTATCCTTTTAAAGCTGTTGAATCCCAAACGGCACAACACTCCGTCTTGCGATTTAACACCCATTTGGCTGTGGCAGGTCACAAACGCTGGCCCTCAATCTGTGCTGTTCCCCCTCACCATTGCACTGCTGACTCCACCAACCACTTTCCCTCTTATTCGATCCCCACTCCTCCTCCGATCCAGCCGGATCTCTCAGTTTACAATCTGACGATGACACAAAGCAGCCACTGTTTTGACTCGTCGTCTTCAGGTTGATTTAATGGCTCTGAAGGACGCTAGTAACACGTTTCATTACACAACACCAAATAATATCACTTTAGAATTAATGCCTGCGCTCTGATGCGCATCAATAACATGCTGATCAATATTAATGTGATATCGTTGACATTCTACTCGCGATGCGCTGTATAATGCATGTCTCTCGAGATAAAGTATACTTGAACAAATGACTACATCTCGGCAACATATCTCTTCGTACATCCCGCGGGCAGGATTATCGTAACACATCCTGGTCCGGGATCTGGGAGTTCGGATAAACACCCCTTCCAAAAAAGGACCAATCCTCCAAACCCCCACCCTCCTCGTTTTCTCACTAAGCATGACTATCAATGATTACTGTAAGGTGTACGGTGAAACTGGCACAGAATGCAAACATATAAAGATCATATGTTTTACAGAGGAAAGGGTTCGTACTATCCCCACATTTTCAAACTTTTGCAATGACGAACGCCGGTCACAATGTGCAAATCACCAACGCGCCTTCCTGCAAAGAACGTTTTTGTTACATTCTTGGAAATTCTGCGTTCATGAAACGACACGATACGTTTGCACACGGCGTAAACCTCATCGTAGAAGCCAAGTCCAGACTTTAATCCGATATCAAAATTGTACAACTGAATAGGGCCAGGCCCTGTATGAGCCTGTCTAAATTATGGTATAGTAATACATGCATAATTATAATTAACGAAGGAATAGTACCTATTCAGTGATACAGTCTGTCTCGAACGTACAGAATACAAAACACAACATGTAGGACGATGTTATAGTAGAACATAACCTGATGACATATAAACAGAATATTGTTAATGGCCATGTCAAATGTAAATTATTAATGTTCACATGACCACAACGCCGCCTGGCGATCGATCACTAAACATTACAGTTTTTCCCTGATGATGCGATCTTAGTTCATAACTGTTCATCATCGCGATGGAACAGAAACGACACGATTTAATGTTGACGATCTGAGCGTAATTTAGTGAAAACACACATGGGTTAAGGCGAGGATACACATTCACTTCATGCTCGACCAGACCAGACTCACCCCGACTGCCGTGTACCCAATACATACATGGGTTAAGGCAAGGATACACATGCACTTCTTGCTCGACCAGACCAGACTCACCCCGACTGCCGTGTATCCACTACATACATGGGTTAAGGCAAGGATACACATGCACTTCTTGCTCGACCAGACCAGACTCACCCCGACTGCCGTGTATCCACTACATACATGGGTTAAGGCAAGGATACACATGCACTTCTTGCTCGACCAGACCAGACTCACCCCGACTGCAGTGTACCCAATACACACATGGGTTAAGGCGAGGATATACATGCACTTCTTGGTCGACCAGACCAGACTCACCCCGACTGCCGTGCATCCACTACATACATGGGTTAAGGCAAGGATACACATGCACTTCTTGCTCGACCAGACCAGACTCACCCCGACTGCCGTGCATCCACTACATACATGGGTTAAGGCAAGGATACACATGCACTTCTCGCTCGACCAGACCAGACTCACCCCGACGGCAGTGCATCCACTACACCGACTGCGCTATAATCGAAGCCGACGTGACGTTATAATCATGTAAACTTGAAAACGTTCGACTACGACAGAGCTAGTTGGTGTCAGTCTGACACTTTCGAAAGTTTGCTAGTGTACTTGATTATGACGCCATACCGACATCGAGTATAGCGCAGTCGGTTTAGCAGTCGGGGGCGAGTTTGTTCTGGTCGGGTCTGGTCGGATCAGGCAGACAACACGTTCCAAAGTATACAGACCTTTATAAGAAGCGCTAGAGGAGTAGAAGGAATTAATCGTTCGGGAAGTTTGGTCTGCGGAAGAGCAATTAAGGAGAAAATTAAGTAAAGTGGGTTTGGACAGCATAGAGAGGAGCTCTACGTCAGATTGGGAAGAAGGAGATCACGCAAGGAAGTGATTCTGTTGATACTGGCATACTGGTTACTGAGGATGGGCCGTCGAATGTAGAGATGCCGCAGAAGACAGCAGGTACGAATGCATAGATGAAGGTAAATGAAGTCGCGAGAAAGAGGAAACTAAAAATAGTTTAATGTGAACGTCCTAAGAGAATGTGTGACACCAGCTTGCCGGCTTCAACAGGGAGCAGCAAAACAGACGTCGGCTGGAAGTCTGAGAGCAACTAAGCCCAGCGAATGATAAGAGCAGCAGGGACATGTGATCTGAGAGCAGAGATCTGAACTCGATTAAGATGAACGGGAAGAATAGTAAGACGCCAGATGACACGGGCTGAACAGTTGTGGATGGAGGCAGGTTGATTACCAACAGGAGCTGACACTGGATGGAGGCAGGTTGATTACCAACTGGAGATGACACTGGATGGAGGCAGGTTGATTACCAACAGGAGATGACACTGGATGGAGGCAGGTTGATTACCAACAGGAGATGCACTGGATGGAGACAGGTTGATTACCAACAGGAGATGCACTGGATGGAGGCAGGTTGATTACCAACAGGAGATGACACTGGATGGAGGCAGGTTGATTACCAACAGGAGATGCACTGGATGGAGGCAGGTTGATTACCAACAGGAGATGACTCGGTGAAACAGCGAGACGACATGAAAATGCGCAATGGAAAGGACGCACTGTTATAATTGAATTGTTGCATTAAGTGGGATATAAGATTGGAGGAGGAGGAGGAGGAGGGGGAGGAGAGGAGGAGGATAAATAATGGAGGAAAAAAGCGACGATACAGATTAATGGTAAAGAATAGCAACTGTATTGTGAAGACTTACAGGATTCACATCTTTATTAAGAAACGCACACCACACCACTCACATACACGTACTCTGGCGCGCGCACATACATGCCCGCACGCACGCACGCACGTACGCACACACGCACACACACACCTCAGCGAAATTCAGACCTGACTCAAACGTAGGCTTTACAAGATCAATTAACGAAGCGCTCATTGTAATCGGCTGATGTATAAATATGGCTTCCCTCCCTAGAGAACACATGATTATCCCCTAGAGTGATGTTATATAGGAATGTCCCATCGACCGCCTGTAGTACACAGGTCTTTAGGGCGTACCTGAGTGGGCGGAAGTGGTTCCACTTGTTTGCATCAATTGACGACCGATAACGGCACCGGACGGAGGTGCGAATGACACAAACGAGCAGGTATGTATACCCCTTTACTATTAAGCGAACATTATGGGTGTCCGTTTTGTTCGTGTTGGTGTTACATATGGAGATTTAAACAAAAAATTGGCACATTAGTTAGTTCAATATGTCTATAACTAGGACCAAGACTTTGAAATCGAACAGCTAGCTTTAAAGGTTCTCCCTCAGTGGGTTTACACCATCGCGAGTCCGGTTGTTTGGATACAATATGTAAGTTGTGAATATTTAAAAGTCGATTCTATAAACAAAAACATGTGAACATTTATTTAGTGGTGAACAGAATATCTTTTGTCCTTAAATCTGGTTAGTTGATAGAGCCAATTATCGGGCCGACATTTAGGTTTCAGTCCATTGACGTTTTTGGTCATGGATGTTTTTAGAGAGATAGGAACATCGACAGTATCATTAAAATACACGTACATGCACATTTATGATCGTATCTCGCATGTATGTGAAGGATCCACTTTTGAGTATCATTTGAATTGATTCGGGGTCAATAATTATCAACGAAAACTCACTAGTGGCGCTTAAACGTTGTAATCCGAGAACCACACTATGACAATGGGCGTGAATTATTCCATTTACGATGCCTTGGTGTGTAGTGTTAGGCGTAAACACTGCAAAACTTAGGTCGCGAGGTGTGTATTTGTTCGACTAAAAGCTGATCAGTCAGTTGTGCAACGTGCGTACTCAACAAAACTTGAGTCGGGTTATGATTGGACGGTTACAAGA
Source organism: Escarpia spicata (assembly GCA_963995525.1). NCBI lineage: Eukaryota > Metazoa > Annelida > Polychaeta > Sabellida > Siboglinidae > Escarpia > Escarpia spicata. The sequence goes on from OZ023213.1 coordinate 30,396,409, forward strand.
TTTGAAAAAATTATCTCCGCAACAGAAGTTGCGTAGTGTGCACCAGATCTATGTTGCGACGTCGCGCAGAGTCGGGCAATGTACGTGGGCGGTCAACAAAAGGAACTAATTCGACAAACTAATCAATGCTCTATATTTGTATCCTCTGTGTTCCCTGTCGTGTATGGGTGAATGCGTTCATACATAATTTTACCAAAAAATACCACTATTCACGGCAACAAGCAGAAAACGCTTTTTGGTGTAAAAATCAAACGACTTGCAAATCTTGCTTTAGAGATGTACGCCTACCATTAAGAACTATCGTCACATTGGGCAAAATCTTTGAAAGCGATACAGTTGTTTCTTTATGCAAGACCAAAGGTGATAATAGTATTAGCAGGAAATCCGTTGGATCAGTTGTACCCTCTTGCACTATCGCTCTCGCTCGCCCTCTGTCGCTCTGTCGCTCGATCGCTCGATCGCTCGATCGCTCGATCGCTCGCTGTCTCTGTATGTCTGTTTGTTTGTCTCTCTCTCTCTCTCTCTCACATACACACACGCACATACATACACACGCGCACACACACACGCAAACACACGCACACACGCGCACACACGCGCACACACACGCACAGACACGCACACACAAGCACACACACGCACACACACACACACACACACACGCACACACACGCACGCACGCACACACGCACACGCACACACACGCACACACACACCAGGCTTGGGCTCAAATGCAAATGCATTTGCATTTGAAAATGTTGCATTTGCACTTGCATTTTCATTTGAGTTTCAGGATCAAAAACATTTGAATTTGCATTTGAAACAAAAACACTTGCATTTACATTTGAATAAAAACATACTTTTGCATTTGAATACCAAAACCAAAAACATTTCCACTAAGTGTCTGCTAACAGTGAGTAAAAACAAAATTTGTTTAGCAGTTGACTATATTTATATTTACAGAGATTGCAATTAAGAGCTTCAGCCTTTGTGTGTGAGAGAGGAAGCCTATCCTAATTGAGCAATTATTTGTTTGTCCTCACATGCGTCCCTAATTAAATAGGTCACCTGTTCAGGTTGTTACATGTGGTTGTAGGGTTTGGACTTCGTAGTGATTCCAAATTTCTCATCGAGAATAAATGTTGAGGCTAAAGACTCATCTTTGCAGTATATTTGATGAATACGTGCACACATGTTATAAACGGTAACACAGGAGATAAACTGTATAAAACTGACATTAATATTGGCTAGTGAATGTAAACCTAATGTAACCTTTTAAAGATTTCCAAACGGTTCGTACAATTTAAAATACTGTAGGCCTATCATGTCTTGGAGATGTATACATAAATCACAGAATACACACTGGACAAAACGAGTCACATGCGTATGCTACACATATGCCAACTTGAACGGTTTTGTTAAAACAACACTTATTATATCATCAAAATATGACACCTTTACAAAGTTTATAAACACACTGTTGAACCTGCAAATTGATTCTCCAGTATTGTCTTTGACTTTACCTCATTGTGGAGCAAGTCTTACATACTAATGTGTAACCTGTGAATCCAGTCCTACACCAAGCAGCTTGTGCTCAGTACTGACTCTCTGAACAGACTCTGTTTTGTTGAGCAGTGCATTGAAAGGCTGGAAGCCATGGATGAATTGTTTGACCATCCAACGCAATGCAATTAACAATACTTTTATGACAGAGTTGTCCATTGGAGCATTTCAGTGGACCATATGTGCATTTGGATGATATAAACATACGTGCATTTGCATTATATAGAACACTAGCATTTGCATGGTATAAAAACACTTGTATTTGAATGATATAAAAACACTTGCATTTGAATAATTTCAAATGCTTGCATTTGTACTTAAATCCAACTATGTGTCTGTGCATTTGCATTTGAATCCTTTTAAACATTTATATTTGTATTTTAATGCGCTCTGTCGCATTTGAACCCAAGTGTGACAGACACACACTATTTTTTTTCCAACCACAATGAAATAGTGGAATTCTCTACCTTCAAGCATTGTATCTCGCGTGATGCACTAAGGACATTTTGCCGGTACGAATATACAGATACAGACACACACACACACACACACACACACACACACACACACACACACACACACACACACACACACACACACACACACACACACACACACACACACACACACACACACACACACACACACACACACACACACACACACACACACACACACACACACACACACGCATTCACACACGCACGCACACACACGCACGCACACACACGCACGCACAGACGCACACACTCACCCACCCACCCACTCACCCATAAATTCAAACGATTGTTACCTCTGAATATAAAGATTATGTTGTACAACTCTCTCATATTGTCACATCTAAACTATGGTGTAATGGCCTGGAGCTATAGATGTGACAGAATAAAAAACTTCAAAAGAAAGCCGTCCGTATCATATGTTTAAGTAAATATAATGTTCTTACTGATCCACTGTTCAAAAGTCTTAAATTACTAAAAGTAGAACATATTCTAAAATTGCACGAACTAAAACTATACCATAAATGTTCACATAATGAGCTACCTGTCTACCTACAAAACTTACCATTCGTCCAAAACAACAGTATTCACAACTTTTATACATGTGGTCAAGGTAAAATTCATACAATCAGAGTACACCATGAATTTACCAAACGAACCCTCAGGTATAGTTTGCCACATACCACAAATAATGCACCTGATTTAATAAAAGACAAGATCACCCCTCACAGTTTATATGGCTTCGCCACATATACCAAGTTTATTACCTCAATACTTATACTGAACAATGTGCAATTCACAAATGTTATTTATGCAACACATGATTGAATAACTCTTTACCTCCATAGTTATAAATGACTCAATTTAAAAACCGGCTGTTTGTATATTTAGTACGTGTGCAATATACAGGCATATGTACATTTATCTTGTAGTGATGATTCACTGATTGTACTAGGGATTTTCATGTTTATATAATTAGTCTTAGTAAGATTCTCCCGTCCCTTATATAACATAATCCATTATTTCCCTATCATACATTATATACTTACCACTTTGTTTTTTTACTCATGTCGTTTGGATTGCATTATATTGTATGGTCTTTTGTTGATTATTTTGTTGTATTATGTATTTGGGACAAATAAATATTTCCTCTTCTTGTTCCTGTTTCAGAAACGTAACGTAACATCGCCATTGGGATGCTGGATCCGGCGTTGAAGTCTGAACTTCAACAACAACGTCCCACTGAGGCGAACGCAATGAGGTGAGATTGTAATCAGCGACGCGTGACAGTAACAAGCGACGCATGACGACGTGCGGCTGAATTATTGAACACGGCAATTGTTTTGTAATCGATTGTAATAATCTCCGCACCGGTTGCCTGCCTGTGACTGTGTAGACCCTGATTGTAGTGTCAAGCCGCAATGCCACTGGAAACGATTTTTTTTAGTACAGTGCCCATTAACACATAACGTGACAGGGCATTTGAGGATGAACAGCCGCCAGCGGTACGAAGCTGCCGTGGCGAGGAAGCTAGCTGGAAAAGTACGCAATAACAAGGCCACGGGAAAAAACGGGACAACAGCAGGGAATACCCCGTCGGAAGAATCCACAGGACATCTGCAAACAAGGCACAAGGCACGTATGGGAAGCGAATCGGTCAATCAGCAACTGCTGGTGGACGCTGTTGATGAACAACAGAACGTTTCAGGACTAATGAGGGAAAAGAGGTAAGGAGTCGTCCATAAAGTACGTCACGCATAGGATGAGAGCCAGGGACTTAGTCAGAGATCAGTCTGCCTCTCTTCAAGACTGGCAGATGACTGACAAAGACGTTTAATTACAGCTGATAAGACTTGTGGAATTTAGAGGGAGCAAGCTGGCCACTAGATTAACTAATAGTTCCAAGACTACGGGCCCACATTAATGGCTATCATTGACACAACTGAAA
>OZ023213.1:30407916-30426394 GCA_963995525.1 Escarpia spicata
TCCCTCTCTGTAAATATTACTATTCCGAAATCGAACAATAAAGAGGCGCACACAAAAATTACCAATGTAGCCACTGATGTTTAAAGTCACATGCTAATTTAAAAGCTGACTAATGTCACAACAAACGTTCACTAGTTCGTCAGGTAGTCTTGAAGGTACCGCGATGGACGTCAGTTTCGCCTGGGCCGTTGGTACTGCGGGTAACCGGGTTGTTGAGCAGGCAGACCTACGATATCAAGGTAATCAAGATGGGCATCCGACGATAGCTGTTGATTTCCTGGTTGTCGCGATCGAACACAACGCCGTGAGTTCCAGCGCGATCCGTCTTCAAGCACGAATGTATTGGGACCAGCTTTAGCGACGATACGCTTCGGGTTCAACAATGACGATGCCAGTTTGTGTTTCCGGATAGGTCGTTTCGTCCTGATCCAGTCTCCAAGTATCATCATCGTATTTCGCGAACGACGTCGTTTGTCGGTGTACGCTTTGATTCGTTCCTGCTTCCTTGCGATCGATTCAGCTAACACTGAAATGTTTGGTGGAGATGCCTGAGGTGGTTTCAGGTTTTCCAGAGGAAACCGTGGTTTACGACCTAGTTACGAACTCTGCTGGAGTACGCTGTGTCAACGCACGTGGTGTCGATCGGTACGTTTGCAGAACTGTTCGTACGGCATCTGCGAACGTTTTCCCCTCCACAAGTTGAGCAGAGAGACTCTTTGATGACGCGATTTAGTCTCTCCATACCTCCGTTGCACTGTGAGTTGTACAGCGGACTGCAACGATGTTCGATCCCAAGTTTCTGCATACATGTTTTAAACTCACATGACACGAACTGTGGTCCGTTGTTGCTTTGGAGAACTTCCGGGATTCCCCAACGAGCGAACAGGTCCTTCAGGATCTGGATGATGGCGGAAGACGTCACCGTACTGGTTGCGGCTATTTCCGGCCATTTAGAATGTTGGTCCTGTATGACAACCAGGAATCGTTGGCTGTGAGGTGCGGCCTGCACCTCGCCGAATATGTCGACTTGTATTCGCTGCCATGGTTTCTCCGGCCATGGTATTGGCTGAATCGGTGGCTGTGTAGGTTTGGTTGATTTCTCACACATCGCGCAGATTCACAATCTCTGATGAGATCTTCTATGTGTCGATCGGCGGGCCACCATACCGATTCGCGACAGCGTTGCTTAGTTCGCACGATCCCGGGATGACCTTCGTGGGCCATTGTCAGTACTTTATCTTGAAGTGTGGTAGGGATTACAGCACGTGTGCCACGTGACACACACATATCGTTGAACACGGATAGCTCGTCTTTGTGTCGGAAGTAGGCTTCCGTGTCAGGGGGTTGGGTGTCTGCACCAACCATTAGAGAGTGTCTGCAAGCATACCGATCTCGATTCCTTTCCTTATCCCTAACGCGCTCCGCAATCGGTGTCGATTGTTGGAGATAGGTAACCGTCAGGAGTGTCTGCATCACGGCATTTCACTCGCCAACGTATCGTACATTTATGCCTTTTTCAGCTGGATATGTGGTCCTAATCACAAGCTCAAATGGACAGACCATAATGCAACTAAATCCTTTTGGAATTATGTACAAAAGCACATCACGGCGAAGATAGGATACGCGGTTTTTAGTGCTTTTTACAAGATTTAGATTTGCCTGTTTATATTCGCAAGTACTTCACCCAAGACAACTTTTCTAACAGTTTATTTGCAAAAAAATTACGGAATATGTGTTAAAGATTTAGCACATATATATCTTACGGAAGAATTTGAATTTTTTTTAATGAAAACAACAAAAACGATTGCACGCACGATTTATGCCCCTACCGTTATGTATTCCATGTTGAGACAGGTCTTAAAAAAATTTGTTCTGATGCGTTAAACACAACTGCAATTAAAACGAGGTGGCTAATCAGTCAAAAATAGTTGCATGTGCAATGCTGTCGTATTGTTTACTTTGATTGGTCCATAATTTTAACGTAAATGGATAGGGATTGTGCTTACCGATCACCCCTGCCGGTTACGTATTTACCTATCCGATCGACACTTAACCGATCGCATACACACAACAAGCGATGACGTAGTACACACAGCGCGTTAGGGATAGGGAAGGGAATCGAGATCGGTATGCTTGCAGGCACTCTCTAATATCTACAAAGTGACGGACCTACGTCAAAATGCCATCCTCGGAAGAAGCGTTTTTTTAATTCGGCTGTAGTAACGAGGTTGTCCAACTAAATTTCCATGATGCAGTCGTCTGTCGTCGATTCACACTGTTCTTCTTCGCAGCCTTCTGAGCATATCAGCTACCTGGTTCTTGGAACGAGCAGTGTACTGAATGTCAAAGTCATACTAGTGTAGGCAATCAAGTAGTCCGTGTTCAGCATGAATTTTCTACAGAAAAGAAACACATGCTAGTGTTCGCACGCGAATATACATGCCAGTGCTTCAAGTTCTCCTGTGGAGTACTTCCGTTCTGTTGCTGAACGCGTCTTGGATGCATACGTGACTGGCCTCTCTTTGCCATTTGACACTTGCTATAATACCACACCAAGGGCGATTCCTGAAGCATCCGTCGTCACGATCGTTGGAGCATCTGGATCGAAATGTGCGAGAATTGGAGCAGACGCAATTTTCTGCTTCAAGTCGCGGAAGGCTTGGTCTTGCTCGGCTGTCCATTCCCACTGAGCGTCTTTGCGTAGTAGTCGTCTAAGTGCCTCAACAGTTTCCGAGTAGTGTGGGACACATTCCAGGTAGAAATTCGTCGTGCCCAGAAACTAAGCAACTTCCTTTGCATTTGTCGGTTCTGGTAGATCCTCAATTGCTTTCACGTTGGAGTGTAGTGGTAGGACACCCTTGGAGGATACATGGTATCCCAGGAAATCGATTTCCGTCCTGGCAAACTGACACTTCTCGCGAATAAATGTGATACTCAGCCAACCTGTTATGCACTGACATATGTATAAAATCGATCATGTTTTCTCTGCTATGCCGTGTAGATACTAAATTATTTTTGTTTCTAAATATACGTTTTGGCACCCGAGGAATTCGACGGAGTAATTTGTAGTAATGTACGACAACGAGATGTAGGTGTAATCCAATATGGCCACCAAAATGGAGCGCAAAGCTAGAGCACCGGACTCTCGACCAAGAGAACCCGGGTTCGAATCCTGTGCTGCGATGTCGAACTTTGAGCAAGTTCGTTCACTCTACATTGCTCCAGTTCACTCAGCGGTATGAATGAGTACCTTGCTATAGACAGTGGTTGATATTTGCGTACGGATAGTCTTCGCGCATTAATTGCAGCGTGGCTGGTTAGATTCTTGTGCTGCCTTGTCGAACCTTGGGCAAGTTCAATCACTCGTTCTACCTTGCTCCAGTCCATTCAGCTGTGCGTACTTGGCTATTGGCTGTAGGCAGTGGTGGATGTTTGTGTATGAATAGACTCTGCACACTAATTGCAGCGTGGCTGAATGCTTCCCACATAAGTCGAGATGGTGTTCAATTGAACAGGTCTACCAGAGAGTAATGTGTAAAGCACGTTGAGCTATCCTCCATAGTACATAATAATAATTATATTAGATTTAGTTTATATAACGGGTTCTCTCGGTCGATAGTCTGAGGCTCCAGCTATTGCACTACTGCGCCAATATTGGATTACCTCTATCTCCCGTTGTCGTACATTACTTCAAATTAGTCCATTGAATTCCTCGCGTGCTAACACGTATATTTGGATCTAAGCATCTAGGTGGCATAGCAGAGAAATTATGATCGATTTTATACACATTTCACGTCATGACGGCCATCTTGGATATTTTAAATTCCTCAATGATGCCAGAGTGGCATCATGCAGTTTCTGATTCGGTAGACATTCTAGTTCTAAAAACCACCAAAACATTGGGTAGACTCCACTGCACGGTTATGCCGTCTGGCGGCAGGACGCTACCTACTGATACTTAACGTATTGTAGGCCTACTTACTAACACCGACACCCACCGATTTCATTCCTTAGACATTTGAAATGGATTACAGTGCGTGCAATTGAGACGTTAGAAGAAACACCAGTACGTTTTTGTTTAATACGATACCTTCACACGCAGAAGAAACAAACGTGTGGTTATTAAAAAAATTCAAAACAGCATCTGTATTTAATAGTCCTTGCTTTGCTAACGCTAATAGGTAGGCACTCACTGAACATAACACGCAGTAAGTGAAGTGGGGAATGCAGGCCCTATGGCTAGCAAAACTGGATGGCGCTGCAAACACGGACGCAGAAGACGATTTCCCGGGATATTCATTAATGCCGTTTTTTATGACGTAAATATAAAATAGTTTTTCGCGTTTACGCAAGTTACGTAAATGTCCCCAACGGACCGACTAATGTACGCCAAAAGCCCGAAGGCCGGCAAGAACCCTCAACCACCGGTGAATTTCCATAACAGATAATGGCATTACTTTTCTACCGATGGAGCGTAGATTAATCCCTGAACATCTGGCGCCCCAAATGCAAGGTGTCTAGAAGGAAAACGTTAACACACAAGCATAGTCTACACATCTTTTGTAGACTTTGCGATATAATTGGCGGGAGGAAGGTGTATGTCGCCCGACGGTTATTTTTCGCTATTTGCCTGGTTAATTAAGACCAGCCGGTGGCGATATCGTCGCAAACAATGATTACCTGTTCCCGACAATGCGCTGTCGTGGTCGTTAGCGCGTCCCGGTTCGGGCGAGACTTCAGGGTTGCAACGGCTACAACGCACCATTGTTGTCGAACGCTGTAACTGCTTAATTCCGCCCTACGAATACATCCCCACAATACCGACCACGCTAATTGCACCTGCACAGCTGCGAGCGTTGTCTTTCCTCCCACCGTGTTTTCCGAGATGGTCGCGCGCGCAGATGTGCACGTGACTTGTATGACGTCGTCGGGTTGGTCGGGATAAAAGAGTTCTGCAGCAGCGAGGAGGGTACATCGGGGCGCGTCTTGCATGCGACGGACGCTGACAACCGTTGAGTGCCCTTGCAGAGTTTGTCAACGTGTACACCTTTCGACGGTCGAAGACTCGAGATGCGGTGGCCGCTGTCACTCCCGTTGCTTCTGCTTCTGCAGGGCGTTTGGCCTTTGACGGATGCACGTGTCTTCAAAATAGGACTGCTCATTCCGTGGAAGAAAAATCACGAGTTTAGCGCCTACACGAGTGCTAGCGCCGTCACCATCGCAATGGATCGAGTGAAAAACGATCCGACGCTGAATACTGGTGGACAGATAGAACTCAGGTAATTTTTTTTACGTTCAGCTCAGAACTATGTATAAGCCACACGTATGTGGCTAGAATATTGTCTAGATTGGGTAGTGTCGAAATTAGCGGGTGGTGTAGCGCTGGCTTAGGTATATTGGTTATTTTTGTGAAGTTTAGACAGATTAGAATACTTTATAGTCGGTGCGCCTATATAGCTTCGCCAGCATAGGTTAATTTCTTTAGGCAGGCATGGAGAGGAGATGCTTTCTAAATGAGTCCAGTGATTGTTTGCTAACTCGCTGTTGTGTGCATTTGTTGCAAGATTTGATGGTGCTTGGAAAGAATGAGTGCTTGTATGCATCGATGCGGGTGTGTGTCTGAAAGTTGCGATATGCACTGCCTCTGGCAGGAGTGGAAGCTGCGGGGAGACGTTGTTATGTCTACACAATTAGTGGTTCGATGTTGCGTGTCTTGATCCGCTACTACGTGTACTTCGTTCTGCTGACTGCAATCTACTAACTGTGCCACACTACGACATGGAACGATACGGTCGACGGGGTTTCTCCGTGACGGCACCGCGCCTTTGGAACAGTCTGCCGTTGTATATCCGTGAGGGAACGCCGCACACTCGCGGAGTTCGGACCGGGCAGGCATGCATGATATTTGGTGTAAAAACCTGGCTCTCAACATTGGGGACTGTGTATCCCTCGTGACTTGGAGATCACGTTAATGTCGGTCCCGCCTCAATTTGGGACGTAAACAAACCACTGAGGGCGACAAGTACCCTGGCAGTGACCACCCTCAGTGCCAGCATATAAAGGTCGGCTTGGCGAAAACATTCTGAAAAAGGCTGACTAGTTGAATGATACCTCATAAGACCATTACATTGTAACCATAATAATATAGACTAGTCAGTTAATAGAACGTCACCGAGCGATGGAAACAACTAGAACGAGGACGCTGACTCTAACCTTTTAAGTCTCATTTAAAGACATATTTTCAAGAATGCATTTCAAGATTATTTATATAATATTTTAATTCTAACGTCACTACATGGTTTATTTGATACTGCGTTTTAAGTATTTATTTAATTAAATTACTTGATTGATTTTAAAGCAGCAAATAGTTTAATTTTTAGATGGTTATATCTAGTCAGTATTTAGCTGATACTATAAGTTATATAAGTTATTTATTTACAAATGTATATTTAAATTTCGCAGTAGATTCTTATTATAATATACTTTTTATATGTAAAATCAATATTGTATTGCAGCGATCATGTTTTAACAATATTATATTTTAAGCGCCTGTGAAATTGTTTTTATATTTGGAGATATGGCGCTATATAAATAAAATATAGTATTATTATTATGTATGGTGGAGTATACTGCGCTCTTGCGTGTGGCGGAGTAATGTGTTTACATTACACAATATTACGATATTGTAGCTGACATACATAAATAGATGACGCAATATGTAACAAAAGCTACACTTTTTTGCATATGAACTTAATAATAATAATAGCTCCTATAAGGCAAAATCTGGGAAGAGGGATGCGCAAGAGTGATCATTAGAACAAGGGACCGTTTTTTTTTAAACACAAAGTTGGTTAATGTTTCAGGTGATCTTCTAGTGATGGGGAGTTCATTCCAGCTTCTGGGCGCAGCTAAAAGAAAACTCGCTTGCTAATGTTAAGTTGAGTTTTAGAAACAAACAGTTGCATGTTGTGAGACAGGTGATCTGAGCTTCCTGGGATATCTGAAAGACTCAAAAAGAGTGGTTAATGAGAGCGAAAGATGGCAGGTGCAGACGATTGGTAGAGACTTCATTACAAGAAGAGTGACGGAGAAGAAAATGAAAAAACCCCATAAATCGACGATCAGTATCTAGGCCAACCTCACCGCGGATAAAAGGGAAACTTGTATAGAAGACGAACAGCAACAGCAACTAATAAAATAGGGTGGCTGTTGTGTGAAAATGGTACGATCTGCCATATTGGCTATCTTAAATTGGGTTCGATAGGTAAACGGAAGGCTGTGCAACTGCGTAAGTGGCGTTAGTGCTAGTGAAGATCGAGGAGCAGTACGTACTGAACAACTTTGTACACGTTAGAGTTTCTTCTAGAATACTTGTAACCACTTGCATATGTTAATAGACTTGGTGAACTCAGGACAACTCACACATTAGTATATATGTGGACACGTGTATTTGCTCAGTTTTCTGCGTAAGGCTGAAAACTTGCTGACAACAGAACGGCGCACACCTGGTGATTCACGACTTTCTTTAAACACGTAATAATGAATACATTTTTGGAGTATGTTATACTGAGTATTTCGCATATATTATACTCGGTATAATTAGTGTATTATTATATAAAGAAATAAGTATTTTAAATGTACATTTTAAGTATGTTTAAAGAACAGATGTCAGGCGCGTACCCAGCGGGGTTTCTCGTTGCCACCCTAAGAAATTCCACATTGTATGACAATGTACAATGAATGACGACATGTAGCATCCAGCTTTGCCATGATACCCATTTGGAAACCCCCAACATATCAATCCTGGGTACGACTGTGGATGTGTAGGCATTTTTTTCACCGAATTAACATAATTTTCAAAGGTGTAGGACTAGTAATAACTAAATTAATTACAACGCTAAACGATGATTTTGTTCGATGTCCACCCGTTCCCCCCACAGCGTATAAACTGGTGACAGCCTTGGCTCTGCTGCCTACCAGGAGCTGTACGCATTGCACACTCTTCGTCACTCATGCATGTTATGTATTATTCAGTTCCGAAATAAAGCATCAATTCATTAATTCACCATTCACTACATATCGTTTCAGGTGCAAAATGGACTTCAACGTTTCTTTCTTAAATATTGTATTTAGCGCACACTACTAAACGTTTTTTGCTAGTTGTATGTTTGATCGACTAGCATCGATATTTCTTACCGTGGTTGTGCGATTGGGCTTCGTACACTGTTAACGACCTATAAAACTGGTCACCGTACTATGAATAACAACAGTTGTAACTCAAGTGAGAGTTGGCGCGATCGTTGTGTTAGTGGTCCGAAAAACAAACTATAGCCTTGTTGTCATAATGTCCGCTAAGCTTATTCGGGGCACTATTTATTCAGTAAAGTGCGTTTGTGTGCTATTGAAAGATAACATCTTATTGGGACATTTCAATTATTTTTTCACTGTATATTGGAATGGACATGATACAGAAAGCAGTATGCGATTCGTGAGCTAGGATGGGATATACTGCGAGCACTTTTAGTCACTACAGCGTCATGTAAGACATGTTGCTTTAATTAGTACAGTCATCGTCAGTACTACAACAATCATCATCATCATCATTGTCGTCACCACCACCGCCACCAAAACAATAATCACCTCCAACACCTCCACCACCACCACCACCACCACCACCACCACCACCACCACCACCACCACCGCCACCACCACAGCCACCACAACCACAACCACCACCACCACCAACACCACCAACACCACCAACACCACCAACACCACCAACACCACCACCGCCACTACCACCAACACCACCACCACCACCAACGTCACCAACGTCACCAACGTCACCAACGCCACCAACGCCACCAACGCCACCAACGCCACCACCACCACCATCATCACCACCACCACCACCACAACCACCACCACCTTCACCACCTCCACCACCACCACCACCACCACCAGTACAAGCACCACCAGCACCACCACTATCACCTCCACCTCCACCACCACCACCACCACCACCACCACCACCAACACTACCTCCACCTCCACCACCACCTCCACATCCACCACTACCACCACCACATCCACCTCCACCACCACCACCACCACCTCCACCACCACCACCACCATCAGTAACAACAACAGCAACACAAACAACAACAGATTAATAACAAATCACGGCTATTTTCATATATATACTTTTGGTCGGACCAGTTTGGTGGCCCGCAATTCGGCGTGCAACAGCAAGATAGCGGCCGGCAACATGGTCGACCTGTTCTTCAACGAGTCGATTGACGTCGTCATTGGTCCTCCGTGCTCCAAAGGTAGGTAGTTCCGTTTCTCATTGTAGATACAGTTTATTTCATCATCATCATCAAAAAAAATAGCAACATTTATAACAAACAAAGTCAAACATACAATTATAAACCACAGTATTGACGTTGAAAATGGAAGGAGGTGTGTGCCAGTTATAGCACTTACCCGATTGGCATAAATATAAATAAAAGCAAATAAATAATTACAGCATGCAAAATGCATGACTTCAACATATTATTTATAAATATGTCTTACAAGACTTGCAGTATTTTGTACTCTAAATAATTTTTGGTCTTTCAAATTGACATTGTTGTATCCTCACTTTTTAAGATGTTGTTCTTAACACAGTAGTTAAGAGTAAAAATAATATGTTGATATTGCTCGTCAAATTGCGTTTAATTAACCCCAAAAATAGTGTTTGCAGTTTGAATTGTTCACTAGCGAAACGACATTGAAATGGTAAACAGAACATTCAAGTATTTATTCAACAACTTCCATTTACAGAATTGCGCTAATTATTTAATGTTCGGCGCGTTCTAGTACAGCCTAACCTCGCTTTACGGTCACCTTGGTAATGCAGTCACCTCGCAATTAAGGTCACCCTAGGACACTAATGCGGTCACCTATCTAATCAGATCACTTTCGCCTGGTCCCAAAGCTGACCTTAATAGTGGAATTCCAATGTAGTTCCCACAAGCAAGGCAGCTGGCACAGAGACGTACCAGTTAATAATTAGCACCCAGTTTTAAGATGCTTATTCAGGAGTTATTTCGAGCTGTCATCACGTTGCTACTAATTCACCAATCAATGAACCTCCCAGTCACACCTTACGTGAAGATATCAACAAAGCAATATATGATGTGTGGACGGACAGCAGGTGTATTCAAGACTTAATAATAATAATATATTTCGTTTGTTATAGCGCCAGATCCACAATTTTTCGTGGCGCTTTACAATACATCATGCGTCATGATCATTAAACTAAAATATTAGTACTAACACAGACATTTAAACTAAAAATGGTGCCATACAATAGTAATAAATATATTACGCGTTACGGATAGCATGTTGTTATCAGCAGACCGCAGTGATCTAACGGGTCTGTAAGGACACACGAGATCACTCAAGTAGACGGACGCATTTTCATGGATTGCCTTTTAAGTAAACACCAATATCTGTCGCAACAATCTGTGCAGAAAATGTACGGAAAAGCGCGACTAAGAGGGGCCGTGAACAGGGTGACCGAGGGGGCTAAACAATTAGTTGAATATCAACACATAATTTTTAGAGTATATTTCATTCAGATTGGGAATAAAACGGTTATTTTCGCTTAGTCTTTAATATAACACAATACATTTCTTACTTTTTATTTGAATTACCAGAGTACACACCTGGGAGGCTGTCGGTACACCGGTTGAGAAGCACTGCACTAGTGATCGGAGGTGTATTTATCGCGAGATATTGTGTATCTTATACAAGTTTGCCTGGTCTTTATTATAACGACACTGCAGTGGTGCACAGTGGCTAAAGCGTCGAGAGAACCCGGGTTCAAATCTTTTGTTGCGGTGTCGAACCTTGAGCAAGTTCGTTCACTCTACATTGCTCCAGTTCACTCAGTTGTTTGGATGAGTTCCTGAGTTCCTGACTATAGACAGATGCGGATATTTGTGTACGAATAGTCATCGCGCAGTAGCTGCAGAAGTGGATACTGCGCTATATAACGCGTTTCGTGTCAAACATATCGCGTGTTGCATTGTGAGATACTTACGTACTACCCGTTACGCCCTCTGGCGTTTAGGGTAGCGACGAAGTTCCTCCACCTCTGTCTGTGTCCGGCCATTCGCTGTATGGTGCCCCAGCTGTATCCATTTCGCTCAAGTCCGCCTCCACTGTTCTCCTCCATGTTGTCTCTGGGCGCCCACGTTTTCGCTTCCCGTTTGGCGTCCACAAGACAGCTCTTTTTGTGTCTTTTCCTGGATGTGTTTGTGAGTATGGGACAGAAGAGCAAGGTCATCGGCAAAATCCCAGATCCTCTAACACAGACAAGGGAGAGCAGAGGTACGTCATCTGTCGCTCGTCGCATGACCCAGTCGATGACAACATTGAAAAGGACAGCTGACATAACACAGACTACTGGTTCCAACATTCCAGGTGAAGTTGGTGTAGAAAGCTTCGATGACGTTGACGATGCGTTGTGGTATTCTGTATGATCTGAGAATGCGCCAGAGGCCGTCTCTGTCGATGCTGCCAAAGGCTTTCTAAAAATCTATAAGGTTTATGTATAGCTGTCTTTGCCACTCTGAACACTACTCGATGATGTTCCTCGGCGTCAAATATGGTCAGAGCATCCCCTTCCTCTGGACAGAGCATCCCCTTCCTCTTCGAAACCCAGCCTGTTCCTTCCGTAGCGTTGCATCTACAGCCTCTGTAATTAAAAAAAACTGAAATTAATCAATCAAGACACTAAACTAAACATTGCGCACGAGAATAACAAAAACTAACTAAACAAGTGAGAACATAAAGTGATACAAGTGTCGAGGATTCTGATTATCACTATTTAATCGTTAGTGAGCAACTTCGTCATGTACACAGACTAAACGTCCCTAGCAGGGAACACCGTCACAAGCCTTGCTTCACGGGCGTGGTCGCGACACCTAATGCCACGAGGCTGTGCCCTGGTGGAAGGCCTGGTAGACCTTCCATCCCACTCGACCACCCCCAACTGCCATCAGTTTCATATCACCTTTGGTGATCCCCAGGCAGTGACACATGCTGGCGGACCGCGGCGACATTACTCCCCTCCAATTGTACACCAGGGCCCCGAAGGAAACTGTGCCTGGCGCCTCAGGAGAAGGCCAGTTCGACTGGCACCAGTCACGGACAGAAGTTCAATCAAGATGGCTGCCACTGCTTAACGTGGCGTGTTTCTCGTGGGAGTGACATCAACAATTGAACTATGCCTAAAAAACGTGGGTCCGCCAGTGATAGGGAGAGTGAGGTGCCGGACACCGACGCAATGCTAATGCGCTTTGTTGAACTGTTAAACGACGACGTGGTGTTGAAAAAAACTAAAAACGGCCCTGTTCCCTGAAGTGCTGGCAAACAAGATTGACGCGCTGTCAATGACCATCGCTGACCTGACAAAGAAACTGAACGCAAAGGAGGACAGAATCGTTACCCTGGAAAGAAAGGTATCTGATTTATCTCAGCTTACGCACACAATTACACACACCACACCATACCATTAACACTAGCAAATTACTATGTCAAAAATAAACTGAATCACAATCAATCATACTATCTTGAAATGGAGCATGCATCAATTTACACATATATTTTAGAGAAAACACCCAGACTAAACCATGGCATTTGACGAAACATTCCTCTCATATTTAGGAGGTATTCATAACAATGATTTAATAAATGTTCTAAATATAAATGATATTGAAAATGATGAACCTCAAATAATACGTCGTTCATCTTATTACGACTTTGATACGTTTACCAAATTAGCTCAGAATAACACAAAATGCTTTAGTATCTTATGCACTAATATACAATCGATAAATGCAAAATTTTATGAATTAGAGGCTTTTGTAGAGGAATTAAGCAGTATTAATTTTTAATTTAGTGTTATATGTTTACAAGAAACATGGAAGGCAGAAACAGATGACTTGTCACAAATTTCTTTATATGGCTACACTTGCTTAACACAGGGCAAACACTGTAGCGACAAAGGAGGGTTAATAACATACGTTGACAACACATATAGATCGGAAGTCAAATTAAATATTAACATGTATGAAAACTGGGAAGGATTAGTAGTCCAAATAAATGGTGGCAGCCAATCTAAGAATATTACTATAGGAAACATGTATAGACCTCCAAGATCAAATAATGACAACATAAATGCATTCATAAACGAATTCTCATCGATTATATCAGCATTAGAAAATAATGGTAACGCTAATCTTATTATTGCAGGGGATTTTAATATAAATTTACTTAAAATAAATGAAAATGATACATATAGTAGTTTTTTTGATACCTTAATATCATACAGCCTTTACCCTCAGATTACACTTCCTACCAGGTTCACTAGAACAAAAGGCACTTTAATAGATAATTGTTTTTGTAAACTAAACAAATTTATATTAGATAGTACTGCGGGTATTCTAACCAAACGTTTCTCTGACCATCAACCGTATTTCATGATTATTGACACTTTACTAAATCCAGAACCATGTCCTCGATACGTAAAAATAAACATATCAAACGAAATAGCTATGTATAAGGTTAAACATGAAATAAATTCAGATGCAATTTACAATAAACTAAATAGAAATGTGAATGCCGATACAAATCGTAATTACGAGATCATATACGAGGAAATTTCACGGGCAACAAAAAAGCATATGCCAACCAAATTAGTTAAATTTAATAGATATAAACATAAAAAATCAACATGGATTACTCAAGGAATATTGAAATCAATTCGGTATCGAGACAAACTATATAAACAATTGAAAGTAACAAATCCAAATTCGTTAAATTATGAAACTATTAACATTAATCTCAAAACGTATAACACGATATTAAAGAAAAACATTCGTGAAGCAAAACAAATGTATTTTGAACACAGTTTTAATCTATTCAGAAACGATATAAGAAACAATTGGAAAACTATTAATGAATTCCTCTCAAAAAAACCTACACAGCATAAATTACCACTATTTTTTTATGATAACGGTATCAAATTAACAGATAAAAAAGATATTGCTAACAAATTTAATACATATTTTACAAATATAGGTCACTCTATAGCAGAAGATATTAAATATGCAGGTAACAAAATCTACAGTTCTTTTCTAAATAAACAAATACATTCTACTTTTACTTTTGAAAAAGTAGGTGAAGATACTGTAAAAAAAGTTATACAAAGTCTCCCCACTAAAAACAGCTATGGATTTGATGGTATATCTTCAAAATTACTAAAAATAATTGAACCAGTCATTATCAAATCATTAGCGATTTTAATAAACCAAGTATTACACACCGGAATGTTCCCTGACAAACTCAAAATTGCTAAAGTCATTCCAATATTTAAAAAAGGCGATCTGTCATTATTTGAAAATTACAGGCCTATCTCTCTTCTTCCTTCTATATCAAAAGTACTTGAGAAGATAATTTTTACACAATTATCATCATATTTTAACGACTTAAAACTTCTTTTTGATAACCAGTATGGCTTTAGACCGAAACATTCTACTGAATATGCCGCACTTGAGCTAATTGATAGAATAGTAACTCAAATGGATACAAATGACATACCTATTAGTATATTTCTCGACTTGTCTAAGGCATTTGAAACCATCGATCATAATATTCTATTAAATAAATTAAAATACTATGGCCTAAGAGGTTCAACACTACAACTACTTAAAAGTTACTTACAAAATAGAAAACAATACATTGAAATAGAAGACATAAAGTCAGACATTTTATCAGTAACCATTGGCGTTCCTCAAGGTTCAATACTCGGACCACTATTGTTTGTTATATATATTAACGATTTCTCACAAGCCAGCCATAAGTTCGATTTCATTATGTATGCAGATGACACCACACTATTTAGTACTGTAAACTCTTTTAGTGACAACCCCGAAAATAAAAACATACAATCCTCAATAAATGAAGAACTCTCTAAAGTTATTGAATGGCTAAAAATTAAAAAATTATCGCTGAATAAAAACAAATCAAAATATATGATTTTCCATATGCCAAATAAACGCACAACGACTTTTACACCTAAAATGGATGATGTAAATATTGAAAAAGTAGACGAATTTATCTTCTTAAGGTTGACTTTGGACTCAAACTTAAATTGGAAAAAACATACTGAAAAAGTATCAAATAAATGTTCCAAAATAATTGGCATATTGAATAGATTAAAATACGTACTACCTGTGCAAATAAAAGTTCTGTTATATAACTCGTTACTATTATCTCACATTAATTATTGTATTATGGCATGGGGTTATCAGGGAAACAGAGTTATGAAAATCCAAAAGAAAGCAATGCGAATAATAACACTAAACAAATACAACTCACATACTGAACCACTCTTTAAAAAACTAAACCTGTTAAAAGTTGAAGACATCTTAAAGCTACAAGAGTTAAAATTTTATTTCAGATATATTCACAAAAATCTACCGGATTATTTATTAAAATGGCAAATTGTTCCAAAAGATAACATACACAACTACGACACTCGGAATACACAAAATATATATACATTCAGAACTAAGCATGACTTTGCAATGAAATGTTTGAAATACAACTTGCCACACGCTATAAATAACACGCCTGATTTAATTAAAGATAAGATATACACCCACAGTATGCGAGGATTTTCAATATATGTAAAAAATTATTTTTTACAAAAATACGATTATAGGTGCACATTATCAAACTGTTATACATGCCACTAAAACATATAATAAATGAAGTTTTGAAAATGTGCAATCGATTACAAAGACGCTAGCGTAAGAATGCATAAATGAGTACAAGTACATGCAAAATATAAAAAAATACAGTTGCAGGCATGAACACACACACGCATACACGCACACACACACACACACACACACACACACACACACACACACACACACACACACACACACACACACACACACACACACACACACACACACACACACACACACACACACACACACACACACACACACACACACACCCACGCACACATACATATACACCTTTGAGATTGACATTATTGTTGAATAGAAGAACCTACGTTATTTTTACGTAAATGGGGTGGCTCTTATGATAGCGACATTTTGTCTTAATAGGAGTCACCGACCCCGTCTGATATCTATATATATATATATAGACAGTATGTTATCAAATAAAAGTTTTTTTTTTTATTCCTGCAAATTACTGAATTACATACTTATGTATCATGCGTAGTATATATATTTGTGTTTGTATATGCTTTATTGTTTTTCTACAATCAAGTATGAAAAACAATTTGTACTTTTTATATACATGGGGTAAATAAACTTCTTCGTTCGTTCGTTCGTTCGTTCGTTCGTACTTCACGCATTTGCTAATGTGGGCATCATCAGCGTTGTCAGCGACAACGGATGCATCGACGACCCAGCAATGCCCCTGTTTGTACAACACTCCATCCGGGATCTGAGGGCTGCCACCCCTCACTGGGATCACCGGAGCGCGTACAACTGACCAGCCGCGGTACTCCATATATTGGAGGAACTTCTCCACGAGAGCGTCGTGCCGTTTGATTCGGGACCCCCACGTACGGTCACAAACCTGGAGTACATGCTCCAACGTCTCGGTGCGCCCGCATGCGTCACATCTGTCATCTGCCTGGGGTCTACCACGAGACGCCCTTTTCTTAGTCGCTACTGCACTACAGTCGCTAAGGGCCCCCTTCGTTGGTATATTGACGATCACTCCCTGGTCCATTCCGTTGGTACCTGCTCCCGTTCCCAGATGACTGTGAATCAATCACCGCATTTTTTACCCCAGTGGTTGAGCTGAGATAAACACCAATTATTAATGCCATAAGGAACATACTTCTTCAGCGTTTAGTCAGGCTTGCATTACACGTCATTATACACACGTGACCCGCCACAGCCAACCGGGTATCACGTCGCAAAGGCCTATTCTGCACACCAGCCAAAAATAGCTGTCTACGTCACGTCACATACATTTTTCGATTTTGGCGGTAATGCATCTTTCAATGTCCAGTTTATTTTCCTCGACATATATAATAAGTCATAACTAATAAAATTGCATTTACGAAGCAACTTCGAAAACAACAAACAGTACGAGAGTACCAATGACCTCGTTTCTCAAAATGTCGCTTTTCTAAAGTTTGCTAAAGCTTTTAATGGTAAATACAAAAATACTGAAGATACTTCAACAGATGAGGTGTCATTTAGAATTCAAAAGGATTCACAACTCCATTCCACAATGTTGCGACTTAATACCCATTTGGCTGTGGTAGGTCACAATTATCAATTCTGATTTTTGCAATTACTGAACGTGTCTGGCACGCCGTCGTGGTGGTGTTCAGCTTGTAGACTTGTGGCTCAACTGGCGTCGTCCTTCAACCTTCCCATGATTACGTGGGTGGCCACAGACCCGGATCTGACTGACGAAAGTATTTATTCAACACTTGGGCACCTCCTGGATCCGACAGTCAAACTACCGGAATTCCTACTGAAAGTGTTCGCTGTCTACAATTGGAAACGCATTGCCCTGATCAGGTTGGCTCGATATGTTTTTGGTTGTCCATTGCATGTATGGTACGGTGTTGACAAAGGTACATGTATTACAACGACAACAATGACGACGACAATGATGATAACAACAACACCAAACAAACAACAACATAATCAGCTGCATTCATTAGCACAACTCGTCGCCAAGTCACTCCCTGCCCTCTGCCCCACGCTGGGTTCTACATACTTGATTTATCTCTAGATTCCTCTTTACAATATAATTCCTTCATCGTTCTGCTCTTCCTCTTCTTATTCCTTCCTGTCTCTCTATCTCTCTTTCTCTACATCTCTCTCTTTCTCTCTCTCTCTCTCTCTCTCTCTCTCTCTCTCTCTCTCTCTCTCTCTCTCCTCTCCCTCTCCCTCTCCCTCTCCCTCTCCCTCCTCCCCCTTCTCCCTCTCCCTCTCCCTCTCCCTCACCTTCTCCCTCTCCCTCTCCCTCTCCCTATCCGTCTGTCTCTCTCCCCCTCTTTTTTTTCTTCTCTCTCTCTCTCTATCTCTCTCTCTCTCTCTCTCTCTCTCTCTCTCTATCTGTCTCTATCTCCCTTATCCGTCTCTCTCTCCTCTCCCTCTCCCTACCCGTCTCTCTCTCCCTCTCCCTACCCGTCTCTCTCTCTCTCTCTCTCTCTCTCTCTCTCTCTCTCTCTCTCTCTCTCTCTCTCTTCTCTCTCTCTCTCTCTCTCTCTCTCTCCTCTCTCTCTCTCTCTCTCTCCTCTCTCTCTCTCTCTCTCTCTCTCTCTCTCTCTCTCTCTCTCTCTCTCTCTCTCTCTCTCTCTCTCTCTCTCTCTCTCTCTCTCTCTCTCTCTCTCTCTCTCTCTCTCTCTCTC
>OZ023213.1:30426594-30441594 GCA_963995525.1 Escarpia spicata
GGTAGAACAAAAACAGACGAAACTCTTTCACCTGTTGACTTACAAACGAGAAATAAGAGACGCCTCTATACTGTGTTTTACGGAAACGTGGTTAGATCCCACGACCCCTGACGCGGCAGTGACACCCCTTGGTCATGCTGTAAAGTTGTTGTCTCCTCCGTCTTCCTCCCTTCCTTCCTTCAGTTGGACGGTACGCAAATGGCTTAAGAAGACTGGAGCCTTACCTCGGGTATGTCGCTCGCCAAGCCGTGTGCACCATCGTGCTGTGGTGATGCATTGTCCCCTCACGACTAAGGGCGTATTTGTTTATCAAAGAAATTGAACAAACAAGCGTTCCAGGTTCGTCACGAATATAAATATTTTATTCATCAGTAGAAACTTCCAGACACGATGCCCGTACAACGTTTTCACATTCATGTGCGCCGACAGTCCAGCTCTATTTTACATTTAAAGTGTCCGTGAAGTTCGAAAGATAAAGCAATATGTAAACCACCGTGGTTTATATTTGCCGACATTTTGATAAGACTAAACTGTGGGAAACATTTTCCTAGTTTTCCCCGTGGAGAGCGTCAACCGTCCCTCCTTATGTGTGTCAATTTCCGCCCTCTCCGTAATTCAAAAAATAGTTCCCTTTTAAACATACTGGCTTGGCCTCAAGCCAAATACGGGAATTGTCTTTAAACCGAAAGGGATCGAAACGCATAGTATGAAATTTGTAGAATGATGGCTCTACACATGCGTGTTTTATGTCGTCATACTATGGGGATGAGGGTGCTCACTCACGTGAGGGGGTCTGCATTTAATTGCACAATTTCATCTTTCCGGTTCGATCTTAAAACCAGGACATGGTCACGAAGTGAATCTAAGGTCAGGCCAATGTATGTACCAAATTCCAGTCATGACTCTTAACTGTCAACTACATCCTGTTCCGGTAGACACCAAGAACTACGCCTACATACGCGAAAATAAACAAATCGTTCAAACCTTGTTGCTTTAGAAACGCGCCCACAGTGACGGCGACCATATGCTTGCCTTGAGCATTATTATTTTATATAATGCGAATTTGGATTTTCTGTTCTAATCTTTCTCTGATAACTAATAATACTAGTAATTAACTAAATTAGCCACTGCAGGTCTGTTACAATGCTCTGTTTAGAGCGGACCGATCGAGCGAACTGACGGACAAGCAGCGGGGTGGTGGCGTGTGCTTTCTCGAGAATCAGCGGTGGTGTAATGACACTCAGTTTGTCTCTTCTTCGTGTTCTCGTGAACTGGAAACTCTAACTATCAATTGCAAGCCGTTCTATTCCCCGAGAGAGTTCTCTTCGGTCGTGCTGTTGGGTGTTTACACCCCACCGCCCTGATGCCAGTGCTACCAAAGCATTCAGTCAGTTGGCTGCTCAGGTGGTGGCAGCAGAATCGACTCATCCTGACAGCGTAGTCATCAATCTGGGTGACTTGAATCATACAAATTTGAAGAGGGTGCTGCCCAGGTACAAGCAGCACGTAGACTGTGCCACATGCAGTAGCAAGGTCCTGGATTACTGCTACACAGCCGACAGAAACTGAAAACGTTGAAGCCATCAAAGAAGACTGTCAAGAAGCGGACGGACGAGTCGACTGCAGCTCTTCGTGGTTGCCTGGAGTGCACAGATTGGGACATGTTTAAAGAGGCATGTCCTGACCTAAACGTGTACGCTGACACCGTTACATCCTACATCAACTGGTGTGAGGAACTGTGCACGGAGACAAAGACTGTC
Source organism: Escarpia spicata (assembly GCA_963995525.1). Classification (NCBI taxonomy): domain Eukaryota; kingdom Metazoa; phylum Annelida; class Polychaeta; order Sabellida; family Siboglinidae; genus Escarpia; species Escarpia spicata. Next base: position 30,428,355 of record OZ023213.1, read on the forward strand.
ACCCTGTATGGCAACGATAAACCTTGGATCACCAGGGACATCAAGCAGAAACTGGCGGCGAAGAACGCGGCGTTCATCAGCGGCAGCAGGGAAGAATTCAGGAGAGCTAAGTGCGAGGCGCAGAAGGCGGTCAAGAAGGCCACCTTCATATACAAACGCAAACTTGAGGACCAGTTCGCTTCCAACAACACCATATCTGTGTGGAGTGGCCTGCGGCAGATTACGCAGCACAAAGAACACTCAGGGGCTATCAACAGCAGTGACCCCTTATTCCCTGATCAGCTGAACGACTTTTACAGCAGATTTGACAAGCTGGCACCTCTCTGTATCCGCCCTTTATAGTCCAGGAAACTGAAGTGAGGAAACTGTTCAGAAGACAGAGCACGTGGAAGGCCTCGGGTCCAGACAACATCTACCCTGAAGAACTGCGCCGACCAACGCTCTGCGGTGTTTATGGACATCTACAACTCCTCTCTCCAGCAGTGCAGAGTTCCAGTCTGCTTCAAAACTTCCACTATCATACCCATTCCCAAGAAGTCCAACATCACCGGGCTGAACGACTACCGTCCAGTGGCACTGACCTCAGTCGCCATGAAAGTGTTCGAGCGCTTAATACTCAAGTACCTGAAGTCAGCCATCGACGGCCTCATGGATTCGCACCAGTTTGCATGTCAAGCAAACAAATCAGTAGACGATGCGGTAGCTTTAGGTCGGCAACACATTCTGAAGCACCTAGACAGCCCAGGAACCTTTGCCAGGATCCTGTTCATTGACTTCAGATCAGCATTTAACACCACCATCCCATTCAAGCTATTCGATAAACTTTCATTGTTGAATGTACATCCTGCCATGTGTCACTGGGTCCTTAACTTTCTTCTTCACAGGTCTCAATCTGTCAGAGTTAACAACTCTATCGCCAGACCTCTTATCCTAAACACAGTTGCCCCACAAGATTGTGTGCTATCCCCCTTCCTGTTTACTATCTTCACAAATGACTGTGTCTCCGTGGACCATTCAGTGTTCAAGTGTTCCGATGACACCACTGTGGAGGGCTGCTCTGAGAATGCGGATGAGACGCCATACAGGGAGGAAGTTCAGAGAATGGTTGGCTGGTGTGCGGATAACAATCTCGAATTGAACGTTTCAAAGACTAAAGAAATGATTGTTGATTTTCGTAAAAAGAAGACTCCCATCCGCCCTCTTTCGATAAATGCCGTGGAGGTCGAGCAGGTTGAATCTTTTAGATTCCTTGGAACAACAATTTCAAATGACCTCAGCTCGTGCACAAACACACTGTGCATTACAAAAAAGGCACAGCAATGCCTGTTCTTCCTGAGGCAGCTCAGGAGATTCGGCATTAATCAGGAGATTATGATACGATTCTACCGCGCAATCATTGAAAGTATCCTCACTTTCTCGATTGCAGTGTGGTTTGGCCGCGCCAGTCAGGAGGAGAAACAAAGGCTAGAAGTTATCGTGAAGGGCGCATCTAGAATCATTGGGCGCGAGTTGCCATCCGTTGAATCTATTCACCATGCTCGCTGTCCTCGAAAATCCAAGAGCATTATACGGGATACTACCCACCCAGCAAACCATCTCTTTGAATTTCTTCCCTCTGGCAAGCGCTATAGAAGTATTAAGACAAGGACCACTAGACTTAAAAATAGGTTTTATCCTCAGGCTGTGAGTCACTTGAACCGCGAGATGCCATGACACTGTTTTCAGTCGGTTTATATTTTATGTCTCCATGCTACATTATTATTATTTGTTTTATTTTTAATAATTTGTTTTATTTACTAACTTGACTACATGGATGTACATACTTTTTAACTGTCAGCTTAGTTTTTATATCGCCAGCTAATTGATTTATTGATTTATTGAACTACATGTATACTTTTTATATAATGTTCAGACGGTATTAATATTATGTTATCAAGTTCACTTTATGTCAATAGATGTACGACTGGCAGTTGGCCTTGGTTTACATTTATACTAGTTTTAGCATCGTTTCATAATGTTTCTGATTGTATATTTTGCGTGTGCATGATGGGGGACAGGGGAGACAAGCGTGTGTGTATGTTGACGCCACAACGCCAAGAATTCCTCGTACTTTTTAAATGCTACTTGGTAATAAACAGTCTGAATCTGATTTTCATGACTTACTACCTCAAATCCCGAAAAGATGAGTCTTGAATTGGACTTGGAGGCCTCAACTTTGAGACTTGACCTGTTATTGGTTGGTAGGGGCCGGATGAGCCGTTTCCAGATGGACATCCCAACACATTCCTTTATCACACACCATTCATCAAATCTCCACAAACCCACACCAATCCCACAAACCTCTCCACCTCCCACCCCATACCCAACGATACCCAACTTAAACATCTGCCAGATAGCTGGAGGGTTTATGAAATGAATACTGTTGACTGGAAGTAAATTGAATATCAAGGAAGGTGGTGATAGTTATTGACTTGTCTGTAATTCGACTCTTTTATGTTTCAGATGAGGAATTTCAACCACGACAACTTGAACACATTTATAGGCGCTTGCATGGAACCGGAAAGTGTCATGCTTGTCTGGCTGTACTGCGCTAGAGGAAGTATCCAGGTAACGAAGACTGCACATGCTTTTATATATTAGTAGATAGGTCTAATTATAAACGAGCTATCTACTGGAGACAAATGTAACGCGCTTCAAGCACAATGTCACGAAAACTTGACAGTACACGAGAACAAACAATAATGCTACAAGTTCAGTGGAGCGCAGTGGCATAGTAGCTAGAGTACTGGACTCTCAATCGAGAGAACCCGGGTTCGAATCCGGTGCTGCCATTCACTCTACGTTGCTCCAGTTCACTCAGCTGTATGAATGAGATGGTAGTGTATATTTATGTACAACTAGTCTTTGTGCATTAATTGCAGCGTGGCTGAATGCTTCCCAGAAAGTCTAGATGGTATTCGATTGAACAGGTCTGCCAGGGAGTCGAGTATAAAATGCTTGGAACAGTCATAAGGACTGGATACTGCGCTATGTAAGAACTTACCTTACTTTTTTACATTATTGTTGCAATTTCGTATATATATGTATGTATAACGATAATAATAAATTATATATATATATATATATAATTTATTATTATCGTTACTGCCATTATTACATTTCGTCAGAGTAATCAAAGCCAGCAAACTGTTCCCTGGTTTGCAGGATATCATAGCGGATGTCAAGTTTTACATTGATGATACCTTCATCAGTTCGTTTATGATGGACATCATCAAAGGGATGGCCTACCTGCATTCTACCAAGGTGCATTCACACGGCAACCTCAAGAGCTCCAACTGCCTCGTTGACTCACGTTTGGCTGTCAAGGTAAGAGTTCTTTTTCTTCTACTTGTTTGGCAACCACCATCCATTAAGCAGAGTCTGCTTGGAGATGATGCTAAATTTTGGGGGTTGCAGTGCTTAACAACACGATAGAGAATTTGTGATGTGGAATAAACAAATAGATAAATTATTATACAATAATGCAATATTGTAGATGTTACAAAGCAGGGTTTAGACTGTCTAGTGTTAATTAGGGAGCAGGTAGAACCAGCGGATGGAGTATAGGAGGTCAGCCTAGTGCACCTTACATAACGAGCTGTTATGCAATAAGCCAGTTGTGGAGGCTAATAATAGACTGGGCGTTGCCTGCAATGATCGGGAGACAAAGACAGTAAAAAAGTTGACAGTAGGCAGTGGGGAGTTGGAGTGTGCGGCTGGCAGAGCGTATTTACTCTCGGAAGTAGAGTCGCCGTAGCCAAGGTGTGAATAAAACGTGACTTTGCAACCCTCCGAGTGGAGTGGAATAGACAAGTGTTGAGTTATGGCTTGATCGATTAAACGAGAGGTTGTCATTATACAGACAGTAACATACATATTTAATTACACTGGCTAGTTTGCTATCTCACAGGCAGTGTTGCGTTAGATGTACACACCTCTGGGTTGTATTTTTTAAACACGGTCTTTCTGTAAACACCTGCTTCATCTGGATATCATACAATGTTCATAACCGGAAAATACCACACAACTAGCTAAATTATCTGCACTTAGCTTTATTTGACAGCGTGAATCACACGTATATAGTAGATTGGTATACTTATAGGCGCATCCTTAGCATAAACAATTAAAATAAGTTTTGATATAATCAAATAATGTAGCCAATATAAATTACATATGACGTTACTGAGTCGTATAAGACATTCCTTACGATTTAACAAAGCTGTTTGTGTTATGAAATACGCCATGCGTTTGTTGAATGGCATGGCAGTTCAACAGTACACACGCACGCCTAAATCTCTGGAGATACCATGATCATTTGTCCAGTTTGCACGGCTAACTCGCTGACTATACACTGCAAAGACAGGCACAGGCATGCGGTTTGTTTAGGGTGTTGGCATTATCTGTACAATTATATATACATTTTATTAGGTAATTGTGAATGTTAAAAACACGTTTTCTAAAACTAAATACATTCTTGCGTAATAGGGCGTCAAATGTGTCAATACCATTACTGACAAACTAGCTACTCCACTGTCCCATCGGTGGTATCCTAGGAGCCGCCTATGCTTATTGTTTTAGGCAGCTTTACGTTTTGAGTAGGTGCACTTGTATCGATTTACTAAAGGTAATTTGTGTTTTGTCTGACCCGTTTTCAGATTACCGACTATGGAATGTCGGCATTCGTAGGGGAACAGAATCGGTCGAATGAACCGGAAGCTGACATATACAAACGTACGTGTAACTTCTGTATACGTCAAGTTCCATCACTCGTAGATGAAATTTAAAAAGCTGTTCATTCATTCATAGTTCTCGTTCCGTCCTATCTACTACAATATGGGCTTCCTAGTACAGCACAGCCTTCTTGACTTAAGGTAGGTAGTATGGATTCCACCAAAAATATTTAGTTTTCAACACAGATCAACCATATTTGGTATGCAGATACATACCAACATAGTTAAGGTTTTTTTCATGTTTCGCATAAATTATGCAAATTAGGTATCCAATATGGCCGCCATAATAGGGAAAATTATGTATTTTTTGCCGCCCTCTAACCAAAAATGTATTCAAGTTACAAGCTTGTAATTTAGCACAGGGATTACTGTTAGGCATATCTACTGCATGAATATCACAGAAATCAGATATGTTGTGTTGTTTACGTGAAAAAAGATTTGTTGTCGAAAAAACCTATTTTGTGTAACTTTTTCACATAATTAACGCCTATAATTCAGAAACCATTAAATATATTATGATTTCTTTTAATTCATGCAGTAGATATACTCATTAGGCACTGCGGTGCAAAATATTTTGCAGTTATACCCAGTATTTATTATACTAGAGCGCAGCAACTTTAAGTACTCACAGCAAAAATGGTATTCCGAGAAAACGATGATAAGGTAATTTTTATAACCAAATTCTGCCAAAAGTCATCCGAAGAAACCTCAATATTGCTACTTTGTATTACTTTTTCAGCTAATATATTAACTGCATATTGAGGTAAGGATATGAAAGTACATAAATAGCAAAGAAAGTCCTTTTCCAAAAAAATGTCAAAAATCACTTTTTGAATCCATACTACCTACCTTAAAGCACACATCTGCATCAAATGGAAATTTAATTAAAGAATATATGGCCAAAAGTTTGTGTATGCTGCTAACTTGTCTGTAGAAGAGTAAGTATGTGCGTGACATAAATGTCGGGTCTACAAATGTACCATTATCTTTGTTCATAAACTATTTGTTATCAAGGTGCAACAAACCAGGGCTCCGTCTCAAACTGACTTTATTCGTCTACCGTGAACCCGAAGTGAAACAGTTATCTATCCCAACATTCCGTTCGCAAATTAGTAAAACGGAAGTGAATTACTGGCGCCATATTTTGGTCCCCAGGCAAACAGTGGACCTCCCCGGAACTGCTGCGGGATCCCGTGCCGCCCCTTCGCGGCACGCAGATGGGCGACATGTACAGTTTCGCTATCATTACATACCAGTTGATCACGAAGGGAGCGCCATACAGCTTTGACACAATGTCGCCCAGAGGTCTGTGTCAAACCAACAATTCGTATGTCTTAGCATATGTCAAAACCCGGGCTTACCGGGATACTGAACGTTCCGATGTCATTCAGACTCCCGGTTTGCATAGCATGGAAACAAATCGTTGTGTGTCCATCATATACATTAAAATTCAACTGCATGAGATGCTGTTTTGTTGTGAACACCATTAATGTTTGATAAATGAATATCACCCGTGACTTTCCCATCTTACCCGCATGTACTGAAAAGGGGATTTCGAGCCGGGAAAAACGGGATGTACATTTTAAAAAGTAACCATGTGATGACATATATATATATATGATCAAATAAGACCAATGGCTATGTATATATATATATATACATAGCCATTGGTCTTATTTGATCGAGTACCGAATACGTCATTATAGTTTATGTATTTTGAAAGACAGGACGTAAGCGTAATATTCTTGTGAATATGGAGTTAGGTTTCCTTTTTCAATAATTGATTGTATACTTGATAGTAATAGCGTCGCCCAGTGCCGATAATGACCAAGTTTGAGAAAAAAAACATTTAAGATATACCTGGCGAGGTGTTCATTAGATCATGGTGACATGTGCTTTATTTGTGGTACGTTCTTATGTTTGGGCGGTTTTTCGAGTGTTTCACCCCCCCCCCCTTTAAGACCTGCTTACAAGAGCAAGTGGTTAACGGATTAGTTGAACAATACGGAGTTGCCCAACTAATCCGATATCTAGTCGCTCGTGTAAACCGGTCTAAACATACCTCACCATCTGCCGTCCTCTTAATATTCTATTATTTATATACATCTGGACAACAATAAACTATTACGATCACACGATCAATACCGAAGTCCCGGTAGCCGTACAACATACCTTCTTAACATTAACATTGGAAATAGGTCGTTTTCTGTTGCTGCACCAATTCTTTTGAATATGCTCTCTCTTAGTATATTACACAATTCCGCCATCATTTAAAACTTCTCCTTTGTAATCTTGCTTACCCACCGCAGTTTTCTGGCGTATCCATCCATCAGTTGACAACTTGAATACTGCTTATCGATTTTGAGATTGACCAACGCTTTTGTCTTGGTGCGCCTCTGAGCTTGGTTTTCAAGAATTTAGGCGCAATAGAAGTTACCTTACTATTGGTATTATTTAATTTCTCTAGTCCAAAATATGTAATGTTAACTCAATTTCTAATACGAACAGATGTTTTAAAGTACTTTCTCAACTACGCTACGTAATCAATCTATAACATGTTGATGACGAATTCGCTGGCTATTGCAAATCGAAAATAAAAACCTGGATGTGTGCAACCAAAAAACGTTTATCAGTTGCTACAGTCGACACAGCTGTATCTTCCTGTACTCCAAACAGACGTCGTTAGCCGCGTACGGAACGGTGAGAGTCCTCCCTTTCGTCCGTCCGTCAAGGTGTGTGACGGCAAGCAGATGAACAATCAGGTCATCGAGCTGATGCAAGACTGTTGGGAAGAGGACGGCAACAAACGGCCCAAGTTCTCCAAGTTGGTGACGCGACTGAACAAAATCTTTGGCGGAGAGTAAGTGTTTGTGTTTATGGCTAAAGTTGTGTTTGCACGAATCGTCGTGTCGCAGGTGTGAAGTTGTGCAGTAACTGACGTATCATTGTGTAATTGTTTGCCTAGCAACCAGGTCCGACAAACTTATTAAAATGGCCGCCGCAATTGTGAAGTTATTGCAATTTCAGCATGTTATGTTGAAATGTTTGTCAAAAATTGTTGGTAGTGATTATTTGCAATATCACGTTGAATCAGTTGACGTGAATGTGGGAAATAGGCAAATCCTCCGAACATTAAAGGACCTTGAAGGTTACTCAGCTGACGTCTGCTGTATTGTCTATAGAGTGTGTTTACAATGTGCAGGGTGAACGTGTTGGACAACCTGCTGAAGCGCCTGGAGATCTACACGAACAACACGGAGGAGCTGATAGAAATGAAGATCAGACAAGTAGCTGACGAGAAGGAGAAGACGGAACAACTCATCCTCCGCATCCTGCCCGCGTGAGTGTCTGAGGCGGCTAATAATAATAATAGTAAACTTTTATTTTGATACAGTCAGATCCATGGTTGTTGCCCCGTTAACCGATGGGTACAAACATATAAAATTCAAATAGCTTAAATTCAAGAGAAGAGACAACTTAAGCCATTGGTCCGTTCTGTCTGTGCCAGGATAAATAAAAGATCCTACGCATGCAAATAAATGGAAAAAAACCTGTCGTGGACTCACTGATTATCCAAACTCCCATTAATCGGCGTCAATGTCCAAAAATTGACGCTGCCAATTAATAGTAGAAGAAGATTCCGGTTAGTATCTAAATAATATACATACAAACTAACATAAGTTGTGATTTTGGTTGATATTGAAGAGGACTATATGGATGAGTACCTATAGACAGTGTTGGACAGTTGTGTACGAATAGTCTTCGCGTATTAATTGCATCGTGGCTGAATGCTTCCCGGAGAAGTAGAGATGGTATTCGATTGAACAGGTCTGCCAGGGAGTAAAGTGTAGAGCTCATTAAACAATCCAACGGACTGGATACTGGGCTATAAAGAACTTACCTTTATTTTTACTTTGAAGTATCTACTTGCAATTCACAGGAGTGTCGCCCATCAGCTACAGAACAACGAAGTAGTGCAGCCCAGGCACTACGACCAAGCGACTGTGTTATTCTCCGACATCGCCAACTTCGGTCGCATCATCTCCAGCAGTGCACCATTGGAGGTATTCACCCACACATGCATTCTTTCTTGGTTGAAATCCATATGAATGGTATAAGGCCAAACACGATCAATGCCATTTCTGACATTTCACCAGAACAGTGACCAAAGGTTTGTTCAACCACGTGTTGAGCTAGAACAATATCTAATTGAAACTAAGAGGTGATATATCCCTGTTACATGACGTGCACAAAAGCGTTTATTTTTAAAACTCCATAAACACCATCCGTCCTTTTTTCAGCAAAACGCGGTAATTTTATATCCATTTCAGCCAATTTGTACCGCCTTGACTCTCTTAAATACACAAATTTACTATATTATTATGTTCTTGTTATTATAGATATAACAAATACTAATTATAAGAATATTTTATTTAATGATTCATAAAGTAGACATATTAGATATCGTATATGCAATGTATTGTAGGTTACCCCCGCAATAAGCGTACAACACACATCCATCAACATGTATGCAGAAATCAGGCACTGGGATAATCTAAATTATACTATTATTGTTTATAAATGACGCTCGCCGTAAAAGAGAAACCCAACATACGAATACAGTATACAATTTCCGTTTGACTAGAATCTATGTTAACATCCCGCCAATGTGGAAATCTGAAATTACGTTCGTGTTTCTTGTCTCTGATAGGTGGTGGATTTTCTCAATGAAGTGTATCGATTATTTGACGACATCATCACTAGACACGACGTCTACAAGGTCAGGATGCCGTGGTGTTGCACATTTTATTGTTGTCATTGATTAGCCGTAGTGATTGAATAAATAATACCACATTGACTGGATACATATATATGTGTACGTAGACACACGTAGGCATCATAGTAATAGCTGCGTGTGTGTGGTCGCGTCTGTGCGTGTTTTTTTGTGTGTGCGTGTTTCTGTCTGCGTGTGTGCGGGTGTGTGTATGAATGTATTTCAGTTTTGCGTTGCGCGCATGCGTACGCACACGTACACACATACACATGTACACAAACACAAGTGCATCACCCATACAAACACGCACGTACACCCGCACACCCGCACACCCGTACACCCGCTCACCCGCACAACGGCACACCCGCACACCCGCGCACCCGCGCACCCGCGCACACACGCACATAAAGAGACACGCGCGCGCGCGTACACACACACACACACACGTCCACTTGTTCACTCACTCGCTCGCTCGCTCGCGCGCGCACACACGGGCACACACACGAGTACAACTATATCATACATACCAGTCTATGTCCGTCAGATGGAGACGATCAGCGATACATACATGGTAGTGAGCGGTGTTCCGGTTCACAACGGCTCCCGACACATCATCGAAGTCGCCAATCTCAGTCTCGATCTACTCAGCCTTGCAATGTCGTTCAAGTTGAAACACCGGCCTACCGAAAACCTGCAGCTGCGCATTGGTAGGTGTATTAGTTTGCACGACATTTGATGGGGATACGTCACTGTTTCACTTCTGCTTTCAGAGTATACGATTAAAGTGCGAGCAATTTTAAGATGTTACCCCTTTTCTAGGAATTCATGCACCCCGACGAAATAATTCATGAACAGGGTAAATGGCACAGATGCAGACTGTGCTGTGCATATGCGCAGATTTCTAGTTGCTAGTTGGCGGAATGTGTACGTGTCAATGGAAGAGGTATCACCTGTGAACGGAGAAAAAATTCGGCTTGTTTTGGCGACAAATGACGAACAGCGTCTCCCATTTTAATTTCTTTAGGGAAACAATTGTAGGATTTGACAGAAAAGTTACTGTGGGTCGATGGCATGGTGTTGATTTTGTTATTACATAAACATAATATAATTCTGACATATCTAAACGAATGTTTCCTGGTAATTGTTTTTGTTAGCGTTTCCCGCTGACTTCTACAGTACCTATGACCCCGAATAAAATCGGAATCGGAAGTCGGAAGAACACCGTACACGACAACAGAAAGCCACACCATAGACTGGAGGAAGGGAAATAGTTGACATGAATCTTACCGAAGAATTAATAATAATAATAATAATGACAAACTTATATAGCGCCTAAATCCCCAGGAATCTGAGCTCAGGGGCGCAACATACAAGAATCATTGGGCAAAATCGTTAACAGGGACAAGCAAGAGTCGTCATTAGAGCAAGGCACCGCCGAAGGTTAGGGTGGAAATGCAATTTCAAATAAATAAGTCTTTAATTTGTTAAGAAAGGTATTTATAGTCTCAGGTGATTTTAAAGCGATAAGGAGTTGATTCCAGATTTTGGGTGCAGCTGCAGGAAAAGCTTGTTTGCCGGTATTAAGCTTGGTTTTCGGAACAAAACGTCGTTGTGAAAAAAATGATCTGAGATTCCTGGGGATATCGGAAACACGAAGGAAATTAAACAAATAGGATGGGTGCTGCGTAGAAAAGGTACGATATGTGATAGTGGCTAATATGAATTGTATTTCATATGTAACTGGAAGCCAATGCAACTGTCTAAGTAGGCGCAGAGATGGTGAGATGAAATGAAGTGTTTTTAGTACTACACGTGCTAAACAATTATGTACACGTTGGAGTTTAGCTAAGTCCTTTTTAGCAATATAGTTTAGGAGTGAGTTGCAGTAGACAAGGCGACTACTAATTACAGCTATACTGATATTGTTTTAGCAGTAGATACAGATAAATGACGCCGAATTCGGCGAAAATCACGTATATAGTAGAAACATGATTGACATACTTGAGAAATGTTCTGCTTAAAGCTGAAATCACTGTCAAAGATAACACCCAGATTATGGACAGTATCTGATGGTGATGTATCATTACCAAGCAGTTTAACTGGAAAGTAGTTAACAACCTTGTTTCGTTGTTGTTTTTGCCAGTAATAATTAGATCAGTTTTATCTGGATTTAGCATCAATTTACTTGCTTCCATCCACAGCAAGATGTCAGTGAGATAGTCATTTAAAGTGTGTAGAGATGTATGTGTATCAGTTGGTGAAAGTGATATATACACCAGTGTGTCGTCAGCATACAAGTGTTGATTTATAGTATGAGTAGTTATGACTCTACTAAGAGATGTAGTGTATAAGCTAAACAGAACAGGGCCAAGGACAGAACCCTTGGGACATCAAATGGAAGATGTTCTGGACAAGACAGTGACCCATATATGTTAATGCTTTGGTATCGGTCTGAAAAATTAAACATGTAAAATAACTTATATGGAACAGAAAAACCGGAACACCAATTAATCAAGACGAGTGAAATTTCGATCTACCTCACGTGTACGATGACGTCATTCGGTGTCATAGTTACTGAAGAAATCATTCAACGTTAACGAAAACTTCCACCAAATAAAATTATTTCGGATAAATTTGGAAGGAACTACTTTGTAGAATGTTCAATAATCACCAGACTTTCTCTGTGTTTCACGCCGAAATACGTAGGGATCCATACTGGTCCAGTGGTGGCGGCAGTCATTGGGATCATGAATCCGAGGTACTGCATATTTGGCGACACCGTGAACATGGCGTCGAGACTGAAGACAAGTGGCCGATGTAAGTCATGTTTCGAGTTTCTCTTCAACTCTGGCTATGCAGATGGTTGATTTGAAAAACTTAGAGTCGCTCGTATCATACCTATTCAACCTAGGGTCACTGACATCATGTCTATTCCACTTACACACCAACTACTGAATATAAAATCCAATTCCAACTGAACAGCTAATTCCAAAATACACATTACAGTTCAAATAATTATAAATTATATGTGCTTTTTAATATTTTCGCTATCGCGTTTTTGATAATGACATCAAAAGAATGGGGGAGGGACGTTCAACATTTTGGAAGCTTACCAAAAACTCCAATTTCATCCCACTTGAGACTCGCCTTAACGGAGGAACATTCCAAAGGTCTAGTGGGCACGTCACGCTAGCGCGGGAATAGCGCAGCCAAATTCCAAAGGTCTAGGGGGTACGTGCCTCCCCCAGGCCCCAGTGGATCCGCCTATGTAATATATGTCCACATCGATGTTTCAGATATGCATGTCCACATCAGCAAACAGTACTTCATTGCCCTGAGCGAGTCTGACGAGGATTGGTTGGTAACGTTCCGAGGTGAAACGAACTTGAAGGTAAACAGTTGTCACAACTCCTATCCAAACACAGAGGTTGTACAGAGTCCTATGCTTGAGCTTAAAAGTCGGTGGCCAGCAGGACCATATGCCAACTCATACGTTGGTTTCTCGTATTCCCTTCGATTCAGAGTTACACTTGTAACAATTGTTGTAATACCACGGTGCACCGCGCGGACCTAACATTTTTAAAAGTACGCCAAATATCTATTTGAAACTGTGTTTTATTCAATTGCAATAAACTGAGTAATTCAATGTCGCGTGCTAACAAATATATTGTTATATGAATCGTACAACAAATCGAAT
>OZ023213.1:30446594-30467950 GCA_963995525.1 Escarpia spicata
CGTAGACCAATTGGCCTTTGTCGTGTCCCACTGTCTAGACAATCATCTGTATTTACGAAAACTATAGCATGATTATTGTCATAAACAACCAGAAACATACATAGATTAGTATACATTTTCACACACACAGACGCGCGCGCGAGAGCACATACATATGCTCACACGCACGCAAGCACGCACACACACATATTCAAATTTGTTTAAATTGCTATGTGAAATGTATACTAAAACACTGCATTTATTGGAAAATTAACTTTCCTAACCTGACCTTAATATTATTTATTATATACCTTCATTTACAACACTGCAAACAGTAACCACATAATTAATAACTGGTTGGTTAGTAAGTTGAAATCACGCAACAGGATTGCTGATATCTCGGAAACTATCAAACCACGATCAACACGAATTAGGTAGACGTGAACATTATCAAAGCAGAACAATATTTTGCAATTCAACACATTTTGTAGATTGCTTCCTTTACGTAATTCTTAGCATACATGACATGTTGTGTTGTTAGTTAATGTCTACTCATTGTATAAAGCACCTGTTTATCATAGGGCAATACGGCATGGCGTCAGGTAGCTCATCGTCATGTTAATTTACGTATCCGCGAAGTCGCAGTGTGTAATGCGCTTGACCTTCGTCAAGCTTTACCTTTGTCAACAATGTTGGTAATGGTTATATTATTTGAATTAAGTTACTATTGCGGCATGATATCTCATAGATTAACCATAACTGCATACATATGTCAATTTAAAAAAAATTTCCCTTATGTTTTTGTCACAAAGAAACACCACCGGGGCCGGAATTTCAACAAAATATACGACGGAATGCACGAATGCACAACGTGCTCAGCATCCATTTGTATAGCTTGACGGAGGTTTTGCTAGGCAATAGGTCATGTGATAGATATGTCAGCTATACTTGGTTTGGATAGTTGTGGTTTTCTCTCCCAGAGTATACGACATCAAGCGTATAAACGATAAACGTGTTGTCGCCTACATGAGTATGTTGTAATGGACTTACCACAATAATGTTTGTTTTCCATTTACTCGACCATACATGTTAAAAGTAATAATATATACCAAATCTGTCTTCTCTACCTGCCCGTAACTTTGACAGCATGTAACAGGAAAGACAGATATTATTTCAGTCGGCTTTACCCAAACCTAATGCGATGAAAACTACAGCACATATAGACGGATGACATACTTACCCGATCGGTATACATTCAGTTGAAATTAAGTTTGCTATTGTTTATAATGGTAACACACACTCGTAGGTATACTTAATGAACAACTTGGTTATTGACATTTATTTATTTAATTAAAACTATATTAAATGTGGTTGACGTATCGTGTGCCTGTTATAAATAGGGTGAACTAGCTTTGTTCGTTAATTACAGCATGACGCGTGATGGTATATACGAATTTATCATTGTGAATCACATATAGGTAATTAGTTTTGTGCCCAATTGAATAATTTACGCAAAGTGACCGCCTTGAAATGTATTGAATAAGTTCGTATGACATTTCATTGGTAATTATTCATTGGTATAATACAACGATACGTGATAATATATTGATTGATTGGTTGATTGATCGAGTGTTTGATTGATTGATTGATTGATTCATTGATCGATCAATTGGTCAGTCCAATCAGATTCTCTAATGGTGATCACTTATATGTAGATTATCTCTTGACTTACAAACACGTTCGTCAGGAACATGCATCATAGTTTAACTATTTAGTTACAACATGCGCCAGCGTATTTTTAACATTTCGTATATATTTTGCAAATTTTGAACATTTATTATTGACTTCAGTTTCTGTAAACTTCAGAGCAAATTCTTGTCGTTCAAGCGCAGTGACTGTTAACCATGTATATGTGTATGTGTAATTGTTTCAGCAATAAATATTGTGACGTCACGCACCCACATACTTATTATTTTATGAAATAAAAACATCACCTATACGTAAATATCAGTAGCATGAACATGATTAAAATATTTCATAGGAGCCGGTTGCGCCTCAAAGAAAAGCATTAGCCTCTTGAAAGGTCAACGGCTACCGCACGCATACGCACGCAAGTACCCGCATGCGCTTCCATTACGGTAGCACCGGGCCGCGCACCAAGGTCGGTTGATGTTTTTTCGGCCGTGACCATCAACGTTACAGGCAAATATAACGTTTGGACTAATCATTCGTTTATTTCCTCATTCGGCGTAGACGTGCAATGTCACGAGGCACTTCACTCAGTAGCAGTGCCTCTGTCGTGATACACCTCAGGGCAAAATACTGCTGCCAGTGGCAGACTCTTTTTCACATTCTCTTGTCCAAAATAAATTCCTATGTCCAGACTGTGTAGATATAAAGTGATATCGAGCAAAGGTTGTAAAACACGGATACATAATCATCGACTTAGTATATGTACTCGTGACCTTCTGATGCCTTGTACTCAAAATAATAAGTACAACTCTCGCGGAACATGAGGTACTGTTCGTGCACCAACACAATATGTGCTTAAGCCAAAATATTCAACTGGAAGAAAACGAACAAAGTTATTTTTGCTGTTACGAAAGAAACGTTTTAATGTTTCGCGATGGCGCCCCTCACTAGCTTCTGGGGTAGTGTTCATTAAGAATAAAACCGGTAATGCAAGACGACCAAAGGGAGTGGCCTTGAGAGAAACTGACACATCATGTCAATATAGTTTTAATGGTTTATGTACATTCAAACAAATAAACAAGCAACCTATCGATAAATGCAAACTCTGAAGTTAAATGCGTAATCAAGTAACACATTAAAATATACTAAACTCCTCCAACATGTCATGGTAATGTTACCGACAAAAATAGTATATGTGCAGGCTATCAGCATGACAAACATGTATACACACACGTCCACGCGCACACGCGCACATACCCTCAGCACACACACACACACACACACACACACATACAAACACACACACATACACACACACACACACACACACACACACACACACACACACACACACACACACACACACACACACACACACACACACACACACACACACACACACACACACACACACACACATGCACACACACCACGTCCACTGATACTTTTGAACGACAAAAACGAACGTTACAATATACAACCTCACACACAATTACTAATGTAATGAACACCGTAAACGGTAACGATTACACAGAACGCACGTCACACTGTTGTGAAACGTTGTCTTCAAACTAGATGCTAACGAAAACATTAAATGTTTCAACACAACCATTAGTAATATATATTAATCAGCTTCGCGTGTCTATAGTAACCTCTGGTGCATGAACTTAACCAAAGATATAGGCAGCGTTAGTGACTGTCATTCGTTGTCGTCTACATTCCTGCCCTGTGGTCATAACAAATGTATGGTGACAATTCAGTCTCCATCTATTGTTGAGCGACGGCGATCTATACCTGTACCAGCTGACATGGTTGGAACAGGACACTCAGACAATTAAATAATAAGTGTTTCTGATATACCGATTGTCATAAATTAATACCCATTGCAAACGTATTCATTCACTCACTCAACCCTTGACCGAGACGATTGTTGGGGTGCATGTCTGTATGATTTGTCGACTATCTGCCGCCACCGGTCTCCATCTGGTGTTGCCTGCAGGAGATCTTTGAGCGGCAACTCAATCCATTCTGTGATGTTGTCGAGTCACATCTGTCTTCGTCTTCCCATTTTCTCCCCCCTATCACAGTACCTGGAGTATTTCTTTGGTGGTGTTGTGGCGCACGGTGTGTCCATACCACTATGGCTTTCTTTTTATTATATTTAAGACAGGTTGTTGACGTCCAGCCAAGTCGTTGATGGTGTTGTGGCGCACGGTGTGTCCATACCACTATGGCTTTCTTTTTATTATATTTAAGACAGGTTGTTGACGTCCAGCCAAGTCGTTGATGGTGTTGTGGCGCACGGTGTGTCCATACCACTATGGCTTTCTTTTTATTATATTTAAGACAGGTTGTTGAGGTCCAGCCAAGTCGTTGATGGTGTTGTGGCGCACGGTGTGTCCATACCACTATGGCTTTCTTTTTATTATATTTAAGACAGGTTGTTGACGTCCAGCCAAGTCGTTGATGGTGTTGTGGCGCACGGTGTGTCCATACCACTATGGCTTTCTTTTTATTATATTTAAGACAGGTTGTTGAGGTCCAGCCAAGTCGTTGATGGTGTTGTGGCGCACGGTGTGTCCATACCACTATGGCTTTCTTTTTATTATATTTAAGACAGGTTGTTGACGTCCAGCCAAATCGTTGATGGTGTTGTGGCGCACGGTGTGTCCATACCACTATGGCTTTCTTTTTATTATATTTAAGACAGGTTGTTGAGGTCCAGCCAAGTCGTTGATGGTGTTGTGG
Organism: Escarpia spicata; assembly: GCA_963995525.1. Lineage (NCBI taxonomy): Eukaryota > Metazoa > Annelida > Polychaeta > Sabellida > Siboglinidae > Escarpia > Escarpia spicata. The sequence continues at coordinate 30,451,014 of OZ023213.1, forward strand.
CGCACGGTGTGTCCATACCACTATGGCTTTCTTTTTATTATATTTAAGACAGGTTGTTGACGTCCAGCCAAGTCGTTGATGGTGTTGTGGCGCACGGTGTGTCCATACCACTATGGCTTTCTTTTTATTATATTTAAGACAGGTTGTTGACGTCCAGCCAAGTCGTTGATGGTGTTGTGGCGCACGGTGTGTCCATACCACTATGGCTTTCTTTTTATTATATTTAAGACAGGTTGTTGACGTCCAGCCAAGTCGTTGATGGTGTTGTGGCGCACGGTGTGTCCATACCACTATGGCTTTCTTTTTATTATATTTAAGACAGGTTGTTGACGTCCAGCCAAGTCGTTGATGGTGTTGTGGCGCACGGTGTGTCCATACCACTATGGCTTTCTTTTTATTATATTTAAGACAGGTTGTTGACGTCCAGCCAAGTCGTTGATGGTGTTGTGGCGCACGGTGTGTCCATACCACTATGGCTTTCTTTTTATTATATTTAAGACAGGTTGTTGACGTCCAGCCAAGTCGTTGATGGTGTTGTGGCGCACGGTGTGTCCATACCACTATGGCTTTATTTTTATTATATTTAAGACAGGTTGTTGACGTCCAGCCAAGTCGTTGATGGTGTTGTGGCGCACGGTGTGTCCATACCACTATGGCTTTCTTTTTATTATATTTAAGACAGGTTGTTGACGTCCAGCCAAATCGTTGATGGTGTTGTGGCGCACGGTGTGTCCATACCACTATATTAATATAGTATTTGTGATAGTAGGCATCTTTGGCGTATCCCAACAGTTGTTTGGAATGGGGACCTATTTGCTCTCCTTTGAGTACGGCACTGGTTGAAGGTTCATAGTTATACTGTCTCAATTAACTTGCAAAGACCTTTATCTATGTTATATCGTCTATAAACTTAGAACTTGCCAAAAACCCTTCTTGCCAAACAACGGGAACATTTTACCGTCGTGATTTTTCATTACCCGAAATCAACATGATTTGGTAAAATAAAATATTTCATTTTAAAACATTTATAGTTAACGCTACGCTGCAGTTAAAATGTATATTTTTCTGTTTTCTGTCACATTCCCGTTTTCATACAAATGCTAAATGTGAATAGCCAAAACTACAGTAATATTATGATAAAACAAAAAGTGCAATATTATTATTGTAAAGCATGAGTACATTGAGATCAAACAGTTATGCAAATTGGGAAGTATTAATTATAGGATTATCAACAAGCTATGTATCATTAACCAGTAACATTCCTGCGATTGATTTGTCGTTGGTAGATTGTACAATTATGTCGGATATCCGTTGTGTAGAAGATATGTAATTCGGCGTTAGTTTCGCCCTTGCAGCCAGTAAGTCTTCTGCAGGCCTTTCCCCTGTTAAAGAAACAATGTTTCACTTTGACATTTGAAATCTAGCAATACAATTATGTCCTATCCTAATATAAATTAGTTTCGGATATTGTGCAGGCCGTTTGTTTCACGGCTAAACAATTTTTTTATTTTATTTTTGTGATATGATATGATATGATATGGTGGTTTCCTTGTTCACACACACACACACACACACACACACACACACACACACACACACACACACACACACACACACACACACACACACACACACACACACACACACACACACACACACACACACACACACACACACACACACACACACACACACACACACACACACACACACACACACACACACACACACACACACACACACACACACACACACACACACACACACACACACACACACACACACACTCACACACACACACACACATACACACACATAAATACATATATTGTGTGTGGGTGTGGGTGTGTACTGCGTGCGTGCGTGCGTGCGTGTGTGCGTGCGTGTGTGTGGTGATTGGCGCTGCTGGTGATAATATGGATAAAACGAACTTAACTAGCTGTCGCGTTTCATTGCACTAACACACTAACGAAATTACGGAAGTGTTCTTCATCTTCAAATACCTTCTACCAGAAAGAAGCACAATAGTTGCACAGACGTCGCCAAGTGCAATACGTAGGGGTAAGGTTATCATTTACTTTAAATTATCCATGGTTGTATGCGGTTATTTAAATTAAACGGTAATCTTAACGGCAAGCAGAAATGTATTGATACGCAGAAAAAAGAAGAAGTTTAAAGGTGAATTTACTTGCCAGATGATGTATCCTTACCTTCACTTCCACTTCTCCGCGAAGCGTCATGGTGTAGCAGCCAAACGGAATCAGAGCGTTCTGTGCATCTTGACTCAGTTGAATCTTCTTTGCTGAAGGAGTAAAATTGTAAACATAGTCATTTCGGAAATGAAGTGATATGGCTACATTTTATAATTGATTTTGACAGCAATTTTTTAATCGAGTCAGGTTGTTCCTAACTTTAGTTTAGCTATCGATATGCAATAGAGTTTTCGGCAGATCCGACGTGTGAAGTATTTTGCGCAGTCCTAAAGACTGGATGCTGCTATATATAAGAACTTATACCTTTTATTTAACCCTGTCCCCAACACTGGCCTGCATCATTATCAACAAACGCATCAATCAATGTATTCAGTCAAAACCGAATATGTTTAAGATTCATTGTCGTTATACAGCTATTTCAATTACTAAAGGTTTACACACGCGCGCATGCAAACGCACACACACATACAAGTACACACACACGCACACACACGCACGCGTACACACACGCGTACACACACACACTCACACACGCAAGCACGCACGCACACACACACAAACATACACAAACACACACAAACACACAAACACACAAATACACACACACACACACACACACACACACACACACACACACACACACACACACACACACACACACACACACACACACACACACACACACACACACACACACACACACACACACACACACACACACACACACACACACACACACACACACACACACACACACACACACACACACACACACACACACACACATATATATTGGAAGTAAGACTAACGTTCACCCGTTGATTCCATCCTAGACGCCATATTGACTGCGTCACCAAACAAGCAGTACCGTGGCATGGTCAGACCAACGACACCTGTCGGAAAATATACACAACTAAATTACATAGGCATACTTTCTAAAGTAGATGCATGTCTTTCTGCCAAGATATGTCTATTGATTTACTCTAAGTACAAATGAAGCAGGTACGCATACAAAGTTTATATTTGGCTAAACCTGCCTTGTTTACTCTTGTTACAAAAACATTTTACATAACGACTTCATATATCCACTTACTAATTGAAGTATAGAAACACGTATGTTAAGGTAAAGACCGTTGGCGTTCTGGGGGTTCTGCGGCACACACCCGAGTCCCCGTCAGAGCGTTCAACGAAGAAGAAGACGAAAATGGATGAGGAGGACGAGGAGGACGAGAAGGACGAGGAGGAGGAGGAAATATGCACGTGTTTCTCCAATCCCATGCAACAAGGCAACTAACCTGCGGCACATGATCCCGTGTGCATGCCAATACGGAGCACAAGTTTGTGGTCTGGTCTGTGCTTGATCTTGAAGTGACAAACTTCGTCGACCAGGTTAAGGGCAGTGTTCGCCACCTCAGCCACATGTCGGTTTCCGTTGCGGTGCGGGAGCCCGCTCACCAGCATGTATGCGTCACCTATTGTCTCCACCTGTTAACCGAACGACATGTCCGCTGAAGGCTCGTGTGTAAGATGACGTCACACACGTCAGTCAAAATGGACAGCTCAGAACGTAGATATATTTCGTAATAGTGTATTCTATGGCACACGGCAAGTTACCAGGTCATTTTCTTGTGTATGAAAGGTACATTTAAAACGTTATTCGAACTGTATGGCATAACACGATGCGCTCCCGATACAAACACACTCGTGCGCACCCACGCACAATGCAAGAAAGAACGAATACACAAACATACACGTAGTACGCACCCACCCTCACACACACGTACACACGCACGTAAACGCACATGCACACACACATACTTACACACTAACACCCTCGCACACTTGCACGAACGCACACACACGCACGAAGGCACTCGCACGCTCGCACATACATACATACGCACACACGGACACTTACGCACGCACGCACGCACACACTAGAACTATCAACACTATCATTCAGCATGCGAAGTAAACATGATATGGGGGCGAAATCTTAAAATGAAATAGCCAAATTATATTTTTAAATGCGATTCATCAAAGTGCAATTCAATCGTCATATATTGACGTCGAGATTTAACTCACATAACATAACACTTGATGATATAATTTGACAATATAGGAAAATGATGAAACTTAATTCTTTTACCAGAACAGTTTAACTATAAGATGAAAATACTTCATTTACGTTGAGCGTTTACCATACACTGTGTGAAGGTACACATGGTTTTTGGTGCTTTCCTCATTCCACACACACAAACACACATTCGCGTTCTATACGTCTCATATATTCGCGTACCTTATATACGTCATATTTCTGAATGATGTCGTCAAACACCGTGTACAGGTCATTGAGTAGACTGACTACCTACAACAGGCGGAGCATGTGCGTTCATCCGGTGTCTATGTCAACCTATCTATATAATATATAATTATTCCCGGAGATGGCACGTAATATCGCCCAATGAGTGGTAGCTCTATCGATGTTCATGACGTGTTGGCAGTAAAAGAGGAACTGGCACCACGAGCATCGCGCTGCAGTTGCAAGGGGGAGTGCGGGCGTGAAATGTTCAGTTTTAGGGTAAATTTAAATTTAAAATTAGTTTGTGCATTTTAAAGTAACATGTTGGTCAGGCAGTATAATTGGATCCAAACTTTGTAATTAAGTTTCTAAACCTTGACATTTCTCCGCTTTATGACGATTTAAATCAGAAAAAATACTATGAAATTTATGTCTGGTGGTAGATTTGATATTATCCTCAAAAATATAAAAAGCGTCAGGTCTACCACCAAAATGGTAGACTTGGCACCTCTAATATCTCATACATGAATACATTGCAGTTACTTAGAACAAGAGGCACTTTGGTTGAGTTTTTAGTTATCTCTGATATATTATTGACGGATCTAGTATTGGAATACAAGAGTACGTAATTTAACAGCGAATAATAGTACATTTTATAATAAATAGCGTTGAAAGAAAATAAATACAATTTAGACATTTGAATATATAAATTCAATATTTGGTTGGCTTATATGTGGTCTTAATATGAAATTCCTTCTTCCCGTTGCTTCCTTGCTGGTAAGGGATACGATACTTGACAGGTCCAACTTAGTTGTTAGAGTTTTCCATTTCTCGTTTCCTTCTGTCCTTTGCAAAGATCTCCCTTTCCTGGCTGTTCACAACTGCTCTAATAAGGTCCTGTTTCAAGTTGTCGTTCCAGGTCAGCATTTCGTCTTCTTTTTCTACTTCTTCTGCCAACCTCTTCTGCTTTCCGTTCTCATTGTTCTGACAATCTGTGCCAGCTCATTCTTTGCACATGACTTGCCCATATCATTCTGACTACTTTCATTTTCAGGTGATTTGTCTTGCCAATCACTTCCCTTAATTCCTCATTATCCGTCTATCTTCTCGAGTTGTTTCCCCCATTCTTCTGACCCAGTTGTGCCCTGGTAATACGGCTTTCTCTACCTCTATTAAAACATTGATTTGATATGTTTTGCTGTTTAAAGGGAGCCAGTCTGTTCCTCTACTGGAATTAGCCAGTGTAGTAATAAATAACATGAAGTATGCTATATTGAACGTTGGACGTTGGACCTTGGACACCATAGGGTAGTGCGGTTGATTCAGCGCGCCGCAGCCAAATTGCCAATAAAGCTTGTTTTGAAACCGGATGTTCTGTTAACCATTTGAACATGATGCGTGGTCGTATCTTCCAAAATGCAGACGTTGTTACGGGCTTACTGAACACCATTTAGCCGGCAGTATACATTCAACACAGTTATTATCGTATTAAGAACATTATAATATAATAAATTGATCAAATAAATGGTAGGAACAGAATGCCTCGTTTTAATACACTGCAATGTACATAAATAATCATGTACAGTGGAACCTCACTATTAAGGTCACCCTTGGACTGGGCGAAAGTGACCTCAATAGCGACTAATATCCTATTCGTTATTGTTATGGGAATAATTAGGGATTGTCCTAGGGTGACCTTACTTGCAAGGTGGCTGCACTACCGAGGTGTCCATAAAACGTGATTCGACTTACTTGCATCGGTGAACTGGCAGATGACAGCGACGTGAAGCCAACGATATCAGAGAAGTAAATCGTCACCGAATCATACATTTCAGCCTCAATAATCTTGCCTGCTTTCAGCTTTTCCGCTACGCTCCTGTACAATATAACGTTATCCATAGAGCAAACGCATAGTCTTTATTGTAAAACCATTCGTAGAATATTTAGAATTCATCAATTTAATCTAAACAAAGTAATATATTAAAAGCATACACATATTTACTGAATCGTACAAACACACACACACTCACACACACACACACACACACACACACACACACACACACACACACACACACACACACACACACACACACACACACACACACACACACACACACACACACACACACACACACACACACACACACACACACACACACACACACACACACACACACACACACACACACACACACACACACACACACACACACACACACACACACACACACACACACACACACACACACACACACACACACACACACACACACTCACACACTCACACACTCACACACTCACACACTCACACACTCACTCACTATAAATACACAACAAATGCACACACACACACACGCACGCACCCACTCTATCTCCTCATCTCTCTCGCTGAATTCTCCAACTCCAAGGATATAGTTCTTGCCAGAAATCGTATTCTTCTCGAAAAAATGTACTGACCGATCCTCTGGCTCGTGGCCAGACTTCGACCATTGCAATAGAATCGACTCTCACCTTGGCAACATCCTGTAGAGGAGAGAGTCTGTCTTCTTCTTCTCCTCCACCAGCTGCACTGTTCTCTGCTGGACCAAGTCCTCCAGGTTTGTCGCGTATTTCTCCAGCTTCTGCACCATACTGTCCATGATGTTCATCTGTCTGTGAACACGTCGATTTGTGGTTGATCCATTGGATACGTAGATTTATTCATTAACATATTTGATTAATATATTAATTATACATAGCGTTGCATAAAGTTTGTGTCATATAACATCAAAGTCTTTATTCTGTCCTTGTGGAGCGCAGTAGCGCAGCGGTAAGAGCTTCGGATTATCAATTAGTCCGCTTCGAATCGTTTGCTGCAGTGTCGATCCTTGGGCAAGTTCGTTGACTCTACGTCGCTCCAGTTCACTCAGCTGTATGAATGAGTACCTGGCTATAGATAATGGTGAATATTTGTGTACCAATATTATTCGCGCATTAATTGCAACGTAAATGAATGCTTCCCAGAGAAGTCGAGATGGTGTTCGATTGAACAGGTCTGCCAGGGAGTAAAATATAAAGCGCTTTGAGCCGTCATGAGGACTGGATACTACACTATATAAGAACTTTACTTTTTATTTTCTGAAATTGTTACTATCTATCATAAAACCATGTCTTGCGATGTCAATACCAAAATATAATTAGTTTGACTAAATGACGGTATTAAGGGATTCACTGCTTTCCGTGATACATATATACACACATAACTATATATATATATATATATATGTATATGTTACATATATAATAATATATAATATACATAAAATATAATAATATGTTTTATATAAATTATACATTATATATAATAATATATATATATTATATATATATATATATATATAATATACATACAATATAGTAATATATATATATATATATATATATATATGTTATATATAATTATATATTATATTATTTATATAATATATGTATAATTCTAATAGCATAGTTACATTATATATATATATATATTATGTATGTATGTATGTATGTATGTATATATATATATATATATATATATATATACATACATTACGTATGCATGTATGCATGTATGTTTATATATATATATATATATATATATATATATATATATATATATATAAACATACATACTGTAGCATTTCTGCTATTTCAAGATGGTTAAATCTACTTGCCTGAGGTTTAATTTGGGAAATGAGGAAGGTCAAGCCAGTAGATAGACATATTGTTGACCAACCGCTTTGGTTACGTAATTACGGCCACTCGGTTGCAGATGCGCTCAGTGGAGCGTGGTATTCTGTTGCTAGCATTGCCAGCAGGTGGTTTCACTGTAATCTTAGAGGGTGTTCCACAATGTTTAGTTTGAATTGTATACTGCTTTAGCCAATAGAAATGATGGAAACCTGTCATATGATGTGTAATTAGGTCCGCTTATATAAACGTTTATTGTACGCATTTCGCCATCTGGGCGCTGGCGAAGGACTGGGACAGATCCAGGGTTGAACGAGACAGGTTGCCCTGCTGCCAAGAGAATGGCTAGTCAAGTCGTAAAGCGTGGTGGAAATCGTTAACGTGGGTTACATTCCCAAGCTTTTGTGTGTGTGTGTAATATTCAGTGTCCAGAGTGACTGTTTGATCGAGCTTCGAAGAAGCCATGCCGCCACATCAGCGCTATATTGAGACAACGTTCCGGTTGGCCCCAACGTATTTGCGTCGATGAGCGATAATCGCGACCCGCTCACCCAGCACGGGCCATCCTCGAACAGCGGTCTCACAGCGACAACGTCAGAAAGATTGACCGAATACGACTCGCAGCGGCCGGCGGTAAACGTATACTGCCAGGCGTCGTCATTTGCGCGAACCCGTTCATTCGACTTCTCGATCGTTCGCAACAGGGCAAGACCTCTCGATCGAATTCATAGCGGCCGGCGGTAAGCGTCTACTGCCCGGCTTCCGTCTTCCAGTTGAACGTATTCAACTGACTTCGCAATCGTTTGCGACCGTGCGATCATTGAACGTACGCGACTCGAGAATTCGCGGCGTACGACGGCAATCGTCAAGTGCCCGGCTTCATCACTCGTGCGGCCGAGATACCCCGTTCTAATTGTGTTCGGAGCTCGGCGTGTTGACTTCAACAAACGTTCGTATATATTCGAGATGGGATTAGCCCAATATCAATGTCTGTTTTCTGATTGAACGTATCTATTATTTGCTGTATTATGATTGGTAGTTATCTGTGTTTGAAGTGAGGTATTTTTACCCTTGAAGTATTCACATATATATGTATATATATGTGTGTGTTGTAACAGATTACTGTAATGAGAGTCCGCGAGGACTAGCTTATACTGTGTATTTATATTAAGGGAGTTATTCTTAGATAACACTTGGCGCCTAGTGTAGGGTCGTGTAGCGGTATAATCCACTTTAGAAAGGGAGTGGAATTTGATAATTGAAAGATTCAGTGTTATTGTTTATTATGTTCTATTAAGTTTTGGTTACGGGATTTCATTATTCTGTTTATTTTGTTAATCGAGATATTTACCAAAAGAAGGATATCTTGTAATAAAGTTATTACATTTTCCTCGTTCTTTGTTGCTTGTTCACGAAAACCGTTCTTTCTCATATGCGTTGACCTTGATATATAAGAACCCTACTAGACTGAGCCATCTAGTGTACGGAGACCTCCCTAATCCGTGACACATACATACATGCATACATGCATACGTAATGTATGTATGTATATATATATATACATACATATATATATATATATATATATATATAAACAATTGTTATTGTTATGGGAATATATATATATATATATACAAGAATCGGCGATTACCTTCCTCGGTGCATGCGTAGCAACGTCTTCAAGATGTCGTCGAACGACGGACGGTGTTCCGGACGTTCATGCCAGCACCGCGCCATCAGCTCCACGACGCAAGACTCGCCGATATTCGTGATGTTATCGGGGATTTCCGGCCGATAGGGTGGCGACTCCGCAGCAAGCACACGTTTGATTATATCTGACAAACAATACATGTAGCGTTTGTATTTTAATTAGTTCTAGTTTCAAAAGTTGTCTATTATATCAGGATTAAATGTTTTTATGAATGGAACCCAAACAGATTGTCAAAACGGTTCGTCAGCTTGCTCGTCAGATAGCTGGTTAAACAGCGAGTCAAACTTCTCGACAAATAGACGACCAAGGTGGAAGCCAAACAGCTCGTTAAATAGCTCGATAAACAACTCCTCAGACCGCTCGTCATATAGCTCGTCATATAGCTCGTCAAACATTTAGCCAAACCGCCCATGTCGGGCAGAAATGGATTGAACAACAGTTTGTCAAGCAATTTCTATATTTCGTCAATAAATCTCTAATAATAACCATAACTACCAACTTTCTGAAACAAAATAAACTTCTTATTATTATTTTATGTGACATCTAAAGAGTTATAGAATGATGAAATGAACACTGAACTATATATTACAGTTATCCATTTCAAACCTAATACGTTACTTTATGATCACTGAAACATTACTACAGCAAGTCGCGTGTAAGCAAACTTTCTAATGACATGTTCCCCTCATTTACTCATCCGTTAACCTTTATAATAAATAATAGTGTTAAATGGAAACCACACTAGAGCGATCTGGTTCTTAGATCTTTGCGCCGACATGTCTGACAGACATACAATACGTGAGGCAGTTCCGATTCCAGAGGTTGGGTGACCTATGTAATTATAAATGCATTATTCTGTGGATATTCTAAGTCGACGATATTCCGACTTACCATTTACTGGTATATCGCTGTAGAAAAACGGTGCATTTCGAAACAGAATCTCCTGCAGCATTATACCGAAGCTGTACACGTCGCCCTTATCCGTACCACCAGGGGGCGCCGCTCCGTACATGCGCAGTAGCTCCGGAGCCGTCCACAAGAGTTCTGAATACTTGCTCTCGTCTTCGCCGCAGTCAGCCGTGACGACTCTGGTCAGGGAATGCAGTCCGAAGAAGCTTATCTTGACTGTCCAGCGACTGTCCACGAAGCACGTGTAACTCTTCAGGTTTCCGTGGCTCTTCAGGCCCGATCGGTGAATGTAGCGCATGCCCTGTTGAAAATAAAAAGGTAAAGTTAAGTTCTTATATAAACGCAGTATCCAGTCCTTAGTACTACTCAAAACGCTTTAGACTTTACTCCCTGGAAGACCCATTCAATTGAACACCATCTTGACTTTTCTGGGAAGCATTCAGCCACGATGCAATTAATGCGTAATGACTATTCGTATATCCTCCACTGTCTATAGGCAGGTACGCATTCATACAGCTGAGAGAAGTGGAGCAGCGTAACGTGAACGAACTTGCCCACGGTTCGATCTTGCAGTACAGGATTCGAACCCGCGTTCTCTCGATTGTCCCACTGCGCTCCACACTGCGTTGTTGATAGGATTACCAGAAGTGAATACAGACGAACTTTTCTTTATGTTTACCTCAGTAATACAGCCACCTCGCAATTAAGGTCATCCTAGGACAGTCCCAAATTATTTATGTATCGGTGAAGTATAGAATATTACTATTTGCCCTAGATCTTTTTAATGCCCCCTCCCCATTTCACCCCCTTTCTTCCGATGTCATAGGTCGACCTGAGGCTGAAGTTACTAATAATTGCTTCTACCTCCCGAGCATTACATGTAATTAACCACTATCAGCAACGATTGGCTAAACACAAAGAGCAAAATTTTGGATGACAACGTTACATGCACAGATTAACTTCAGCTTTTTAGCAAGGCAATCTGCCATGGATATTGAGACTGACGTTATCAGCAGCGCCCATAGCGTGCGATGATGTCGCAGTCAGATGAACATTCATTCTTCATCAACGGCTAACCTATTTTGCATAATGACATTTTTTTCACCGCATGAAAATTACAGTTGAAACTGTATCTCGACGTAGTACAGAAAAGTTAAACGTATAGGTTCTACGTCAAAAACGGAGCTGGCACTACCGTAATAACTGCATGCATTCGAACACAGTATGTTTTCGGACATTCAAAAGTTGACAAAATTACTTATTCTTGTGTACCGTAAGGTTTCGGACACGTCTGTAAAATAATATAATTTATGTTCCTATGTAATCTGACACCAACTTATCAGGTAACTGTAATGACGATACAAAGCCCTGTTAATATTAGGTAATAAAACGGGGATGACATGACGTCTGGGCCCGGTTTCATAAAGCGGCTAAGAACGGTTTTAACGCTAAGATGATTGTCTTAGTAAATGAAGTGATTTTTTTTATTGTAAGCGAATATAGGACGTGACGCGAAGTAATTGTGTAACTTTAAATACGCTTCACGAAACCGGCCCCAGGACGTCAGTCAGTATTGGACACTGTACAGGTGTATATCTGATAATTATTTATGTGCAGTGTATGTTTTCGGACAGCTGATAATTTAATTATGTTTAGTGTCCGAATACATGTCGTCATTACGGTATCCAACGTCGATGAGATTACCTTAATGATATCGAGGATAATCGAGTTCTTGAAGACCCAATCTAGTCGGATGTCGTCGTTCAGAAGGATTGCCTGTAAGTACAAACAGCTATTCGACGACAAACTGAACGTTCTGCGTCACAATACTATAATACATAAAGTGTAACTTCAAAAAAGCGCTGCAAGAGTAACTGCCAATGGCGAGCTCTGATGATGGAGTAAACGGCAGGAGTGTCTTGTCAAAGGCGTGCTCTGATGATGGAGTAAACGGCAGGAGTGTCTTATCAAAAGCGTGCTCTGGTGATGGGGTAAACGGAAGGCCGTATATTATCAAAGGCGTGCTCTGATGATGGGGTAAACGGCAGGAGTGTCTTATCAAAGGCGTGCTCTGATGATGGGGTAAACGGTAGGAGTGTCTTATCAAAGGCGTGCTCTGATGATGGAGTAAACGGCAGGAGTGTCTTATCAAAGGCGTGCTCTGATGATGGGGTAAACGGCAGGAGTGTCTTATCAAAGGCGTGCTCTGATGATGTAGTAAACGGCAGGAGTGTCTTATCAAAGGCGTGCTCTGGTGATGGGGTAAACGGCAGGAGTGTCTTATCAAAGGCGTGCTCTGATGATGGGGGAAACGGCAGGAGTGTCTTATCAAAGGCGTGCTCTGATGATGGGGTAAACGGCAGGAGTGTCTTATCAAAGGCGTGCTCTGGTGATGGGGTAAACGGCAGGAGTGTCTTATCAAAGGCGTGCTCTGATGATGGGGTAAACGGCAGGAGTGTCTTATCAAAGGCGTGCTCTGATGATGGGGTAAACGGCAGGAGTGTCTTATCAAAGGCGTGCTCTGGTGATGGGGTAAACGGCAGGAGTGTCTTATCAAAGGCGTGCTCTGAGGATGGAGTAAACGGCAGTGTCTTATCAAAGACGTGCTCTGAGGGTGGAGTAAACGGCAGGAGTGTCTTATCAAACGCACATGCCGGCGCGAAATGTAAGTTAACATATTATTGGTATTTTATTATAATTATTGTAGACTTTATTATTGTTATTATTGTTGTTGTTGTTGTTAGTGTTGTTGTTATTGTTGTTGTTGCTGTGCTGTTGTTGTTATTATTGTTGTTGTTAGTATTATTATTGTTGTTGTTGTTGTTATTATGATTATTATTATTATTGTTGTTGTTGTTATTGTTATTATTGTTGTTGTTATTATTATTGTTGTTGTTATTATATGCCTGTCGATATTACATATGTTTCTTTGCATGACTCGTAACTACGAAAAACATCTAAAATAATATGGTTCAACTACCCTAGAGACCAAGAGATTAAGAGGTGATCAGGTAGAAGTTTTAGATGATATTGAGTGTATATGACAATAATAATAATAATATTATGTGTTTGTTTTTTGTCTCACTTAAGAAATATAGAAGAAACAGATCACACAAATTAGCGTCAGTGATGGAATAATGTAGATTATATATCAGACAATATTTAATCTGACCGAAACTATAAATGAATGGAACATATTATATGCTGATTGTAAAAATGATGGCAGGGTGATTATTTTGAGGAAAAATCAACAACTATCTCTGAAGAGCGGTTTTGACATAGATACAAACATTAGACTCTCGGTAATCCAAAACTTCATTGTCCATTATCATATTGGGTTTATGCTACGAATTGCTAAACATTGACCCACCTGCAAAGAACCCTTGTGACAATACGTGGTCAGCACACACATGTTGGAAGGGTCGATACAAGCGCCGACGAATGTCGTGATATTCTCGTGGGCCATCTCTCGCCTCTGTAGCATAACGCACAAATCACGAATATATGTCCACTACTCCGGGCAAAATAGTGCCAAAATATAATGCAAATAAGTCAATAAATAAGTAAAAAGGTAAAGGTAAGTTCTTATATAGCGCAGTATCCCATCCTTAGGATTGCAGAAAGCGCTTTACACTTTACACCCTGGCAGATATGTTTCTCTGGGAAGAATTCATCCACGCTGCAATTAATGCGCGAAGGCTATCCGTACATAAATATCCACCACTGTCTATAGTCAGGTCCTCATTCATATAGCTGAGTGGACTGGAGCAATACACAGTAAACAAGGGTTCGAAACGGCAGCACAGGATTCTAACCCGACGTTTCTCGATTGAGAGTCATTCGCTCTAGCCACTGCACCACTGCGCTCCAAATGCAAGAAAGTAAGTAAGTTTGTTACCAGGTTGATTTCGATCAAGTCTTTCCTCGCGAGAACCAGCGAGGCGACCTTGATGTGGTGGACGGTCACGGTGACGTCCCTGTAAGTGGCGGCGTGGCGGGGGTTGTCACCGCCAGAGTACATCGACAGGGCGTCGATATGGCCTCGCACGCTTCGTACGCTCTTCAGGTTGTTCATTGACAACTACCACGAAAGAAGAACACGGGCATGGGATGGTTGAAATGGATGCATAATTAAGTGAGTGGGTGAGTGGGTGGGTGGGTGGGTGGGTGAGTGGGTGGGTGAGTGGGTGGGTGGGTGGGTGAGTGAGTGAGTGAGTGTACGTGTACGTGTATGTATATGTATGTATGTATGTGTGTGTGTGTGTGTGTGTGTGTGTGCGTGCGTGCGTGCGTGCGTGCGTGTGTGTGTATGTGTCTGCGCGTCTGCGCGTCTGCGCGTCTGCGCGTCTGCGCGTCTGCGCGTCTGCGCGTCTGCGTCTGTGCGTGTGTGCGTGTGTGCGTGTGTGCGTCTGTGCGTATGTGTGTGTGTATGCATGTATGTATGTTTGTACGTATGTTTGCATGTATATATGTATGTGTGTATATGTGTGTGTGCATGTGTATGTATGAATGTACGCATATATGCATGTATGCATTTATGCATTTATGCATGTATGCATGTATTATTATTATTATTATTGTTATTATTGTTGTTATTGTTATTATTGTTGTTGTTATTATTATTGTCGTTGTTATTATTGTTGTTGTTATTATTATTGTTGTTGTTATTATTATTATTATTGTTGTTGTTGTTATTATTATTGTTGTTGTTATTATTATTGTTGTAATTACTATTGTTGTTGTTATTGTATGCCTGTTGATATTACGTATGTTTCTTTGCATGATTCGTAGCTACGAAACAAAAAAATTATAATATGGTTTAACTACCCTAGAGACCAGGAGATTAAGAGGTGGTCAGGTAGAAGTTTGAGATGATATTGAGTGTATATGAAAATATTGATAGATGTGTTGTTTATCTCACTTAGGAAATGTAGTAGAAACAGATCACACAAATTAGCATCAGTGATGGAATAATGTAGATTATATATGAGACAATATTCATTCTGACTGAAAACTATAAATGATTGGAACATATTATATGCTGATTGTAAAAATGTTGGCAGGGTGATTATTTTGAGGAACGTATGTATGTATGTATGTATGTATGTATGTATGTATGTATGTATGTATGTATGTATGTATGTATGTATGTATATATGTATGTATGTATCCATGTATATATGCATGTATGTTTGTGCATATGTATGTGTGTACGTGTGAATGTGTACAGGCGAGTGTGTATCCTTGCGGCGTGCGTTCATGCGTGCACCTGCATGTGTGTTCTTCAACATGTGTGTTCTTCAACATGGACCCGAAATGCGCAATACATTTGGATACAGTTTTTAAAAACACAACATATTTTCCTTCCTATCCGCAGATTTAGCCGCCGATTTCATGCAACAAAGACATGACATGTCACAATTAATTACATTATTCGTGCACTACTTTGGACCATTGCATTACGTTATCATCCGGCAAAGTATTACAAAAGTCAATGGTTCATAAAGGTAATACCAGCGTCTCACGGGAAATAGATCGAACTTTCACTTACCCATACTTCTGAAGTCTGTGCCAGTGAATACGATATCAGTATAGTTGATCTTCCACGGCATGGCCAACAAATGTTCCTCCCATTTCCGTTTTTCTGTGCGAAGGATAAATGTGATCAACGTCGTAAAATGTTTCAGGTATATTCAGCTCCAAGTTATTGCGTACGAAGTTATCAGAAAAGTGATGCCATTTACAATTATTGTAAATTGTATTAGTTAAGTTTAAGACAAGATAATTTATTGTAACACTAATTTATAATTCACAGAAGATATAATTATATATATATACTCTCTCTCTCTCTCTCTCTCTCTCTCTCTCTCTCTCTCTCTCTCTCTCTCTCTCTCTCTCTCTCTCTCTCTCTCTCTCTCTCTCTCTCTCTCTCTCTCTCTCTCTCTCTCTCTCCTCTCTCTCTCTCTCTCTCTCTCTCTCTCTCTCTCTCTCTCTCTCTCATCCTTCTTCTTCTTCTCTCTCTCTCTCTCTCTCTCTCTCTCTCCTTCATCCTCTCTCTCTCCTCCTCTCTCTCTCCTTTCTCCTCTTC
>OZ023213.1:30468150-30490650 GCA_963995525.1 Escarpia spicata
TGTATGTGTGTATATGTGTGGGTATGTGTATGTATGAATGTACGAATATATGCATATTTGCATGTATGTATTAATATTAGTATTGTTGTTGTTTGTTATTATTATTGTTGTTGTTATTTATTGTTGTTATTATTATTGTTATTATTATTATTGTTGTTGTTATTATTTGTTATTATTATTATTATTGTTGTTGTTATTATTGTTGTTATTATTATTGTTGTTATTATTATTGTTGTTGTTATTATTGTTGTTATTAGTATTGCTGTTGTTATTATTATTGTTATTATTATTGTTGTTGTTAATATTGTTGTTGTTATTATTATTATTGTTACTATTATTGTTGTTGTTGTTATTATTGTTGTTATTAGTAGTATTGTTGTTGTTATTGTTGTTATTATTGTTGTTATTATTATTGTTATTAGTATTGTTGTTGTTATTATTATTGTAATTTTTTGTTATTATTATTATTGTTGTTGTTGTTGTTGTTATTATAATTGTTGTTGTTATTATTATTGTTATTGTTGTTGTTATTGTTGTTGTTGTTATTATTAGTATTGTTGTTGTTATTATTGTTGTTATTAGTAGTGTTGTTGTTATTATTATTGTTATTATTGTTGTTGTTGTTATTATTGTTGTTGTTATTATTATTGTTATTATTGTTGTTGTTATTATTATTATTGTTATTATTATTATTGTTGTTGTTATTGTATGCCTGTTGATATTACGTACGTTTCTTTGCATGACTCGTAGCTACGAAAACTATCTAATGGTTTAACTAACTTAGAGAGCATCATGACCTTCTACACTAATTTGGTGTATGTGTAATGCGACTCCATTTATTATACATTCATAATAACAGGCTAGTTCTTATATAGCGCAATAGCTAGTCCTAAAGACTGCTCAAAGAGTTTTACACTTTACTCCCTGGCAGATCTGTTCAATCGAAACGTTGTCTCGACTTCTCTGTTAAGCATTCAGCCATACTGCTGTTAATGCGCGTAGACAATTCAATAAAGTGAAGTGTATATCTACACTAACCGTCGAATGAGTGTTTCGTGGCCAGTTGGCGGAATGTCTTCCCATCAGGGTGTCCCTTGCCTTGAGCCAGAGACTCGTTGAGAACAGACAAGTACAAGTACGTGGCATCGTGCAATTATCAGCGACGGCAGACTCCCCTGAAAGAGGAATAGTACGCGTGTTTGTGCGGGTATATGCATAGATGCTTAGATACACAAATATTATGCATACATGCATACATACATACATACATACATGCATACATTCATACATGCATACATGCATACACACATTCACACATACACACAATCGTACATGCGCACATGCGCTCACCCGCACACGCGCACACGCGCTCACCGCACACGCGCACACGCGCACACACGCACACACGCACACACGCACAACACGCACACACGCACACACGCACACACGCACACACGCACACACGCACACACGCACACACGCACACACGCACACCCACACACGCACACACGCACACACGCACGCACGGCCACACGCACGCACGCACGCACACACGCACACACGCACACAAATGCATATATACATATATACATACATGGGTGTATGCATGCATGCATACATACATACATACATACATACATACATACATACATACATACATACATCCATACGTACAAAAATCCACACACAAACAAACATAGACACACACATGCACACACACACACACACACACACACACACACACACACACACACACACACACACAACACACACACACACACACACACACACACACACACACACACACACACACACACACACACACACACACACACACACACACACACACACACACACACACACACACACACACACACACACACACACACACACACACCACACCACACCACACCACACCACACCACAACCACACACACTTTTACATGCGTTAGTACAACAGCGCGTGCTTGCTTGTACGTTTCAATGCAATGATTGCAATGTTTTGATTTATTTTTACAAGCTGCTTCAAACATGCATCTTCTTATATAGAAATCTCATTGTAGTTATTTGGAAGACTTCTACTAACGCTGGGATATTTACCTGCCAAACTGTGCTGTTGTAGACATTTAAGTTCCACGGGGGTTCCAGCAGTTTCTTTTTGATTGTCTCAAAAAAAGGGCTGCTTCTTTAAGGCCATCCATGTGCGATATGGACACCTGTTAGAAAGCAGCGTCATGGTTTAATATGAATGCCTCGGTTAAACAATGCCGCCAATTGCAACCACAACTGGCAGAAAGCAACAACATTGTGATAGATATTTACATATAATTGTATATAATTGTACTTTTACATATGTGCACATGCATACACGTAAATGTATGTGTGCGTGTGTGTGTGTGTGCGCGCGTGCCCGTCTGCGTATGCGTGTGTGTATGTGTGTATGTGAGAGAGAGAGAGAGAGAGAGAGAGAGAGAGAGAGAGAGAGAGAGAGAGAGAGAGAGAGAGAGAGAGAGAGAGAGAGAGAGAGAGAGAGAGAGAGAGAGAGAGAGAGAGAGAGAGAGAGAGAGAGAGAGAGAGAGAGAGAGAGAGAGAGAGAGAGAGAGAGAGAGAGAGAGAGAGAGAGGAGAGAGAGAGAGAGAGAAAGAGAGAGAGAGAGAGAGAGAGAGAGAGAGAGAGAGAGAAGAGAGAGAGAGAGAGAGAGAGAGAGAGAGAGAGAGAGAGAGAGAGAAGAGAGAGAGAGAGAGAGAGAGAGAGAGAGAGAGAGAGAGAGAGAGAGAGAGAGAGAGAGAGAGAGAGAGAGAGAGAGAGAGAGAGAGAGAGAGAGAGAGAGAGAGAGAGAGAGAGAGAGAGAGAGAGAGGAGAGAGAGAGAGAGAGAGGAGAGAGAGAGAGAGAGAGAAGAGAGAGAGAAGTGTGAGAGAGAGTGTGTGTGTGGGGGGGGGGGGGTACGTGTGTGTGGTGCTTGTTTGGTGCGGTGCTGTTCCTGTGCGTGTTCTAGTCATACGCCGAACAATAATATTGTCCACTTACTTCTTTAAATGAGCGAAATGCGTCGATTCGTTTTTCTCGCTCCTCTGACGTTATCTCGTTGCCGTCTTCCCACGGTCTCCGCATCTCGCGCGTAGAAATAAGTGTGTAGTAGAGATAGACATAATCACCTCCCACCATTCCCATTTTCTGGGCTCGATACATCACTTTCCGCAGGTCGTCCAAGTTCAAGCAGATTATAATGACTGAAAATGGAAACAACGCCATGTCCTGATTGAAAGACATGTAGTCCGGAATTAAAGAATATCGGTCAGTTCGATAATAGATAACGCAAACCTAGGTGTTGTTGACGTCTTACGCATAAATAGATTTAATCACACTTATTCGTTCTCCCTTCCAAATAGCAGTGGTATTTCAACCAATCAAAATGTCGCCAACACATGCTTTAGGCGTACATGTTTCATACTTGTAATTTACATTGGAATGGCAAAACTCTGTTTGCATTAACAACATGTCTTGTATTGCATATGTTGCTTATTTGGTTTCGTAACTTGGAGACCAGCTCGAATTCATTCTGATGTAATGAATGTCAAGGATGACCATTTTGGTGGTGGTGACGACGATGATGAAAGTGACGACAATGATTCTTATTCCTTTCTCCTTCAATTGAATCTAATTGATCAGTTGCCATTGTTCCAATCCCCCTATCCCGGCGTTCTTGAAAGAAACATCAGTAGTATACTATGTAGTTCTCGTTTCAGAGTATCTGCGCCGGTGGAATCCTATGTTAAAAGATAGGGAGGAAATCCAAAAAGGGGAGGAAAGAGGAATCCCTTCCTCCGATGGATCAAAATGTCCGCACCTGGTGGAATACCATGTTGAAATATAGGATTATGGTTAGGGTTAGGTTTAGGATTAGGTTTATCGTTAGGGTTAGAGTTAGGTTTAGGTGATTAGTGTTACTTTTAGGGTTAGGATTAGGGTTAGTGTTAATGTTAGGTTTAGGGTTAGACCACGAAGAAAAAAAATCGAGTATCTACTATGCAAGTCTGAATTTATCCATGACGTACAATATATTACATTTTAACTACACCTCGTTGCGTTTTCTTGATGTGACGTATGTGCTATTTACAGTACCGCGTGTCTCGAAACTGGTTTCAACTAGAATTCATACCATCTACAGAGAGACAAGACCTCGACCAGGCATGTAGTGCACTATTTTAAAATAATAGAACATTCTGATATATTTAGTGAGACAGCCAGAGACCCGAGGTCCTATTCACAGTGCATATTTACTACATGTAGCGTAATTTTCAGATATGTTTGAATATAATTCAGATTTATGGTAACCCGTATATTTGTTATCATAGCGACAGTAGTTGTTATAACCCCAAACATATGTATACCTTAAAATCATAAATCCTAAACACAAGTTCTGTAACATTCTTGTTTACTGGTTAAAGCGATTCTTTGTAAGCTAATATAGATCAGACCTACTCAGGCAGATCGACACTCCAGTAGCTAACCACTTTAACTCACCAAATCACAGCAGTGGTGATTAAAGGTCCACGATTCTACAATCAGGTCCTTTTGGTGATAACAGAATAGTGGAAACTGTTTACAGGAGAAATGCCGAGTCTACTTGAATTAATAAGTACAAAACGGTCGAACCAATGGGGTTGAATAAGGCGGGACATGCGTTCAAAACCCTGCCGTTCGTTATCCCGTTTTCTAATCACGGCAAAGAGATTATCTCCCTGGCCAGTGACACGTACAAAAAGCTACGTGTGATTTATCCTGGAGTATACTTGTTTTATGACGGCCTATACTCCAGGAACAAGAACCTTAAAGACATGGTAGTGTCGTCCGCTTTGCGATAAGTAGGACAGGATCAGAATAAACACACAGACAATTGTTGGACTCGATTAGGACGGTCGCTTCAGTTGATATCATTCACAACATTCTTAGCACACACCATTAGTAACGCACGTAAAACACAATACGGGAGTGGGACTTGGGGAGGACCTTTGGGACCGGGGGAGGATTATAGTAGCAAACGCTTCCCTAGCCTGGGTGTTCCCGTCCCCGTCACACCAGGCCGTCCTAATTACATCCCGTATAAAACACAAACATGTTTTCACAATTATTAGTCGAATACCTCATTAATTAGCGTTCTTCCTAAGATTTGTGTAGGCAGAACACGGGAGGAGATTACGCTGGCGGCTCATCTGGTGGTTGGGCCTGGCGCTGATCGTGAGGCGGGAGTTGCTTTGTCCAGTTGCTCGCGAGTTGCCGTGTACTGTGTTTTCCGTTATGACATAAGGATATGTATATTCCTTACACAATATTCTAGAAAACGCAAAACGGAAGCGATCTTAACCTGACAAGCGCAACTTAACTGAATAACAATTTTCAAGCGGACAACGCCTGCAGGGAGGGGACGGCATTCCCGGCAGTCGGGCCCGGCGCATAGCCTTAGCCTATTAGAGGACAGCATGGGCTTGATTAAAATAAAGGGGCGTGGGTAATCAAGCCATGATACGCACAAAGTAATGACATACAATTAGACTAGGTGGCAACACTCGTAGAACTTAGGAAATTGAATATTTAGATTAGGCAAAGTAATGACAGACAGTGGACAGCGCCTCTGAACGTAGGAAATAGAATACTTAGATTAGGCAATTGGTTTAGAATTCATCCCATTATAAACGGCGTCCTAGCCCTTAGATAATTATTACCCCTATGATGGGAAAAAATTAAAGGATGGATATACTTATGAGGGAAGTAATAGCAAAATAGCAAACTAATTCAGGATGCCTCATATATCGCAACCCGTAGCTAGAGCGGAGGGTCGCCCCGGTTCAAAATGACCTACATAAGGATGACGGGGACTGTAAACCCTAACCACAATTACATAACCCTAACCCTAAACTAAACCCTAATCATAAACCTAACTCTAAACCTAAACCTAAACCTAACCCTATACTTTAACATGGGATTCCACCAGGTGCGGACATTTTGATCCATCGGAAGGAAGGGATTCCTCTTTCCTCTCCCTTGTGAACCACCTACTATGCTACACACATCATTTATTAGTTTGCAAAACACGCATTCTTACCTCCTTCAAAGAAATATAATACATTACAGTCGAACCTCGCTTTACGATCACCTCGGTACAGCCACTTGGCAATTATGGTAACCTTAGGAGAGTCCAAAATTAGTTTCATAACAGTAATATATAGGAAATTAGTCCCGCTAATACGGTCACCTTGCTATTCAGGTCACTTTCGCCCAGTCCCAAAGGTGTTCAATGCTCCAATTTATGAATCATTCATTATAATAAGGTGCAATTATTGATGCAACACTTACTTCTGCCCGCGTCCTTCAACTTCTTCAAATACTCGTCGACGGCGACGTCACCGGGGTAGAGAAGGGGAACTTTGATCCACTCCGCAATACGAATATTGTTCTTCATGAACTCTGACAATGTAACGACCAATGTATTTTTAAATACCCTAACTTCAGACACCATGGTTAATTTAAACGATCGCGAATCGTTGTTAGTGATGGCTTGAATGCTTCGTTAACGTATACCTGCCAGCTCTCCCGGAATTTTCAGGAGTCTCCCTGTTTTTGGTTTATCTCCCGGTCTCCCGGAATACAGGCAAATCTTCCGGATTTCCGCATCAAATCTCAAATAGCACCCCCACACCCGTCTTCCGTTGTCATAATCGGAAACAGCGCGACACCACGGGAGACGTTTTGAGACCTGCTAAACCGCTAATCCGGCAAGTAATCTCTAACAGCAAGAGAGAGGTTTAGCACCCGCCCCTCCCCGTCTTCCAATGTCAAGTTCCAAGCAGCGCCACGGGACAGCGCGACACGGGAAGCGTGCTGAAACCTTGATGAATCTCCCGAAATTTAAATAAAGTTGGCAGGTATATTAACGTCATTGGAATAATTGTCTTTGGTCGGAAACCATGTAAATACGTAGCAATGTATTTGTGTTAGTGTATCGAGAACCCGACCATGGTTATCATTTTACGATTTTATGTAGCATTTGAAAACAAAAATACGGACTTCAAACAAAACAGTAACAACATCTGGTATAAATGTAGATATTTCTAGACGGTTTAAACCTGCAGTCTACCATAACATACCACTGCGTATAGCTTTGGCTCCGAGTTCACACTGTCGTCCATCTCCGTATCTTGTCATCATGACAGCTCGCTTCCACTTGAAGCGTTTAAACAGCGACATAATCGCCGTGCGCACCTGTAATCACAGACGCCGACGTCAGAGGAAACTCTGGGCTCATTTCAGAACGTCGATGTCCGATATCAGAAGAAATTGCTTTCTTTTGGGGAAGAAGGTCAGGGGTAATTTTTGTCTGACGTCAGATACCGATATTTTACGCTTACGACCGATACTGTTAATCTATTGATGCCATCATATCAATGTTTACAAACTTTCATCTGACGGGAAGGGGAGGGGTTGAGGCCAGATGGAAGTAATTTCGTCTGATATCAGATATCGACGTTCTGAGATTATCCATTAATAACAAGGCAAATCGAACACATTACCAATATATATATATATATATATATATATATATATATATATATATATATGTATATATATATATATATATATATACATATAAATAAATACATATACATGTATATATATATATATATATGTATACACACACACACACACACACACACACACACACACACACACACACACACACACACACACACACACACACACACACACACACACACACACACACACACACACACACACACACACACACACACACACACACACACACACACACACACACACACACACACACACACTCACACACACACACACACACACACACACACACACACATATATATAAGACAGAGATAGAGGTTTAGCAACGTTTTAAATACCTATTTGAACATATTAGAATATACGCATGCATATTATTTTAGTATTAAACGATAAACAACAGTCTAACGCCATGGTCGGTAATCTGTGGCCCAGCGGGCCAATTGCGGCCAGTGGAGTTATTTCTAAAAGCGAGATTGTACGTTGTACACAATGCGGCCCGCGGGATGACGACAGGTGGTTGGAAGAATTTACTGCATTGTCAATGGCATTATCCCTTAAAAGCAGTTTGCGCGCAAATGAATGAAACTGCCAAAAGCAACGACCGTCATCGTGATGACTGTGAATTACGTTCGTACTCGTCGCCTGGACCACCGGCAGTTCCAGCACATAACCACTTCGTTTCTGTTTTCGATATCACGACTTTACTGTGGGTGACACAACTGCGGAAAGCCAACAACGTGTCTATGCCTCAGAAAAACATCCTGGAAGTCTGGACACATACGTAGTGTTCAGAGTTCAGACAGTGTTGGCAATATAGGTGGTGGCAATATAGGGGCTCGCCGTGGGGAGTTTCCATTATTTTCCATTCCGTTCCAGATGAAAGTCGACGATGCGTCATTAGCTACGCAGATGGAGCTCACCACACTGCCGTGCTGCTCTGTGACACTCAAAACGACCTCTAGTGAATAATGTCGCATACAGCTGCCGATTGTTTATGGCGTATCATTTTTCTTTATGGCCCTCCATTAAAAAGGTTGCCGGCCCTGATCTAACTTAATCATGCCGTTGGATTGCACTTCATGTGTTATCAAATCCTTTAGGTAGTGTTAGAATGAGGTACACTCTTAGAAATTACCGTACAATTAACGGGCATCTACCGTAATAATTTACGGTATCTCCCCGTAAAATGAAATTACGGTACTTTCGCAGTAATACACGTACGATATCTACCGGCTAAGAGTAAACCACGATTACCGCGCTTCAGCGCATGCGTGTAAAATTCTATCATATTGTGCGTGGCGTAGTGTGGGAGAAACATGCAATCGGTTAATCGACTGTTTATTGACCTGTTTGGAGGTCGGTTCATTTCGGCTCTAAGCAAAGTATCCTGGGTAACACTGCATAGCCGCGTGATAGGGCGAAATTCAATTTAAGTAAACCGTGACAAGAATGACTGCGACATGTGCAGTCATTGGTGGCTTTATATAGCACAGGCCACATTACGTTACATCAACTGGCAGCAACAAAATGAACAAATAAGCACCAAGAGCAATGGTGCTGCTGCTGCTGCTGCTGCTGCTGCTGCTGCTGCTGCTGCTGCTGCTGCTGCTGCTGCTGCTGCTGCTGCTGCTGCTGCTGCTGCTGCTGCTGCTGCTGCTGCTGCTGCTTTTTCTTCCAATATTGTACGTTAACCTCATCATGTTGAAGATTTTGGTTTTGTAAATAGCTTAGAATATCTGTATTAAGTTCAGTGTGTGGTCAACACAAATATAAGAACATATGACTGAATGTACAAAGTTTCATTTCTCATGGGATTTTAAGTTGAACACAAATGTAAACGTCATAACAGCCACGGCATGAGTATTTCTGTCGGATATTCATATGTCATTTATCATGGCTCTGTAAACACGTTTCACTATTTAAGTGCAACTATATATTCCAATAGTTTGCTCGCAACCGAAGCTCGTTTAATCACATTGACTGTAGTAGTAAATTATTTAACTTGTCTAAACATGCACTGAATCGATGCATTTATACTACTTTTAGTGATTTATAACATATCGATCCGTTGCGCAAACGTGTTTTCAATATGCAACACTGACTAAACTGTTATTACTACACCTTTTCCTTTTTGTCGATGAAACGTCGGTCAAAATAGCTTAGCTTTTCATAATTTATCACACGAGTAGTGCTGCCGTGTATGTTTGGTGTACGTGTGGTCTTTTGTAAACTCAATCGAACACAAGCACAGACATAAACAGAACACGTTAAAGGGAGGGAGTCTGTTCCTCTGATGCTGCTATACCAGGGATTAGCAAGCGTGGTAATTTGTAACAGGAACTCGGATGCGCTGAACCTGAGGAAATTGGACATCAAAGGGAATTGTGGTCAACTAGAATCGCTTTGGCGAAATTGCTAATGAAACTTGTTTGACACTGGATGCATTGTTTACCGTGTGAACATGATGCGCGGATTTAACTTTCAAATCACGAACATTGTTACGAGCTTACTTAAGTAACTAAGAACAATTTTTCAGGCAGTGTACCTTCAACATATATATTATAGTCTTATGAAACATAATATTAATTAATTAATGAAAAACTAGGAACAAACTCCCTCCTTTTCATATAGAACGGTTACGTACACCCCGTCCACCCCCACCCCGTCGATGTTAATTTTATCTACATTAATCAGTATGTACATTCATAACAAAATAACTATATCAATTGGCTAAACATAAGATTGCTAAATATCATCTTATTGCACCTTTCAAGTGTTGTGTTACAAATATTTCAGACAGATGAGAAACATTAAGTAACATTGAGTAACCCCCTGGTGCTTCCCTTTTTCGCCACTAAATGGGCATATTTTATGAATTTTAAACATTAATTGGCTGACAAAAATAGAGTCTAAGTCACGATTCCATAATTTTTTTTGGCCCACAGCAGGCCAAAGCTTTTAATTAGGTAAAACATAAAATACCTTTTCGTAGATGCTTGTAACAATGTGTTGTGGTACACTGAACCAAGTATATCGTACTATTTAAACGCCATGTAAAACAACTTCTGAACAAAATGGTGACGCTGCCTTGTCTACTACAGTTCACCTAGGTCTACGTACTATATTGCCTGGAGAGAACAGATAGATCGCAAGTCGCAAAAGCTGTAAGCTACACATGAAATATACCATATCTGATGTTTCACAATAAACATTGGCAGCTAATTAACAAGCCTCCAGAGTTGAGAGTTCAAATCAGACACACAAATGTGCCATGTAATTCTTCACAAAATACCGTAGATCTACCGCTTTTCATGATGTGTTGGCGGTAGATGAGGATCTTGTGCATATATGAGCCTCAGTCGTAATGAGAAGTGCGTGCAAACTAGGGAACCACTCCAGCCTTGGCCAGATAATGTTTCAAAGTTAGGATATATGTACTTATTAGTTATTGCATGGCATTTTCAACGTAAAATGTTGGTTAGGCTGTATAATTGGACTAAAAATTTGTAATTCCTTTATAACCGTGAACTATCGATTGTCCCAAGAATGAAGAAACAGGACATGTTCTACCGCCAAATAGGTAGATTTGGCACCTCTGACCCGTGTGAGCCACCCGACTGTCCACAGCCTAGGATAATCCAACTGGGATATTAACTTCAGATTAATCTGGTGGCTACAGCCTACCCCATTAATTAGCCATTATTCACCTTATCCAGGGAGCACAGCGACACATCTGCAAGTCAAACATTTCCTCTGCCAGACATTTATTACATGTCATAGATGTCAAACAATGGAGGGTACAACTCTTTCTGCGTTACAGTGGGATGATGGCCAGCAAGGTGCTGCAGTGGGCCAGCCTAGCTTATCACTCTCGTCTCTAGGAGAACCATCAGTGATATAACTCAATCCCCGCGAGTCACAACCTGAGCGCGTTTAGCATTATTGGCAAGCTTGAGAAGAAGTAATTAACTATTTTGCCGCCAAATGTAGCGGAAGATATTATTAAGCCTCGCTTTGAACTGTTTTAATCAGCTTTGAATTAAGATTATTTCGGAAAGGCTCCGTTTCGAGAAAAAAATCGCGACTTTTCTGTCTAGTGTTATACTGGTGACTGCAGTTCAGCAAATCTACTATAATTTAGAGCCGGTGAAGGATTAGGTACGCAATGCAAACGTTACGACATCTTGAAGCGCTTCCTGCAGGTGTCTTCCAAAAGTAAAACCAGTCTCAAGCTCCGCCCTCAAGCAAGCTGATGTCAACAGCGGCCAGTGCAAGACGGCAGCACTCATCCTGGCAATGATGGCCGAGTTTGATGAAAAGAGCGACCAACTCTTTATATAAGCTAAGGTATGTAAATGTGCATGAGTATTTATAACATTTATATTTTATTTCATATACAAAATTAATATGTGGGTTGACTCGATTCGACTGGGCCATGATGGTGTAATTCAAATAATCAATATAAAGCGGGCAAACTTGTACTACACACCTTGATGACGAAAACGATAAAATGTCATCGTGCTACCATCGCAACATTTCTGATCAGCCTTGTACTGAACACAATTAAATATTATTAATTGGCCTGCGGCAATTCCTGAATTGAAAAGGTTGATTCCCAAATTGGAATTGTTTATGTGAGAGCAGTGGTATCTGAATCGCTTAATCATAGGTCTGCCGACAACAAAGATAAATATAATATTTAATTTACATATGTTTTGGTCATAGGACACGTATTCGGCATCAGAAGTGGAGCAGCTGCCAACCTTGCCTGAGACACCTTGCCTCGTTTTGTGTGGTAAGAAGTATTTGGCGTATATTGATATTTTCTAGATTTAATAATAATAATAACTTTATTTAGACATCCATTTCCAAAGTACAATTCTATTCAATTGTGTTAACAGTGTTTAAAAAATACTAATACTTATGTAATGATTAATAGCGCTACTAAAATGTGTGTAATAAAATAAAACGTCTATAAAGTTTACTAAAATAAAACTGTGCTAAACAATCATGATCTAAAGTATAATTCAGTACAAATTACATAGAACAATTACGGTATGATATTGTGGATAATAATTAACATTAAAAATAATAAATAAATATAAAATAAAATATTAATAAATACAATTAGATCTGCTTTCCATACACACGATCACACATCGTGTATAGAGTTGCCAAAATAAAACTGTGCTAAACAATCATGATCTAAAGCTATAATTCAATACACAGTACTTACAACAATTACGGTACGATATTGTTGATAATTAAAAATATATATATTAATAAATATAATTAGATCAGCTTTCGATACACTCGATCACACATCGCGTAGCGCGTACTTCCAAGTTATCCGCATCGCCAAAATACGCGCAAGACACACAACTACAGGTTGTACGATTCCAGTGCACTCGCTCGTGACGCCAAGAATAGACCACGGCAACGCGATGCTCCACAATATTAGTGACCGCCTGGCGCAAATCCCGGAGATGGTCCAGAGCTCCGCGGTCAGAGTAGCTCCACAGATCCAGCGCAGCGACCGACATCGGAGCATCACCGCAGAACCCAAACTTTCTCACCTGCCACCGGTGAAGCGGCGCACAGAGTATAAAACAGTGATCCTTGTCCTCAACGTCCCTCACAACCAGACACCCCGTACACCGCGTCACTGTCCATTCGGACGCCCCCCCCCCCCCAGACCGTGCCACAATACAACCCGGTGCGATACGACTAGCGATCTCTCTCTCGAGCCGGACCACGCCGTGGACCACGCCGCCGGAGGAACTGCGGATGATCACCTCACTGGACGCCGACTGGAGCATCTATAAAGTAGCTTGATGCTGTACTTTACTAACTTTAGCTTGATTTGATACAAGAGAGTCTCTGTTGACAGTGAAACGCATGATGCTGGTCATGGACAAGCTTGTTGTGGCCAGCCACACAGAGGACACGGTTGTTGGCATCAGCATGCTGTTTGTGGCATATTTTGTCTTCAACATCAAACGTTTTAACACTTTCCTTCTGAATTTTTCCTACAGGGTTTATTAATCTTCCACAAAAGTTGTGCATTTCAAATACATGCCTGATAGGTTTGGATAAAGTTGAACTCTGACAGCTATAATTATTATTCTGATGTCAGTTTATATTGTGGGATAAACCCACCCAACATTTGCTATGTTTTCTTGTTAATTTATTATCGGTTTTCTTGACGAGCATGTTTATGTTTGTGTTAGCTGTTTAGCTATCTCATCAATATGAATGTATATTTTCTGTTGGTACATTAATAAATTACCTTTACCAACACACACACACACACACACACACACGCACGCACGCACGCACGCACGCACGCACGCACGCACGCACGCACGCACGCACGCACACACACACACACACACAGTGCAGTCCATGTGCAATGTTTTCTTCATATAGGGCAAGGTCAGAGGTGTTCTGTCTACCATTACATTTCAAGTACCATCCGCCGTAAATATTCTACTGTAAAAAATATGGCACCATAAAAATTCCACTGGATATTCTACACCGCAATTCCATATAAAATACGGTACATCGAAACAATTCTACCTTATAATGAACAGTACAATTCCGCATAAAATACGGTACACCGTAAACATTCTACCGTATATTCTACATCACAATTCCGGAAGAATTACTGTACGCCGTAAAAATGCTACCGTATATTCTACAGCACAATTCCGTAAAAATACGGTACGCCGTAAATATGTTACCGTATATTCTACAGTATTATTCTGTAAAAAATACGGTACACCATCAATATGCTACCGTATATTCTACAGTATTATTCCGTAAAAAATATGGTACACCATAAATCATATAGCGTTTACGGTACTCCGTTGGCACCCGTGCTGCCAGTCATTTTACCGTAATTTGTACGGTACATTTCTAAGAGTGTAGTTTGATAACTTGGATTGATGTCATGACTTTTTTAATAAATGACATCTAATTTCCCCCGCAATGTCTACCATATTAACTATGTTGCAGAACATATACGGGAACGTATGATTCGGAGCACATTAGTTCATTACCAGAAATAGCGAGCTTTCGTAGACGCTAGGTTCCTGCCAATCGCCCGCGTTAAATGACAGATTTAATTGTTTTTGTCGCAGCGCAACGAACTAATTGCAATATAGTACGATCGGCACACGCGTAAAAGACACATTTAAGTCATATATTCATCGCACGCGCTTACAATAAGTTTTTATCAGAATTCACTACTACATCAGACATGAGTAATATAATCCTTACTATTGCTTTGAGATATCGGAATTAGTGGAATATGTTATGTTTGTGGTATTTAGATTTGTTCTTGAATCCAAAATGAATTAGTTGATAATATAGTAAAACTTTCTATTTTATAGCCATGTACTATCCATATTTTTCTCTAAATATCTAGTGAAAATAGCAGAGTAAATTACACAGTAACACCAATAAAGATGTTTCCTTTTCTTAATTTAGGAATTTTTTTGTTATGTGTTTTCGAAGAGGACACATTTCTTTTTTAAGATTATTAATAAATGTCATAATCAAAAGTGGACAAAAAACTATTGTATATTATTTGAATTTAAATGTGAATATATTTTTTATTAATTTGCTGTTATTAATATTCTCCATTTATAATTTCTAAAATTAAACACACAATTAAAACTATTTATTTATTTAATTGTGATATCACATAAAACAATTATCTTGTGTTTCAGACAAATACTGGTTTTGTATCATTTGTATCATTTGTATCATGTGTACAGTTTATAAAATAAAATGTCCTACAGCTTAAAGGTTCTCTCATTTTATTTCAGGAATATAATGTGTCTGAAATTAACTAATCGGTTACTGCTATTTAGAGCCTACACTACCAACTTAGGACTAATCATTCAAGCAGGTTTACCAAACCATTTCTCCGATTTAGACTATTTGTTCGCAGTATATATGCCACTTATACCTACAGATTGAATGCCGGGTCGGCAAATGACCAGTCTGCGGCAGCATGTCATATATAGGCTTTTGAACGTGCCATTTCCTCGATATCCGATCTTTTGCTGCCGCTTACACGTTGCGAACATAGGACTAATCATTCAAGTACAGAGTATGAACACAACATTTTTCTCCGATTTCGATTATATTTTCACAGTGTATGCTAAATATACCTACGGATCAGATGTGGGATCGGCAAGTGACCGGTCTGCGTAAGCATTTCATATATATGATTTTGAACGTGCTATTTTCTTAATATATTAGACCTTTTGCAGCCATTTTACATTGCAAACATAGGCAAATCATTCACGCATAAGATGTTAACAGAACAATTTTCTCCGATTTTGATTATTTTTTTCACAGTATATGCAGACGATACTCTCGGATGAGATGTGGGGTCGGCCAATGTGGTGGGGTGCTTTTCCCGCGTGCCATGCGCGTTTGTCTTGGGCGCGTAATGCAAATTAAAGGGAATAAAAACATATATGGCTTGAATTCATATTATATTAAATCCTGCTATCTATTTCCTTGTCCACCAAGCCAAAAAAATAAAAAGTTCAATGAATTAGAAATTCCACATTTTATGCTGTGCATCCGGACATTTTCGAATATGCATATTTTTGGCGCGCTTTTCGGGATGCCGAGATGTGACGTCACATATGACCCATAGTCGCATCAGGCCGACCCTTTCCATGCATTCAGAGCATGTTTACAAGTATAGCTTTCAGATCGAAACGAACGTCAAAAAGTGTTATTATGCGATATTCCGATGTAATACAAACACTATTCATCATAGAGGAACAAGCAGTTATCTTACGGTTCCACATGAATCCAATTTTATTCAAAACAATGAATGCGAATGGGCCTACAAGTCGACTAGGTTTCGCCGAGCTTGGGCTCGTTTTTAGAATAATTATATCGGATGCAATCAACGGGAGATAATCTACACCAATAAATATACATAACAAACATATATCGTATCCAGCTACAGAAAGTGACGTGTATAATCTCATAATATCACTAGAATATCGATGTATGAAGGAGGAGTTGTACAATTTACCATAACAACTTAAATCAGTCAGCGAATTACTGTCGGTCCTGCTAGCTCATTTGGTAAAGGCGTTGGTTCTTTGGCATTAATTTTGTAATCGGGTGACGCCGGTTCGATCCCGACACGAAACCATTGATGTTTAAACACTTTTTTTTTAAATGTTTTCACCAAGTAATATAAACAAAAAAATGATTTGGTGTACAACTCCTCCTTCATACACCGATATTCTAGTGATATTATAAGATTATATACTTATACACGTTACTTTCTGTAGCTGGATACGATATATGTTTGCTATGTATGTATTGGTGTACATCTCCCGTTGGTTGTATTCGATGTAATGATTCTGAAAACGAGCCCAAGCTCGGCGATACCTAGTCGACTTGTAGTTTCATTAGTATTCATTGTTTTGAATAAAATTTGATTCATGTGGAACCGTAAGATAACTGCTTGTTCCTCTATGATGACTAGTGTTTGTATTACATCGGGATATTGCACAATAACTCATTCTGACGCTTGTTTCGACCCCAAAACTGTCCATATAAACATGCTCTGAATGCATAGAAAGGGTCGGCCTGCTGCGAGTGTGAGTCATATGTGACGTTAGGATACTACGTGATTGCCTTGCTCATAACATTTTTTTTTCCGCGGGAATCGCTACACAGACGGGTTTAAAATCGAATGTATGCTACAAATGTATTTTTCTGTATTTTTGTGATGTTCACGAATGTTACATACAATGTTAAACTTTGTGTACACATGGAAAACGAAATTTAGCTAATGCCTTGTTTTTATTTCCTTTAATGTCGAGGTTGCACGCGGGAAGGGTGCAGCGGTGACGCATGCGTAATTGGTTTGTCTCGATATTTCTGGTAATGTGTCTCTGCAAAAAAATGCACGTTGTACCTGTACCACTGAGAATACAACAGTAGAGATCTATTTATCACCCGTGAGCAGTGTTTTCCCACAAACTAAGGATACTGAAACGCTACCTAGCGGCAACTAAGAACAATCGATCCTTTTGGTTGAGTTCAAGTTCACCTCATCATACATTTTGTCAATTCCAATAACATATAGCGGGTTGCAAACATAAAAACCAAAAATGTCATTAAAAAATCATTAAAAAATTCCTAGCTTTTTGTCATCAGAATAATCATTAGGAAGGGCTATGCAAACTTCCATTGGAAAATATTAACGTTGATGAGTTTTCGTAACAAATCAAATTCATAAACTTGGAAAATATATCATTTAAAACGAGTTATTCAGCGTTGCTAACGTCATCGGATTTAATCACATTCGTTATTTTGAGACACGACGTCGTATAGCATTACAAAAGGTGAGGCTTACTTTGAAGGCAGAACGAAATGGAAAGACGCACGCCGCGAGCGGTAATTGAAATGCACAAACTCGACGCGCGTGGGCAAAAGGATCGATTGCTTTTAAGAGACGAATACGCGTGTCTCTGCACGTAAGCAAGACAATATGACACCTGACCTTGGGCACTGCAGGCATCGTACGTATAAGAGTCTTGAAATACTTCTTCTTGTCCATATCCGCATCCATGCAGCCTTCAGGTAGGAAGGGAATGTTCCAGTAGCTCAGGTAGTATCCGATAGGGATACACACTGTAATGAAATCACGGGTAATGTTAGCGCGCTTGGTGGTATACAAGCGTACAGACATCCACACTTCACATTGTGGCATACGTTGATTATGACTTGTAGATTTAAGCGTTGTTTGGAATACAAAAAAGAACACACACACACACATACACACACACACACACACACACACACACACACACACACACACACACACACACACACACACACACACACACACACACACACACACACACACACACACACACACACACACACACACACACACACACACACACACACACACACACACACACACACAAACACACACGCACATACGCACGCACGCACTCATACACGCACGCACACAATCGCACACGCACGCACGCACACAAAAACACACACACATACATACACACATTCACACACTTACGCACGCACACACGTATACACGCACGCACGCACACACACGCACGCACGCACGCACACGCACACACACACACACGCACGCACCTACATTTAAAATAAGTCAGAATACAAACATTGTCTTAGAACGTAGGGTAACAGGTCAAAGTAGTGGGTTGTTTATTAATACAATACAATACAATAACATATAATATAAAAAAGTAAAAACACCTAAACTACATATATCATAATTGAACAGTCACGCTAATAATAATCACATTGTGTAATGTCGAAGTTTAACTGGCGATATACTTTGATCAACCTGATCCTAGTACATTTTAAAACACCGCAAAATTTGACATTTTTACAGAATACTACGTTTTTTGTGAGCATAGCAACGTAAAGTAACAAGATGTCAGAGCCTACCTGGAGAACACATAGGACCAAGAACAACATTGACGTCATAGATGTCGTGGAACTGTATAACGGCGGCCGTCCCGATGGGAGGAATGCAGCCTCCAGGTTTCCACACGATCCTGTAGGAACACGATGAACGGAAACATGTTGCATGGAACGCGATTGCATGTGCATATGCGTGTGTGTGTGCGTGCGTGCGTGCGTGCGCGTGTGCGCGTGCGTGCGTGCGTGTGTATGCGTGAGTAAGATACATACATACAAACATACACACATACAAACATACACACATACACACATACACACATACACACATACACACATACACACATACACACATACACACATACACACATACACACATACACACATACACATACATATAAAATATACAATTGAACTAATAGTTGGTCATCACATATAACTAATTCCTGCCCTCTAGTAATAAAAGGTAAGTTCTCATATAGCGCAGTATCCAGTCCTCAGGACTGATCAAAGCACTTTACACTTTACTCCCCGGCAGACATGTTCAATGGAACTCATCTCGACTTCTCTGGGACGCATCCAGCCACGCTGCAATTGATGCGTGTAGACTATTCGTACACAAATATGCACCACTATTTTAGCCAGGTACAGAAAGGGCTCGTTTTGTTTCCATTAAGGTTCCATTAAGCTAAGTGTATTCATCCTTCGCTATCTTGCTTCTTATCCTGTGGCAATTAAGACGACAGGTAAAGTGTGTCACATTGCATTATTGGTCCAGAGTGGCTTGATATGCATTTGAGCAGACCAATCTGTGTGACTAATGTGACTTTTGGAGATTTAGTAATATTGTCATCGAAGCGATATGGTCCAGAAGGTGAGTGCACAACGAAGCTATTGACGGTGAATTCTTGCGAGCTTCGATGTGTCCTTCTTACGGTACCTCCTAAAGTTTTGTAAGCAATGTTGCGAATGGGGCCTAATATTTGCTTAATATAAGAATATAATGAGCTCTTTGTCTGCGTACGTGATATTCATCTAAGTGGTACAGACGCACGTTAAAGGGAAAGCTGAATTGAACTGACGGCGAGCAGCGAAGTGCAAACAAATGTATTCAATGGAAAATACACATCATGCAGACATACGTATTGTAAATAACATGTATGTGAATGGTATTCAGAGAAGTCGAATTTGTGTTTCAATTGTTTTACTAAGTAACCAAGTAGATTTAACAAGATTTAACAAGATTGCCATCCAGAAAATTACTCTGGATGGCAGTTGGACGAGGAAGCCTTTTGGCTTATCGAGAGTCCAATACTTTTTATCTACATGTATCCCGCCTTTTTAATGTGTGTGTCGATTTTATTTTTAAACATATTCACGCTACTAGCACCGACACAATCAGGAGATAATCTGTTCCATTCATTTACAGTCCTTTGTGAGAATGAGAACTTTCTTATATCTAATCTACACTGCTCCTTTACTAATGTAGCTTCATGTCCTCTGGTCCTTCTATCTTTCTTAACTGAGAAAAAAATGTTTCTATCAATATTTTCATAACCATTCAATATTTTAAACACTTCTATGTGATCTCCTCTCAATCTCCTGGTCTCTAGTGTTGTTAAACCACATTCGCTCTCCTCTGTACTCTTTCTAGCATATCTATGTCCTTCTTGCGATATGGCCTCCATGCTTGTATACAATATTCTAAATGAGGCCTCACTATTGTTTTGTACAGCGGTACTATTAATTCTTTTTTCTTATACGCTACATTTCGCCTAATTAATCCAAGGATTTGATTTCCCTTTGACGCTGCAATTCCGCACTGCTCTGAAACCTTCATATCAGCACTAATGGTTAACCCTAAGTCCTTTTCTTTTACAGTAGTACTTAGAACAGTACCCCCCATTTTATATTTTACCTCTTCATTCCCATGACCTGTGTGGAGGCATTTACATTTCCCAAAATTGAACAGCATTTGCCACTTTTCAGACCATTTGATCAACCTATCAAGATCATCTTGTAAATGCTGTCTGTCTCCATCACTTTTAATCCTTCTAAACACTTTTGTATCATCCGCAAATTTTAACACCTTGCTTGTTATATCATCGTCCAAATCGTTGATATATATTAAGAATAATATAGGTCCTAGTACTGATCCCTGTGGTACCCCACTCAATACCGATTTCCAGTTTGAAGCCTCCCCATCAACTACTACACGTTGTCTTCTGTCATTCAGCCATTTTTCTATCCAGTTTATTATACCATTTCCTATGCCATGGGCCTTTAACTTAAGGAGTAATCTTTGATGTGGTACTTTGTCGAAAGCTTTTTGAAAATCTAAATAGATGATATCGACTGGTGATCCCTCATCTACCCACCTAGTGATGTCTTCCAAAAAACATAACATATTTGTTAAGCATGACCTCGCTTTTAAAAACCCATGTTGAGATGGGTTTATCAAGTTATGTTTAACAAGAAAATCCACCATGTGATCTTTAATTAGTCTTTCTAATAATTTGCAAATCACTGATGTTAAACTCACTGGTCTATAGTTCTCTGACTTGTTTCTCGAACCTTTTTTAAATAACGGTATAATGTTTGCCTCTTTCCATTCTAAAGGAACCACTCCCTCTTCTAATGACAGATTGAAAACTGTTGCAAGCGGTGCGCTAATTTGTTCTACAATTTCCAATAGTAGTTTGGGCGGAATCCCGTCCACTCCAGGTGATTTATTATCCTTCATAGCCCTTATTCTCTTAGCTACCATTTCCGTGGTTACAACTAACTGTCCTAAATAGTCTGAATCTGCCCCCTTGAACTTAGCCTCTGGTACTGGCAGTGAACTAATATCTTCCCTGGTAAACACTGAACTAAAAGACTCATTCAGGTCTTCTGCCATTAAGAATCCCTCTGATATTGTATTTCCAGCACTATTTTCTAGAGGACCGACCTTATCCTGAACTTTCTGTTTGCTTCGAATATACGCATAAAAACTCTTACTGTCATGTTTTATATTACTAGCTAATTTTTTTTCATAGCTTCTCTTTGAATTTCTAATTTCAGCTGTAGCTTGATTAAGTGCTTCTTTATAAACGTTGTAGTCTTCATCATTTCCAGTACATCTATATGACTTCCACATCATTTGTTTATACTTAATTTTTCTAATGGCTTCTTTCGATAAGTGTTTCTTTTTAGACCGTTTCCCTTGTTTTTTGAAAGGTACAAATTTATCGACTATGCACTTAATTTCACTATTTAAGATATTCCAGCATTCGGTTGCTGTCTTATTCTTCAGTGTGTTATTCCAGTCTATCTTTGCTAAATATTTCCTCATGTCCTTATACCTTCCTTTGTGGAAATTTCTCCTACACTGCTTTTTACTATTCCTTTCTGATTTTACTTTGATGGTAAACTGTATCTGGTTGTGATCACTACTCCCCAGTG
>OZ023213.1:30493150-30533150 GCA_963995525.1 Escarpia spicata
TGAGGGGAACGGTTACATTTAGATGCCCTAGGGCCATTTACAACGAGCGAATCTGGGAGAAAGTACGTGCTTATGATGCTACATGCATTGCCCAAACAAACAAGCTGAAATAGCAGCTAAGATGTTCTTTGAACAATGTATTACCAGATATGGCGCCTCTCTACTGGTACACACAGATCAGGGCAGGGATTTTGATAGTCAGTTGTTCACCGA
The DNA here is from genome assembly GCA_963995525.1 of Escarpia spicata. NCBI lineage: Eukaryota > Metazoa > Annelida > Polychaeta > Sabellida > Siboglinidae > Escarpia > Escarpia spicata. Next base: position 30,493,364 of record OZ023213.1, read on the forward strand.
TCTATGTACGTTAAAGGGACAGTCGCACTTCGTGGCTTTTCGTTTTTATTGCAAAATCGTGTTATACAGTATAACTTATATCTATTATATATGATGGCCGAGAAGGGCCATCGCGTTTTTGTGTGGCAACCTGCAGCGCCATGGAGCGATGACGCGATGCGATGGGCGATGCGATGAGCGATGCGCGATGCGATGGACGATGCGCGATGCGATGCGCGATGCGATGCGATGCGCGATGCGATGGACGAGGCGCGATGCGATGGGCGATGCGATGCGCGATGCGATAAGCGATGCGATACGCGATGCGGTGCGATACGCGATGCGCGATGCGATACGCGATGCGATGCGCGATGCGATGTGCGATGCGATGCTCGATGCGATGCTCGATGCGATACGCGATGCGATGCGCGATGCGATACGCGATGCGATGCGCGATGCGATGGTATACATTATAAAGGTGCCGCAATGAGCATGCGTACGTCGAAAACGAGACTTAGGCAGCCATTTGTATTTTATTAAACGCATTCCTTTTTGTGTTCAGAGCATGCGATGATGGCTGATGATGCTGACTGTACGTATACGGTTACATATATATTTGGTTTGCGCACAGAATTTGTTGTGTTTGCTACTTCTAAATGTTGTGACGAAAGTCTGGGGCAAACATATTTCATAACATGACATATATGTACTTCTTCTACCGCTCAAATGCAGTTTTTAAATTGTTTCCGTCTGGATATCCTTGGTAGAAAATATAAAACTTATTTTGTATACATGGGAAGAGACGACAATTTTTTTCAACTTTCGCTTATTGCAAATGCCGTTCGTTTGTGTCCAAGTTTATGTTTCAATTATTATAAATAGCTACAATATTCGAAGTCGGTTTAACAAGAAGCACATCTGTGCCAGTGAATCAACTAAAAGGAAAGCTAAAGCCTAATCTATAGCTAGAGGCAGTTGCTAAACATGGAGATGTATGTGGATGAATGTTTAAAGTCTACGGCGCAATAAACAAAAGTGATGCACGTGTTTTTTGTATTTTGTTGCCGTCGTCGTGTCTGTCAAGGTTGATGATGACATGATGATGATGGTTTATTACAGAAACTATGACACAATACATTCGATAGTTGATGCACATTTGATACATACATTGTTATAGTTTCTATAATGAGAGTTTAAAGCCACGAGTGGCTGATGTTCCCTCTCCATGCATGTAATACATATGTAATTCCATGGTGCACGTAAAATAATTTAATAAAAAGAAGAAGAAGAAGAAACAGATTGTGCAACTGAAGAAAAGAAATCAGCAACACAAATAACAGCAATACGATTGTCATGAATACACGCATTAGAACGCAACAATGAATGTTAGTTATATAAATCACTAACATTATTTACTCACAAAAATCTCTTGACATTTAGACGTTGCCAGTGCATATATACAATCCACTGTTGTTGTTTATAGTTTCATAGCTTAACACCTCGACGTCTAATGGTTTTATATAATACGTTGGTTTTAGAAATCGGTACAAGCAGTAGATCCACATGGCGTGTCCTATAATTATTGGTTAACGATTTGCCGTTAAATACAGGAACGACAATGGGTTTCTCATTCTACCATGAGCAACGGCCAACACATTTTCTTTTGACGACCAATTTGTAATTAAACAGACTGAAACGATCACAAACAATTGCTAAGAAAGCGCATGTTAAATGTATGATTATTTTAAAAATATTTTTAAAATCGTATTGTCAACGCGGATTTGAAATACCGCATGAAAATGTCTGTATTGTTATCTGTGTCATGTTTACGAGTTAAAGTTCGCCACTTATGTCATGTATTGCGTTTCAGCAGTGACGCGTGGTGCAAGTCCCTGGAAGACTAGCTCAGTGGTTACGCCGCTACAGCCTCAATCACGGGGTTTCCTGCACATCCTCTTCATGTGTCTGATGTCTTCCTTGTCGACTTCGACTTTGTAGTCTACAGTAGATATAGCGTTTTACACAAGCTAGTAAATTGTTATAACATACATTGTATAACAGTACAAATGTTTCAATAAAACATAGGGAAGACAACAACTATATTATCAATACCAATGTTTGTGTTTAAAAACATTGCTTAAATCGATGCTGTTTGTAGTACAATAACCTTGTCTAAAACTAAACAGAGGTTGTTTGCAAACAAATTATTATAGTATCCTATGTTTAATAAGGTGAAGCTAATTTTCTACTTTACTGTTCATTTGTAAATAAAATTTTCTCACCGTATACTAATTGTTCATAATGTACTCTCACTCCTATTTTGCATGTTTTAATGACATAGACTATATTCACTTTATTTTACATACTGTAATGATGTACATATATCGGTTTGCTTAATGGTACTGTTGTGACTCAGAAAAAGGTTCCTATCAATCCGCTAGGGATCTTTGGGATGAATATAATTATTAAATATGTACGTCAAATATGCACGGTAAACTTAACATGCCTTATACGTATGTGTGCAAATTGAATAGCATTAATGTACATTAATTTAAATGCTACGTTACCATAAATCTCCGGCAAGAAATACAGCAGGTCTGGTTTTCCTCGGATGACCGTATCGCGTGCGTCTTACGCTCGTTCGTTTTTGATAAGTGCCAACTATACTCTGTGTTAATGATTTCTCATAAAACGTGCGGTGCAAACAAATTTAACGAATATGCACAAAGACGCACGGTGTTTCGTTGATTGAAATGATTCCTTGAGACTCGTAGTATTTCATCGTTCAGTTTTCTAAGAAAGATACTTCTGATATACATCATGTTTTCACAGTAATTGTAATTTAACTGTAATTGTTGTATATATATATATATATACTTATATATATACATATATATGTATATATATATATATATACATATATATATATATATATAATTGACGTGTGATATAATGTGTTTACGAAAGCAAAACGTGTGATGCTAATTACTATTACTATGCATACCGCCGATACCGTACATAGTTATGTGATATTGTAATTTCTCCGTATTTACAATGAATAAATAATGTAAATCAATGCTCATTCAATATTTTTATTGTTGAGATGTATACTCTTGGTTTCTATGGGAACTTCCATAGACAACAACAACATGTTTTGCGACATATCATCAAGGTGGTCCCATCTGAACGAGTGTCCTCCAAAAACACATTCGCCTTTCCTCGTCCCATTCTGATACACCTTAACAGCTATGTTACACGGATGTAACACAACTGAATTTTTTTAGACTAGAGAACAATGTCGTTTCCTATATGATTCAGCACAAACGAGTATATCAAAATTGTAATTTACACCTGGAAGTGCCGATGCACTAAAGTGGGGGTTAAGTAGCACTTTCGGTTAATTGTATATCTTGTCTGGCAAGTGGATTACATGATGTGTCAAAATCGGTGCGTCTGTGGAGACGCTAATCCCTGGGTCAGGAGCTATAATTAGAACAGCACCATCTCCCAAAATTGCAGCAGTGGACTAGAATGATGCTACTTATTTACATCGTCTGGTCGTAATTGCGCCTGTGGTTAATTGTGTCTTTGATATGAATAGTCGACACAATTGTTTCTGAACAAGCACAAGCATGAGTGGACAACAGACGGCGACGAACAGCGGATTGGGCCAGTATTGGAGAAGTTTGCCCAGTACTGTCAACCGACGAAAAATGTACCGTTTGAGAGATTCGTTTTCAACAAGCGACAACAGGAACCCGGCGAGCCATACGAACACTACAGAACGGCACTACGAAAGTTATCAGAATCCTGCCAATTTGATGTGATTACCCCAAAAGAAATCCTCAAGGACAGGTTGCTCTTCGGTATCACAGACAATAAAGTTAGAGAGCGGTTGGTGAGGGAGACTAACCTGACGTTAGAGAAAACGGATGAAATCTGCAGGGCAGCCGAAAGCATGGCCACTCAGATGAAGATAATGGCAGACGGTGATCAGGCAGTGCATGCTGTGAAATCAGAGAGCAAGCGGCAACAACGAGGGCCGGCTGTTAGAGGCAGAAACGGCGCCTCAGCCGGTTACTGCGGGAAGTGCGGGCGGAGACATGACTTGACGGAAGAGACAAACTGCCCCGCATTCGATAACAAGTGTTTCAAATGTCAGCAGATCGGACATTTTTCGAACAGATGCAGGCATACGACTAAGACTCGATCAGTGCGCGCAGTCGACGATGAGGAAGAGGTCTTTATGCTGAGCGAAGTATTGACGGTTGACGCGGCACAGGTAGTCACCGTCAAACTGGAGTCGGGAAACTACATGCGGTTCCAGACAGACTCTGGAGCACAGTGCAACGTGATTCCTTTGTCTCTGTACGAGAAAGCGACCAAAGACTATAACAGACGTTTCTTGAGACCAGTGACGTCGTCGATCGTGGCGTATGGTGGGGGTAAGCTTGCTGTCGTGGGTCATGTCACGATTTAGGTGTCACGCAGAGACATTCATTGCAAACTTGAGTGTAAACTCGTCGACAGCGATCAGATCCGTCCTATCCTGGGGCGCAAGGCGTGCATCGGCATGAAACTGATAGAATACCACGACAATGATGAACTCAACCAACCAGAAACGCAAGCATCGCCTGTGTACTCTGTGAGCAAAGATGATACGCAGATAAATCGTGAGTCGTTGATCAAGAGATTCCCAAAAGTGTTCGGCGATGGTGTCGGCTGTATGGAAGGTGAATACCACATCAAGGTGGACGAGAGTGTAGATCCGGTGCAACATGCCCCACGACGCGTGCCCGTGGCAATCCGTGCGCGGTTGCAAGACTCGTTGGGTGATCTAAAGAGACAGCAGATAATCGCTCCAGTGACACAGCCCACCAAGTGGATAAGCAGTATGGTCGTGGTGCCGAAAAGAGACTCGCAAAGTCTAAGGATCTGTTTGGATCCCAAAGATCTAAATCGCGCCATAGAACGAGAGCATTATCCTCTGCCAACCATTGAGGACGTAGCAACGCGGCTACACGGAGCGAAAGTGTTTTCGCTACTCGACGTTCGCAGCGGGTTCTGGCACGTCATGCTGGATGAACCGTCCTCGTTTCTTACGACATTCAACACTCCATTCGGCCGGTACATATGGAAAAGGCTCCCATTTGGCATATGCTCAGCTCCGGGGGTGTTCCAGCGGAAAATGCACCAACTCGTGGAAGGACTGTCAGGAATCGAAGTCATTGCAGACGATTTTGCAGTCGTTGGTTTCGGAGATAACATCGCGGAGGCACATCGCAGTCATGATACAAATATGATGGCTTTCGTTCAACGGTGCGATGATAGAGGTGTTAAACTAAACACAAACAAGATGCAACTGCGCATTCCTTTTATCGGTCACGTCATGACTAGTGAGGGGTTGAAAGTGGATCCCAGAAAAGTGCGGGCAATCTTAGAGATGCCAAGACCCACGGATGTTCCGGCAGTGCAGCCTCTCTTAGGAATGACTCAGTACCTGGCGAAATTCTTGCCGCACTTGTCAGACACAACGAAGGCGTTGCGTGAGCTGACATTGAAGGAGACATACTTCCAGTGGGACGAACCACAACAGAAGGCGCTTGAGGCGATCAAATCGGCAGTAACGAGCACACCGGTACTCAGGTACTATAACCTAGACGAGGAAGTGACACTGCAGTGCGATGCATCGCAATCGGGTTTAGGAGCGGCGCTGTTGCAGGCGGGTCAACCGGTGGCCTATGCGTCTAGGGTCCTAACGCCAACAGAAGAGCGTTACGCGCAGATAGAGAAAGAACTGTTGGCTGTTGTGTTTGCATGCCAACGGTTCGACGTTTACGTTTACGGTCGAGCAAATGTGAACGTCGAAAGTGATCATAAGCCTCTCGAAATCATCATGCGGAAAAAACTCGATTCGGTACCCATAAGACTGCAGCGGATGCTTCTTGCTATCCAGAAGTACGACATCAACCTGAAATACAAGCGTGGCGACACCATGTATTTGGCGGACACCCTGAGCCGAGCTTATCTACCAGAAGTGTGCGCGTGTGAGATAGCGAAGGAGTGCGAGACGATAGACCACAGAACGACTCTGTCTGTGACAGACAAGAGATGGCAGCAGTTGCAGTTGCAGGATAGGGTCTTGCAGAAGCTGCGAGATGTCATTCGGCGAGGATGGCCGTCGGCAAAGTCGGGGGTGCCCGATTGTGTGCGGCCGTATTTCGATTCACGAGATGAACTAACGGTACAGGATGCGCTAGTGTTCAAGCGCGATCTACTGGTGGTGCCGACGTCAATGCGCAGAGAGTTGATGACGGTGGCCCATACGACACATATGGGTATATAGGGTTGTTTGCGCCGAATGCGCGACACGCTCTACTGGCCACGTATGGCGGCAGAGGTTCGAGCCTACGTGTCGGCGTGTGAGATCTGCCTGTCGATGCGAGACGCGCCGGGCAAGGAATCTCTGATGCTGGCTGGGGTCGGTGACATCACGCAGTGTCATCCATGAGATGGCGCAGCAATTCGCACGTCACGGCATACCGGATATGGTGATGAGCGACAACGGGCCGCAATTCGCATCTGCTGAGTTTGCGGTATTCGCAGCAAAGTGGCGTTTCGAGCATGTTACGTCATCACCGCGATATCCGACTTCAAATGGAAAAGCCGAAAATGCGGTGAAAACGGTCAAACGACTGTTCGCGAAATGTCGTGACTCCAACGAATCCGAGTTTCTGGCGCTGTTAGACTTGAGGAACACACCTACTGAGGGTGTCGGCACCAGCCCTGCGCAACGTTTGATGGGACGTCGGTGTAAGACGAAACTACCAGCGGCGGGCACGCTACTGATGCCACGACACTCTACCGAGGACGAGACGGGGGGGGGGGGGGGGGGGGGGGCTGATGGGCGCAAAACGACGACATAAATTCTACGCAGACCAACACGCAAAGCCGCTGTCAACGCTTGAGCCTGGTGACACCGTTCGTATGCGGTTACCGGGCCAAAAGCGATGGAGTGTCGGCGCCTGCATACGCCAAGTATCTCCAAGGAGTTACAAAGTCGACGTGGATGGCGTTACGTATCGGCGAAATCGTCGTCAGCTCGTGTCTGCTGGCGAACCACACGTGAGGGACCCGATGGAATATAATGGGTCTCCTCATGATGACAAGCCAACGGTCGAGGGCAACGGTGCAGCTGAGTCAGTGCAGTGTGATGCGCAGGTGAATGGTCAACCACCTCAGCCGGGAGTGTGGCAAATCCCTCGGCAGTGTGATGCGCAGGTGAATGGTCAAGCACCTCAGCCAGCAGTGGTGCACAGCCCTCGGCGATCAGGTCGGGCCACACGCAGGCCCAGCCATCTACATGATTACGTGTGACTACATCATGCGAATGATTAGATCGATATCGATTCACATCATATCAACTGTTACCATGTTCTAGTTTTGACTGTTCTAGTTGTGTTCACTGTTCAAGTTTTTTTTAGAGGAGAGATGTGACAATACGTATATGAGGCAGATGTCGGGGGATCAATTCCCTGGTTACTCAGCACCGATGGCATCAGGTTCAGTACTCAATAAAATGTGATTTATTACCAATACAAACAGCGAGTTTCGTTACAGACAGGGATATATGAGGAGTTCAAATTCATGTTTGTGGAGAGCCTCAATGTAGATATTTAGCGGGTGCAAATCGAGGTTTTTGAAGAGCCTGAAGATGGAGTTATTTTGTCGAGCCTCAATGGGTGTGCAAATTGTGATGTTGGAGAGCCTCAAGAGGGGGGGGGGGGGGGGGTGGTGCAAATCGAGGTTTTGGAGAGCCTCAACCCTCCAAATATCTACCATGTTCCGAAGCCAGTGTTTTGGGTTTGGCTTTGTTGTCTGGGCTTGAACAAATTCGTGACCATAGGCAAAACTGGATGCCTTTTATGTTCAACGCATGTGTTCATGGTTGATGACTTTGAGTGTGCGTATACGGTTACACTTCTCTAGTTATTGTGCACAAAAGATTATGTGATTGTACTTCTAAATATTATGATAGAAGCCTAATGCGATTGAGTTTAGACTAAGATAAATGGGGGCATGCGGGCAATCACTTTATAGAATGTAATCTAGGTTCTCGCACCAAAACCGGAGACCAAAAATGAATTACTTCATAGCATGAGGTGTGTACCTCTTCTACCACTCGCCATTTAATTTTTGGTTTCATCTGAATATCCTTGATCGAAAATATAAACGATAATTTATGTACCTCCATACATAAAAAACGGGGATGTTGATGGCATTTTTCAGTTGAACATTAACCGTAGGCTTTGAAGTATACATTTCTTGAATATTTATTCATTAATGACATGATATATTTTCATAGGTGTACATATCATGTTCATTATGCCTTACATAAATAAAACAATATATATATATATAACTATAATCAGTTAGACTCTACTAAACTTTAGTGTCTTTAGTTTATAATAACATATCTAAATCGTAAACTAAAATAGTATTGTCTCTAATTATTTTACAAAACCTACATATAAAATGCACAAACGAGGTAGCGAATCGTTGTTCCTAGAGTGTAGTTTCATTTTTGCTAAGGGATCATCTCGGAACGTCGATGTCCGATATCAAGCGAAATTATTTTTGTTTGGGGGACGGGGGTCTGAGGCAGTTTCATCTGGCGTCGGACATCGACTCTTAATTATATCATATTAATGTATAAACAATTCGTCTGAGGTGGGTGGGGGGGGTGGGGGGGGGGGGGGCTGAGGCAAGATGAAAGTAATTTCGTCTGATATCGGACATCGACGTTCTGAGATGACCCCTAAGTGAATCGAATCGTAGACGCACCGCGCGCACCGTGCACCTCCTAGTAGGCCTACTAACTTAACTTCCTGTCAATTTCGGCTGTTTATTACGTGGTCCAATAGAGCTGGTAGCCTGATTTGAGCGGGGCTATTTATTGACACCGCGTTATTTGTACTTGTATTTCGGCGCAATGCTGCTTTTATGTGCTACTACGGAACCCAGATTAAGTCATTAAACATCACTGCATCTGTATTGAAGAACGTCTCACGGAATATGTGTCAGTTTTTTCCAGACATGGAAGTATTGGGGACCGAGGAGTAAATCAAGAAGCATAAATTATGAAAAGTTTATATTTTAATTTATATAAGGCATAAATAACATGTTTGCATTCTAAACAGATATTATGTCATTAATTAATAAATATAAACAAATAGGCTTCAAAACTGTTGGTTAATGTCAAACTGAGAAATACCTTAACCATCCCTGGTTCATCGTGTCTGCAGGCACACAAAATAGTGTTTATATTTGCGATCAGGGATATCCAGATGGAAACAATAATTATTTAACAAATAAAATATTGAATAGGTACATATTTCATGTTATAAAGTAATCTATTTCAGTCCCTAGTCTAGTTTTTGCGAATAGGCTGCCTGCCTGGCACCCGTTTTTGTTTCGCTAAATTCAATCTCAGTAAATGTCCGAGACAATATTTAGAAGTACAATCACATAATCTTTTGTGCACAATAACTAGATGTGTAACCGTATACGTACAGTCAGTGTCATCAGCCTTCATCACATGCTCTGAACACAAAAAGAAATGTGTTTACTACAAATAAATAAAAATGGCTGCCTAAGTCTCGTTTTCGGCGTACGCATGCTCATTGCGGCACTTTTATAATGTATACCATCGCATCGCATCGCGTATCGCGTATCGCATCGCGCATCGCATCGCGTTTCGTATCGCGCATCGCCCATCGCATCGCGCATCGTCCATCGCATCGCGCATCGCATCGCGTATCGTCCATCGCATCGCGCATCGCATCGTACATCGCATCGCATCGCGCATCGCGTCATCGCCCCATGGCGCTGCAGGTTGCCACACAAAAACGCGATGGCCCTTCTCGGCCATCATAATTATAGCGTACTGGCTGCCCAACGATGTTTTTAACGAAGCAGAAATCAACTTTTGGATTGAACCGTTAAATGTTTACAAGAATCAACGCGCTGTCACTCAAATCCCCGAATTGCGAGTTCGGAAAATTCCGCGAAAGGTCGTGACCCGACGTGGGCCGAGCTTCAGATGTCAATAGTACGCTGTCATCATGGCTTCTATGGCGCAGAACGACGATTCATCGACTGATGTAAGTTAAACAATGAAATGTCATAAGTATTCCGTTTGTCACTGTATTTGTGAAATGATCTTTGTTTGAGATCGTGTTACTGCTACGACTGTTATTAAGCAAACGCGTGTCCGTCAACGAAAGTCTATTATTAGCACTTTAGTTTTGTCCGACAATATCGAGTATATACTAATATACTATAGTATCAACAGTGACAACACGAAGCCGAAGGGCCCCACAGTCAATTAACGCTATCATCTAATACCAGTATGACTAGTTTCGTGTCTACTGTCTATTATGAATGTGTGTACTCGTTTTCTTGAAATCGGTAGCATAATTTCATTTGAATGCATTCGTTACGATTCCTTCTTTGCGGAACAGGCCTACGACGTCGACTGGCGAATCATAGTGCATAACAACCAGCTGTAGCCCACGCTCGTAGCGTGTTTAGTTGACGGGGTTTTGTTGGAAATTGTGCAGGTCGTAGGGGTGATCTCCGACGTCTTTATTTTACTGACCTTACAACCGTGATGAAATAAAAGTACATAAGACAGTATATTTACATTTCTTCTGTAATGTGCGTGCGTCAATGTTTCAAGGTTTATGGCAGTAAAAGCACGTTTTCTAAAGTATTGCCATGCACTGTCAATCATTGCATGGTGACTAAGTACACAAAATGAATGTTATTGTTATATATACACAAATTATTTACCATATCACATCTGTTTACACAGAGTTTGAATGGTTCCAGGGAAACAGCTGCAGTGAGAGAAAGAGGGGCAGTTAGACGACTGGGTGCAGCAAGAGGAAGGGGTGTGGGGAGAGGGCGTGGCAGAAGATCGAGGCAGCTATCACTGTCACTGAACAGGACTGACTGCACTCGCATGGCGACGTTACGCAATCAGAAACAGGAGCAACTGCAGGTAAATATTTTTATCACAGTGCACATTTTTAATAACAATTATAAATACAAGTGACAAAATATTTAGGTTAAAGATTTTATATTCATGTTATGATCCAAATGCTGTGCAGGTACATGACGTCACCGAATATGCCGAGGTACCAAGTTTGAAACTGTGAACTATGCTTTTTATAAAATAAATTGCATAATCAACAAATTTTGATCAAAAACATACACAAACACAGAAATAATAATTTACAATGTATTATTCCAAATGCACTGCAAAATAGACATTTCCTTTAGACATGACCCATATATAATGTAATTCACACATACGCATGCATGCACATACGTGCACACACATACATATACACACATAATTTGCCTGGTGTTATCAAAAACATGCTACATTGCAGAATTTGAGCTTTCCAGGAATTACAATAAAAACGCAGGTACAGTATTTTGTTTGAACATCTAACATGCACACCAACATTTTGTGTATTAAATAACTATAATGTTAATATTTAGTTACATGATATGTTTGCAATCCTTCTAGGCTGACATTAACGAACTGGATGAGGGGCAGGCAAAGATGCTGCTACTGAAAATGGTGCTGCGAGAGCCAGGCCTTGTGTTTGATGTCTTGAGAGGCACCGAACAAGGACCAGTGGGAGGTGGCGCTCTGAAATGGTGCTCATGCGGGCACTGCCGAGAAATGGCAACAGATGTAGAGCGGCTGTGCTGCAACATGCACCCAGACAAATGCATCGACATGCGACCGGTGAGATGTGTACTTTTATAAGATATGAGGGTGGTGTGACAAGGGTGTGAATCTCTCTCTCCCACATCTTTTGGGATCACCACGTCATCCAACAAACCATGTCTAATTCCCACAAATTTGTATTACTGACCTCCTTCTTCCTGCCATACACCCAGTACGATTTGTAACACCATTTTCTGAAATTACATATTTGTTACTACCTATATAGTATATATTTTTGCAAACAAAGTCATATCATATGTGTGTTTGACCTGAATCCATGACGTTTTGGTAAAGGACACTTTGGCAATAGACAGTTGGGCAACATACATTTTGTTAACAGGACATTTCGGTAACAGGACATATTGGTAATCAAACATTTCGGTAATAGGACATTTCGGTAAAACTATTAAAAATAATCAGAATTATTTGGTTATTTTTAAAGGTGTCTTGTATAGATAATTATATACATTTTTTTAATAGAAAGTAATTTTTTTAAATTTATTATTATTTATTATTATGCATATGGCATGTTTTGTCAGATTTCTTGAACTTAAAAATGGGCCAAGATGCCCTGAAGTCCTTTGGACTATATTGTGAGTTTGTAATTATTAATGGAATGGTTTTTGGTGAATCATAGTTACAGATCATCAAGGGTTATGATGGAAGTAAAATATTGACATGTTTAATGGAGACTACATACATGCCAGTGAAGAAACACCTGGAAATAAAATATTCAAGTAAACCGTTTCGTGAAGTTTGTGAATGTGTTATTAAAAATACTTTACAATTTGAACACAATTACTATTTAGGCCGATATCCAGTGTTTGTAGAAACCTTGCAATCACGCATGTAGCACAGTTAAAGGTTGCTTAAGAAAGTGTCAATCAGTCAATAGAGCTCCAGGCTGTTCTCCCTGCTGTAAACAATTTAGTTAGCAAATTTAGCGTTTTAGGGGACATTTGGTGCCCTTAGAATGATTCAATCAAATACAAATTTCTTGTGTATAGTGGAACTACCATATGAAATGTCTATGCAAAATTTGAGAACAATTTACATAACGGTTTCTGAGATATGGCAGCTAACGGCAGACGCAGAGTGATGGCAATAGTCCATTGGGCGTTCGGCCCAAAGGACCAATTACACATGATAAAGTAAATCTGTAAGTAATAAAATCTATCAATGAGTTAAAACCTGTTCAGTCTGCAATGTCAGTGGTGCCAATCAGCTAAACCATTTAGAAATTAGGTTGGTCACTTTTCCAGACAGCGGACGTTAGTCAGTCATGGTTATTTAAATCCATGGGTTAGAGGGGACAGGTTAGAGTGCTCAATTGCTACAGCCAATCAGTGGCTCGCTGCACACATTATCCAGATACACATAAGGTAATGTCATACCTGTGAACATGGAATTGTCGACAACAACAAGGGGAAAGCTAAGCTTTTGTGGAATGGCTATGCTTATACCAAGGAAACAGACAAATGGTGTGATACAGTGGCTCTGCACATGTATGTCGTGCGAGCAAGTCGTGCCATGGTAGTGTGTACACAGACTTGCTACCAGCAAATCCAGTGTTGAGAATTGACCACAACCACTGCCCTGAACCTGCAGCATCATAAATTTTATACTGAATATTTGTGTTACTTTGGATGGAATAAATTGTTACTTAATACAACTGTAGTTCACATTCATTCAAATTAAAACATTATTATTAGCCACTATTGGCGCCTGGTATTCGAAATAGTTTTGTAAAAAGAGGTACACACTGTAAAGATTATTAATTTTGTTGGTCTTACCGAAATGTCCTATTATAAAATGTGTGGTTACCAAAATATCCAATTTCCGAAAGGACATCTTTAAAAATGACCAAATAATTCTCATTATTTTCAATAGTTTACCGAAATTTCTGATTACCAAAATGTTTGTTGCCCAAAGTGTCCTTTACCAAAACATCTGGCACCCGTTTGAACTACATACTAAATACATATCAGTAGGTCTAACCATTACAACAAACAGATGGATAACAAATTCTTTGGAACCTTGTTAATCCCAGTGATAATACACAGAAACATCAGCATTGCGACATAATTACACAGGAATGGAAAATGCTAATATACTGGGTTTTCCACGCAAATCCAAAAATACATATTCCGCGTCTGAAAGTCCAAATCAGACCACAAACCCAGTTTTACTAAAAAAACTTAATCACACATACATAATCATGTTTCATTTCAATGCAACTGCTACAGTTTGAATGTACTGGTGTATACATTTCTTTTTAGGAAATGGACTTGCTCGTACTCGACCCCACAGTTTTGACAATGGTGGGACGCTACAGAGCAGATGTGTTTGGCGTGCCAGCACGAGGAGACATTATGCCTACCACCAGTTTTTTTCTGGCGACATGGCAAACTGGGAACAGGGAACCAACATGTTATTCCGAGCTGTTGTGTGTGGACAATTAGGCACACATTTCCAAGTGGAAGTGGACAGTACCCTGGGTTCAAAGTTCATACATTAGGTTGAAATCATTACTTGTCAAGAATAAAGTGTGTAAACTTTATATAACCACACATCATCAGGTAACCATGGTAATTTATAAATTAATTGATAATAGTTTGTTATTAAAAAAATTAATGTTACTTAACATTAACAAGGTTACTCATTGACAACTTCCATCTTAGGCATATTTCTTTTTTCCAAATCGGGTCTGATGCCTTGCCACTAGATCTGCTGTTGGTGGCGCAGGCACTGCTGCTAGTGTTGGTGCAATGTTGCGCAGGTCATCAGGTTTAAGTCCACGCATCCTGCGTTTTGGTAGTGGATCATCAGTGCATGCTCGGATGAGCTTCTCCTGAAGGGACACTATGTACACATACTGTTTCGGTTCTCACTCAGGATAGTAGTCCACGTCTTGCCCCTTTTGTTGTAGACTTTGAGGTAGCTGTAGATTAATAGACAAACTTAATGACGTGTCATTAACTTGCATTGTGACACAGTATGGCATTTGCAAAAAATTAAGTTTTTTTTATTCAACATGAAAATATTTCAAAACATGTCAAGATTTAAAGTAACCTTTTTCATGTGCAATACGTCAGCATATACAAATGAAAAAAAATAGCTTAATTATTGCAAATGAAAAGTTACTTTAAATATTACACATATATGCATAATGTACATACGCTATTATTATTATGCTTTGTATTGTTTATGTATTGCAACGTAATAAATACCTTTCATTTAAAAAACTGTCTTCTCATCAGACCTGGGGCCGAGTACATTTTCATGAGTACGAGTACGAATACTTTGATGATGGATGAGTACGAGTACGAGAACATTGCTAAACGCTGAGTACGAGTAAAAGTACGAGTACATATTTATAAATATAAATATTAAATAATAACGTATTTTAAAAGTATTTAATTAATCTAATTTATATAACTTAACACAGGTGAATATGCAATGGCAGTTGATACATTTGTTATGAGGAAAATTAAGAACAACTTCTATTTCATCAACAATGAAATTCACTTCATTGGCATTCATTTCAGTGGCATCGTATGATCTTATCATATATTTGCCATTGCACCGAATGAACATGAGTTGTTCACAGGTTGATTCTTTCAGGCTGCACCGTTCAGGGCAGAATACTTTCTCGGCTATGCTAAATACCCTTTCAACTGGGGCTGATGAGGCCGGAATGCTGAGATGGCGAGGGACCAACTGAACCAGAGTTGGAAACCTCAGAACTGCAGTGGGTCACTGTAATGATCTGTACATGGCTGACTGAGGTATTCTCTCACTTCTACAATCAGTAATCTGCTGATATTATAACTTTGCAGTTTATATTTTCTGATCATAGACTACTAGTTGTTGAGAGGGTTAGCACATGTCCACATAACAGGCTCAGCATCCCCTTTGGACTTTCTTAGCCAGGCTGCTGGCATGGGATTATACTAGTGTAGGAGGCAGCCTGACTTGAGCTACCTTACTTCTACAGAGGAAGACTGGCATTTCTTGTTCTTAGCAGTTAGCACTGTCAGCCACTGTCAAGTGGCATGGTCTCCAGACTACATCAAAGGCATTTCCTGTCTAATTGGTGGGTTAACTGCTAATTGGCTCTTTATGGACATCCTGGTGGCTAAATTAAACAAACAGGTTTATGGCCTAAACTGATAGCCTACAATTATTGTTTGCTGAAGAGGGTGTTTCTGGCTGGGAAAAGATGCTGCCATGTTTGGGTATCATAGTCATGGTTATCAGAGAATGAGGATGTACTATGTGTAGGGATGGTAAGGTGGTATTCTATCAGAATTAACAAAGTGTTTAAAAAATTGTTGAACATTTAAATATTTCAGGAAAGTTTAATTTTATAACCAAATATATTTATTTTCCCCAGTACATATTGAAAAAGTACTCAGATGTACTCGTAAAATCTGAGTACAATGAGTATGAGTACGAGTACGAGTCCATGACCCATAAGTTTCATGAGTACGAGTACTTCAAAAATGTACTCGGGTACATGAGTACACGAGTACCGAGTACTTCGGCCCCAGGTCTGCTTCTCATACATTACTTGCTCAATCATAGGCATTGATTGTTAGAGTCGTCACCAACATAAATAAATCCAATCAATAATTAGCCCTATAATGGAATGGCAATAGTCGATATTATAATGCATAACAAAAATATTTACATGTTCATGTTGTTACATGTATACTTAATGTGTACCTGCATACTTACACAGTGTGTCCCTTTCGATTTCATTTCAATGGTAAATCTTTGTGACTCTGATGATCAATCGCTGCCAGAAGGACCGTGCCCGGTATACCGAGAAGCTACAATAAGTAATTTCATCTGATAAATTTCTGATTCATGTTGCTTTCCTGTGTGTTTGAATCTATATTATTCGATGATGGCCAACCAAGACTTTTAAAATGTTAAGAATAACCAGACTCTGGACCTGAAATGGTGGATAACATAAGTTACAGTCACTATAACTTATGTTATCCACCACAATCACAATTTTTTTCAAACAATAATAAACAGGCAGGATGTGTTTTTGTGTCTCTTCTTTCTTCATGGGCCTAAGATACAGGCCAAATGTTATCAACAGGAACTGTCCTCAAAGAAGCAGGTTATGGAGTAAATATAGCATAAGTTACAGGACACCACAATTTGGCCCAGTATTGTGCAACTTCACTCATGCTAAATTTTATTTCTTCTAATTTTCTTCCATCTTACATTGACTAAGAGTAATGTGCACCTTTCAGTGACATTGATGTCAAGCTCATATGAAGCATCCTCCGAGCATTGTGATGGTAGCCATGAATCATCATCGTCGCCCTCCTCACTGTCTTCATCATATGACAGAGGGCTACAAAAAATACTTATTGAATAATTATGTTTAGTTGACAAAACAGTGCTACATCTGTTTAAACTCCACAAATTAGTATGTAACGGTATGTTATAAAATTAAGTTGTTTTTGTTTTAATGTCAACCACATAACTCAAGTAAAACTTAAACAAGGCATGCATAATATAATGACTTATGTTACTTGTAGAAATTAGAGTAGAAAATTACACCGTAACATACCAGTGAAGCAAAAATATGCAACTGAAAAATTACCCAACGGAGATATGGATGATGTCTGGTTTCTGTAATGGGCCTGCCATTGGTGAAGGTAGGGATGAAGGCCCTGCCACAGGTTGGAATGATGGTGAATCGGCTGTAAAAACAGGTAATAAAAGGTTGTTCTGTAAAAAAAATTGCAAATTATTATCTTGTTGACATAAAAAAACATGTCTTTTAAAATGCTATGCTATTTCACCAATGTGAACGACTGCTAAAAACAGTCGGGGAAACATAAAAATGTTGATGCCATTGCCAATTTTGTAGGTGAATATTCAAACATTACACTCTTATAACGGATGATGACATTTCAACCAGGTTTATTAACAATTGCAGCTGCAGCTAGCTGCCATTTTAATAAAAAAAACGTTGTCTTTAACCCACAGGCACCGACTCGGTCTCAGATGGAATTGAACAAACTGACATAAAATTCCCAATATGACGTTGGCAGGGCACGGTATTACGCGATGCACGAAGATAGGACACGACGATAATTATACCCGTTCCAGACAATAATTTTTTCAACTAGATGGGAGATGTTTGAGCTACGTAATCTACTTCATATTCCATTCCCTTCCTATATTTTACCGGGTTACCATTCTACCTAGTTTACGATTACGCCTTGGCCTTAGCCCGGGCTAGCATCAAGGAATATGGACAGTGTCAGTGAGTGACGATAACGTCCCGAGGCCGAGCCTGTGCCTGTGAGTGTGAACGACATGGTTCCCGTACGGGAGACTTTCTATATAAATGCAACTTATCTATCGGCATCAAATATACTTCAAATTAAAAATATAGTTTGTACGACACCATGTTCACTTGGAACTCACTGACAATAAAACACGACGACGATGTAACGCCTGGTCACTGACACTGGTGATGCGAATTCAAGTTAAAAAACTTACATCATGTCAAGCAGAACTTACGCCAGTTTATGATCAGATTTCGGCTTTACGTCACCCTTCAGGCGATCCCATCGTACCTTCTGCTCTTCCAAAATTACCAGTGTAGTAGACCGGAATTTGTCACGTTCTTTTTGTTTTTTCTTCGCCGCTGAACATACATAGTACTGCACGACGCAATATTTTCTTACCTAAGTCATGTCGCCATACATCTTAACACTCATAACATCCTTATTAATGAACACCATGGATTCAGAACTGCCTCTCAACTACAACACAACTCATAAACTCAACTAATGACTGGTCAGAAACACTAAATAAAAAAGTCAGACTGATGTAATCTTACTAGACTTCAGTAAAGCGTTTGATAAAGTTGCTCATCACCACCTATCAGATAAATTAAACTACTACGGCATCCCAAACAACACTCTTGGCTGGATCAATAGCTTCTTATCCCACCGTATACAATCTGTTTCAGTCAATGGCACACATTCTTCCTGGGCTAATGTCACTTCCGGAGTTCCTCAGGGATCTGTCCTGGGGCCGGTCCTATTCCTTCTATACATAAACGACATCAAGGAACAAATAAAGTCAACAATCAAACTCTTTGCAGACGACAGCATCCTATACAGAGAAATAAATAACACAAACGATCAACATATATTACAAAACGATTTAGAAACCCTCACAACGTGGACTAAGAAGTGGTCAATGAATTTCAATGTTAAGAAATGTGCAGTCCTCACCATCACACGCAAACGAAACCCCAAACTATATCAATATACATTACTGGGAAAATCACTAAACCATGTTCAAAAGCACGACTACCTTGGAGTCACAAAATCACATGACCTAAGATGGAATGACCACTGCACCAAAATAACCACCAAAGCCAGCCGCACACTTGGACTCTTAAGAAGAACACTGTCACCTTGCTCACAAAATGTCAAAGAAACAGCTTACCAAACCCTTGTCCGACCACAAGTTGAATATGCCAGTGAAGTATGGAATCCCAACACAGCAACAGAAATTAACCGTATAGAACAAATCCAAAGAAATGCTGCAAGATTCATCTTCTCCGACTACCGAAAGGAAACACATATTAAACCACTCATAAACAAACTCAACTGGGACTCGCTCCACACACGCCGCCTCATTCAACAAGCATCAATGTTTTACCAAATCCACTACCACATGGTTAACATCAGCCCTCCGCCATGTTTCCAGCACGCCACACATATCTCCAACAGAATCGACCATCCACTTAAATATACCAACACAATAATTCCAACCATCAATGCATATAAATATGCATTCTACCCCAGAGCAGCATCCATATGGAACAGACTACCACCATCTGCTGTTCTACACATCACGCCATCACTGCCAGCCTTCCTGTGTGTCGCCATGCCAGCCATCAGGGAAATGCAACCCTTGCATGGCGTCCACATCCTTTAAAGCTACAAAATTATGTATATAGTGCACCACTTGTTTTTATTCGCGCTTTTGTTTGTTTTTTGTTGGTTTTCATTGTTTTTCTTTCTCTAATTTGAACAACCTTCTACACAATTTTTTCCCTTTTTGTTCGACTGCCCTGACGTTACGCACTACACAAATCCCAGTTTAGCTGTGAACAGCTGTAAAGGGATTACTACATCAAGCATCAAGCATCAAGCACCCGCCATTACGGTCGAATGTCAACAACTATGCAACATGCGTTCACGTGATCACGTACCACGTGAGCACGCATTTCCGTCTCATTAGTAGTCGGATTTTAGCCACGCCTACAACTGCTTTCGAAAGCGACTCGCAGTCGATGTTTACAAAGTGATATGTGCACTTATCATAAACATTTTATAAAACAAAATGGTTCATTAAAACAGCTTTGGGCAGTCAGTACGACATAATAGATATAATTTATACTGTATAACAGGATTTTGCAATAAATTCGAGAAAGAACATTTGAAGTGGGTGATCTAGTGTATATCCGTAACTGTGGGACAATTGTGGGGCAAGGTAAGAAATTTCTCCCGATATAGAAGCGGGCATTTGTAATTACGAAAGAATTGTCGCGTTTCTTATACCGTATCGCGGGCGGTAAGCGGGAATACGTGAAACACCATGACAAGCTTCGGGTATGCGAGGACCATGACATCCCCCCATGGATAAGACGGAAGCGACAGGTAATCTTCAACTTGGATATTCGGCCTCCCACTGAGACCTCGACCATTGACGATCCGCTAGACGGGGTTAGGTCATTATTCAACTCTAAACAACCAGTAATTAAGCGAGGAATGGAGATGACCACCACACAAGGGGAAATCCCGCGAACTACCCGTGGGGGTCGACCTATCAATCGATCCCGTAGGTATGACAACTAACTGTAATTGCAACAATTATGTTGCAGATGGATGACACCGACACCGATGGCACCACCAGCCCTATCAGCAACTGGAGGCCCAGAAACCCCACTGAGGACCCCACTGTAAAGAAGTCCAGTGTATATTTTAATTTGCACTCTATTTAACTGGGCTATTCTGAATAAAGATATTTACGTGGGACAAGGCTCCTTGTTAATGCATAGGAGTTACCAACTCGGAATCATGACTCGTTTGCTGTAAGTAGGTAACCAGGCAGATATAAGTTTGTACCAGAGCTTTGTATTCAGCCAACAAATATATATACTCCATATAATACATATATATATATATATATTTATATATATATATATATTTATTTATTTATATATACAATGTGTAAATTATGTGCATTAACCTATATAATTATAATACATAACTCAACCTCAACAGCAAAGGTGGCGGAACCCACCCTACACATGACAACCAGACGTGTTTAAAGATTATGATCTGCCGTAATACGGGGAAAGCGTCACAGCGCCCCAAAACCCCTTGTATACATTAGTGCATCACGCTGACACTAGGAGTGTGCATTGCAATTAACTAAGATAGGTCATAAAGATTATAAAGTATGCATTTCTGCCAAAATCACAAAATTGATTGAACATCACCTAGACAGCTATTTTGGCTCATGTTCGGAATAGACCCGTGGGACGTAATACCCGATTATGGCGGGTCAGATATAATACTCGCACACCACCGCCACTCATACGCACCGTTTGCACATGAGTACGATCAGTGGCGACGGGCAGTAGGCCAAAAGCACCACCTCTACTCGTACACAACATATGCACAGGGGTAGCCCCAGTGGCGACGGACAGTAGTCCTGTCACACAACCCGCTGTGGAGGCGGCCCAAGACTTCTCATTCCCCACCTTCCGTCTCCTCTGATGATGAACGTAAAATGGTGGCGGACAGCAGTCCTCAGTTATTATCACCAGCGCCCTTATAACAGAAATCCTTTCACGGCGGAGGGGGGAGAGCCTGTTTTCTGGTGGTGCGGTGCAACATGCGTCGTTAACTGCCGAAACGGCCCCATCCAGAAAGAGAAGAGAGGTACAAGCTGGGCTGCGGCAGTGCATCGTAACGCAACCAGCGATTATATGCGACTCCATGTCGAGGCAGCCCACCTTTTACCACAATTTCCATCCTGATAACGCTTGCTGGCTGTGTGAGCGACAGTTTGGCGCCCTGCCTCCCCTGCGGGCTCATATGGCCGAGCATTTTGTGGAGGATAGGCAGAAAGGGGAGTTTGCTCCACATTTTGCTAGATGGGCGTACTCCATGATCGAACTCCTCGAGAGTACGCGGAGAATGGCCCTCATCCACACCTTTGAGGAGCTGGTCGTACTCTTTAGGAAGAGAGGGTGGTTACTCAAAACAGAGTTCCCGATCTACCATGGCCATGCATTATCCGAAGTAGCCGAGATGATGGGCCGACCCATTGCTGCCGTCGACATTCGGCTGAGTCCACCCGACCACCCGGTGGCGCTCCTCAGTTGGGACAGCATGGGAAGGATGTTGGCGGAGCTGCCACCCCACAAGCAGGACACTTTCAGGGAATGGCTAGTCCCGTCTGCCACATTCCATGTGACTCACCTCGTAAAAGAGTCCGCCATAGACGCCCACTGCCATCTACAACTACTACAGACTAGGAAGATGAAGGCAAGGGAACACCAGGCGATAGGGACCCAGGAGATAACTGCTATCCCATTTGACTTCACCAAAGAGCCTGTCCCAGTGTGGGAAACATGCAGCCTTCTCCCACTGGCGCGTAGGTAGCACGGTCAAACTCATCGCAGTGGTGGGTGGGTAACCACGTGTTTCCAGATGACTGGCTGCGACCTTACGGTGTTCACCCTCGACTGGCAAAGTCGCTTGACAGGGATGCATCAGACAGGGTGTAGGTCACGATAATGCGGCCTTGATTACATGGAGCCACCACATTCACTTCCCAGCTGTTTGAGAAGCATATTGCCCTGGCTAAGAAGTTGGAGGAACGCACGTGTTCCATTCTCGCGCGTTATGTATGAGGCACTGGCGATATTGTGGAAGAACACACACCAGCGCCAACTGATACATGTGCACTGCTTCAGGTGTAGTCTGGCAGACTACAGACAGTAGGTACTGCAATTTACGAACATTGTGTTCGAAATCACCTATAAGTCGGTGTCCGCACCAGGGTTTGGCGAATTGGCACGACAGATCAATCTATACCGGCTGGTGCTGGAAATAGACGCCCCTTGTTGTCACCACGGGGTCATAACCACGGACACCCGCACGAGTTGGTGCATTACGCACGGTCTATTGCAGCACTGCGCAATCTGCCAAGCTGGGTAGTGCTTCGCGTGGCCACCCTCAGTGCACAGGCGTTTTACAAGGTGTAGAATGAGTAATGAGCTGCACGTTGCATTTTTTAACGATTGTCAAATTCATTAGGTTTGTTAAATTGACTAGGTTTGTTAGATTGAGTAGTTGGTCACTTATTACTTATATATTTATATAAATGTTTAAATGGCATTCAGGTTGGGTGCTTTAAAAGGGGGGTATATCGTAGGCGATCATACGACACCACTGCACATCATCACCCATCCTTTACCCCTTTCACACACACACACACACACACACACACACACACACACACACACACACACACACACACACACACACACACACACACACACACACACACACACACACACACACACACACACACACACACACACACACACACACACACACACACACACACACACACACACACACACACACACACACACACACACACACACACACACACACACACACACACACACACACACACACACACAGAGACAGACAGACACACACACACACACACACACACACACACAGACACACGCACACGCACACACACACACACACACACACACACACACACACACACACACACACACACACACACACACACACACACACACACACACACACACACACACACACACCACTGCACATCATTTACCCAGCCCTGTATATAAACTCCAACCCCATCCACACCGAGGGCGCCACTCTGATCCACCCGATAGACATCTGCGTCGTCCACAACCGATGTCCTAGCTGTACTGTCCCGGATCAACGTGACGGCTACACGTATATCAACCTTGCGTTTCGTACACCGAACGTGAAGTGTGAGCCACGTAAGTGACACTTACATTACCCGTTCGCTCTTTACCACAGATGAATAAACGCGCTTGTATATTATTTAAAAAATATCGTTTTATTCATGCCCCGAATCATTAACCCAAGCCAGGGGCTACTGGCTATATCAGTAGCCCGTGGTTACTGATATAGTCATGATTAGATTTCGGCATTTTGGAACCATTCCATGGGTTTTATTTTGTAGTTTGGGTATATTTGATTCCTGCGCACACCAATAAATCGCTGCTTAATGTGTGTATGCTTTTCTGCATCTTCGAATTCCAGAGAAAACCGCCATAATTGGCGTGACATGGTAGTGTTTTTCGTTTCCAGTAACCAATTACTGGATTCGTTGCGAGTAGGTTTCTGTATTATACAAAGATCATAGATCAATACAACATACAACAACATCTGGTTTCGATGGTACACTAACCTGCAAACAAATACAAATGCAACACCGATGGGCTGTGATGTCACTAGTGAGCTTCCTCACGGCACTGGATCAACGTGACCTGAATAGCGAGGTGATTATATTATTTGATATAATGTCCTGTACTTTATTCATACGGAAATAACTTATCCTAGGGTGATCACAATTGCGAGGTGGCTGCATTACCGAGGTTACATTTCCATAAACATATATGCCACATCTGTTCAGTTGAATAGCATTGGATAGCCGATCTGTAACACTCCTATTCGGATCGATTTTCCTCAACAATGTCAAAAGAATGTAACTTTCGATTCCTAAAAGTGTCTCATTGAACATTGAACGTTTGTGTGTTGCTGACAAGAAAATGCGTCCGTTTTCCCGATATTTTCATGTTACGCTCATCAATAGTAACACAGGATACGGTCGTGTTCCTACCAAAACCCAGTAAATAAATATTGTACATGTGAAATTGTGGTATGTTTGCGTAAAGTGATATTACACTAAGTACTATCGAAAAATATCAAAAAGTGATTGTGAACATACATTGCATGCTTTTCTAGAAATATGGGGTCCTGCCGCCGGACTATACTGGAAATATCTGCGTTTAAAAAACTGGATTAATAATTTTAAGAGAAAAAATAAATATTATGTTCCTGTACGGCCAAACAACTAGTTTTAGAGCTACATTGTTTAGTTTTGATTAACAAGTTATTCCAGTGGCATATACCTGTATACAGGAACGAAACCACGTGATCCACGAGAGACAACGCCCTGTTTACACGAAACTACAGACCGTAATCATAATAAACCCGTCTACATTGTCTAGAGCGGATGATCCGTTGACCACCAGCGAGATGGTTGCGCGACAACGACGATTAGACTTACCAAGAGCCAACACAAGTGTCTCTGATGACGACCCACGTGTCTCCTGTCAGCGAGACGACCTTGTTACGATGTCAAGGTGACATTGCCAGCAGGATAAACGTCACGTGAATCACGCAACATCAGTCGTCTGTTGGAAAGTTGATCAGGACTATCCGAAGTAATATAAATGATGGTTTTGTACGAGTATAAAACTCAAAAGTTGTGAAATGTTGTTGAGTGGATTAGAGCCTTCAAAATGTTCAAGATACTGAACCGTTTAGTTAAATGGGCAAGTTATACGCAGTTAAACGGCTTTGGCGTGGATATCATTTTCATTTTGTTTTGAGAAAGATGATTTCGGCCAGATTTGACTATGATTACACATACATTAACTATTCAGATGCATGCAACGATATTAAGATTTGCATATAATATTCAACATTGGAATATCAATTATCATTTGTGTTTCGCATGACACCGGTTAATGTATATCTACGTGAACATAATTCTTCCAAATTAGTCATTCATCATAGCGCAAACATGTTTACACATTATTTGCCAACGTTTATTAGACATCTGGTGACATTAATTGTGCACATCCATTGAAGTATGCGTTAATGGCGTGCCATTGAATGAAATAAGATACATGTGTCAAGATTTCGACCATATGTGTGTGTGTGTGTGTGTGTGTGTGTGTGTGTGTGTGTGTGTGTGTGTGTGTGTGTGTGTGTGTGTGTGTGTGTGTGTGTGTGTGTGTGTGTGTGTGTGTGTGTGTGTGTGTGTGTGTGTGTGTGTGTGTGTGTGAGTGAGTGAGTCTTGAGTCTGAGTGTGTGTGTGTGTGTGTGAGTGCGTGCGTGCGTGTGTATGTGTGTGTGTGAGTGTGTGTGTGTGTGTGTGTGTGTGTGTGTGTGTGTGTGTGTGTGTGTGTGTGTGTGTGTGTGTGTGTGTGTGTGTGTGTAGAGTGTACGTACACGTGTGCGAGAGCTTGCGTGCATGCATGTATGCCTGTATCTTCACAACGTGTACTCTCACCTACACGTGAACTCGCCTTGTACTCGCACTAATGAGACGCAATAGATCACGCTGAGATGCTCTCCTTACACTAAGTTATTATCAGGCAACACGAAGACGTGCCTTCTCATCATCTATGGTAGCGTCTGCGATATTAATATTACAGTATATCAGCTAACGCAATTAGCGCCTTGACCGTACGCCAAAGCTGAACGCGACCTAAAATTTCAAGTAAACCGACGTCCAATAAAACACCATTAGCTAAGCGCGCAGTGAGCGGTTTTACGATCGGCTCCAGCAGGTAATTGTTTTCTCATATGTAGTGATTTTCTGTGTGTTACTAACAGTAAAATGTATGCACGAAATATGTAGATATATAACATTGCATAAATGTGTAAAGGACCACTATTACCTGTATCGCAATCTAATCGATAATCGCAGGAAGGCAAACACGAACCACAATGCAATCATTCCGGCTCGTACGATTAGGTTAAGCAAACAATTTTGTTTTACTATATTTCATGTAAAGATTGATTTTGAAGCAAAAGTAAATTTAAATAATTAAAATGGAACAAAACAAATATTTGGTGCATAATTAACAAATTCCCTCTTTCAAGAATGCGTATCTAACGTTGCAAAACTTAACATCTGTAACTGATTGTTTTCCATTACTTCACCAAAGTACCCAGAATATGAATTTCTTGAATGTTGTGGGAGGATTCGCAAAACACATGTACACATTTTTAGAACTATGATATTTTGGAATCTGTGATTCCTTATGAGGCAACTGAAATACAAAAAAAACCTGTTTTGTTGCTTGATCTGAACAGTTGAAATATAAAATGGTTAAACGTTGTTTGTTTTTAAGTAAGTACGAACGGCGGGAACAGATTGCAAAAAAAACCGCCACTGCTGACACTGACACTGATTGACAGCTGGTAATCGCACTTTGCTCAATAATTTTTTCAATCAACTATCTGCATCTAGTCCAGTCGTAAATAGGCCAAAAATCTACGTTTTATATAAACCGCCAAATACAATGCTTAGGTTTCTGTTTAGAAATTTTTATTTTCGTAGTTGCACAAAAACGTGATAGCCAGCATTGCCACAGTGTACGTAATGTAACAAACGACTCAACTACATTTACGAAATAAATAATTAAGTTTAGGTTAATATACATAATACGCCCATATAACCATATGTGTGGGCTTAATAAACATTAGATAGACATGTGTTACAATTATGGTATGTAGGTGCGCTTAGCCATGCATACGCCTAAGCTAAGCATGTGGAGTCCAATAAACAAATATGTATTGTACTGTTATTGCGCCTCACTGTATCGATGCAGATGATAATAAGCAAGTCGTCTTTTTAAAGTCGTTAAACATGCATACATGTAATTTATAAGTGAACTTTCTTTATAAGCATGTTTTCATAAAAGGTGTAGCTATTACTCTGCATAGTTACATTTGAATTACCATAATTACTTATGTACGAAATAAGTCGGCGTATGTACTTACGCGAAATATCCATGTTGGCGTTCATATGCGAAGTCGAACTGCAGATCCCGCGTAAACCTCTGATTGGATTGCAAAAGCTGTGACGTAGAACTCAATTAGCTAATGGTTTCTACTAACAAACTTGATCACGCGGGCCCATTAATTGCTGTCGGCAAGTTAATGAGAACGCCACCTCGTTGGCTGTCCGGACAATCAACTGGATATAAATGTCACGTTTCTTGCTTGATTAGCTAGCTGAGAACCAGCAGTCACCCATTCCTCTGCATTTCGACTTCAACACAAAATTAAATGTCTATGATTACTGTGAGCATACAAGAAAGTTGTTCGTTTCTGTGGTCGTTATGTGGGTGTGAACTACCTCTGGGATCAATACATCACGTATCCGATGACCAGCTGTGATGTGTGTGCGTACGTGTGTGTGTGTATGTGTGTGTGTGTGTGTTGTGTGTGTGTGTGTGTGTGTGTGTGTGTGTGTGTGTGTGTGTGTGTGTGTGTGTGTGTGTGTGTGTGTGTGTGTGTGTGTGTGTGTGTGTGTGTGTGTGTGTGTGTGCGTATGTTTTCGTGTATGCATGTGTGCATGCGTGTTTGTTTGTTTGTTTGTTTGTGTAGTATATATGTGTTGACGCGCCTTTTCCATAGTTACTCATGCTACATTGCCAAACATAGTTACTAATATTGGAAAGAAACCACTCGCTCTTTGCCTAATGGCAGACGTTCCAGTATGTGTGAGAGGCCTATCCATCTGCACCAGTTGGGTACCATGTATACTGGGGTTATCTTATTAAATTTATATTATTAGTATTATTAATGTACGTAGACAAAATAGAAAACGTAACTTACTGACATAAAATCATCTTAACAACATACGCACGTACAGGCGCATACGCACACACATACACACACACACACGCACGCACGCACACGCACACGCACACGCACACACACACATTCATCGCATTCACACATGCGGTTTGGTGTGCTATTGCGTATTTTGTCTTGAAACATGTTAACTTTCTTGTTTAATTGACCATTAAAAACGTCTGCCGGGATGTCGTAAACACAAAAGAAGTTGTTAACAAGTTGTTATTGTGCAACATTCTGATAGTTGATTGTGGCTGATGGAGTTTATGAGCGGCATGATGTTTATTTTAGTGTGTTCATGAAAACCATGCCAGGAAGCCAATCCATATTTACTCAGCGTAAACTCTGGCACTGCGGATCTCAACAAGACATCTGAGCCGACGGAAACGGAGCACATTGTGTGTAGGGAAATGTTTTATTTAGATATCGTTCTGACGATGCAGTTGGCGCATGGACGTTCACGTTTACTTACCTCAAGGTTACTCTAATCCATTGTTCCAAAAGCATGTTATCACAATCGACATAAACGACTTTACATACGTGACCGCGTTTTTAGGGACGATACATTACCTATGTTGTAGTTGTAGCGAGGCGCCGATGTCCATTCGCTCCTTTCTATACATACTCGCTTCATAGCATCGTTGGCCTCTCAACTACCTCTCATGGGTTGTTGTTCCATGGGCTCTGTATGTATATATATATATATATATATATATATATATATGTATACACACACACACACACACACACACACACACACACACACACACACACACACACACACACACACACACACACACACACACACACACACACACACACACACACACACACACACACATACACACACACACACACACACACACACACACACACACATATATATATGTGTGTGTGAGTGTGTGTTTGTGTGTGTGTGTGTGTGTGTGTATGTGTGTGTTTGTGTTTGTGTGTGTGTGTGTGTGTGTGTGTGTGTGTGTGTGTGTGTGTGTGTGTGTGTGTGTGTGTGTGTGTGTGTGTGTGTGTGGGCCTACGTTAGCATCTGGTCCCACTTATACTACTGACCCGACCTACTGATCAATGCAATTAATTAACTTGAAACAATTGGTCAACGTTGTGATGACCTGGGATGATATTACCAGATGTATGTAGCACTTAGTCCACTACGAAGCAACACGAATATTAATTAACAATTCTACACTATCGATGGACCTGAACCTCACATTATTCCCTACCTTCGTCATTGTAAACAAACAACGAGTATCTTCGAGCGGGTTATTGTGTGTATGTAACGGTACTGTTTTTTTTTAACATTTGGAAAATATCACCATCACGACTGTCATCTTTCAAGGCGTCCCCTCAGGTGACGGGCGTTTTGTTACTATTTTGAATCAAAAATGTCAATGGTAGGCACAATATGAAGAACATAAAAAGAAAGGTGAAACGATAACAACCAGATGTTTAGCTCGAGAAAAAGAAAAGGATCAACAACCGTTGGACACAAGTCGGCGATAACTGACCATGCGGACAGCAACAACTGTGTCATAAACTGGGAGGGTGACAGAGTAGTGGACATAGAGACTGGTGTACACGATGGATTAAGGAGGCCATCTGGAGCAGAAAGACAACACCAACGACGAAGGGGTTAGGACACTGTTAGACTTCCTGCTTGGTTACGGAAAAAAGTGCAGTATATTTTTGATAAATGACTTTTTACAATATTCACTTGCTCTGACATAAGTGCATTTGAGTAGTCAGATTGCTAGATGTGATTGTAGAAGCTGTTGACAGTAAAATGGTGTCTTTTTAGCTGAATTTACTTAGCGGAAGGGTATCTGGCAGCAATTTGGCTAGTTGACACTTTAGCCGGTTTACTGCCTGCATTCATTTGTAAATATTGACGGGTGTCATACATACAGGCATTTTGCAAGAGCTAGAGATATTAGATTTTGACTAAACTCGACCAGCATGTTAATGAGATGATAATAACAGCATGTGAGAAGTTTAAGAAACTTTATAGGTCACGTTTTCTTATAATCACACACAACATTAACATGGTCGACAATGGGAAAACTGACAGTGTGCTGACCCCTGAACATAAACGAGGGGATGCTGACCGAGTCACGTGTGGGACAACCTGCTCGCCACACCATCTGGCGAGCAGAGAAAGAACAGTTCCTGGTGAAGGTCGCCGAACGCTTGATGAAGATCGCCGAAAGTCGATGTGAGTCGACTTCTAAGTTGTGTATTAAGAAAAAATAATTATTTAGGTAGCCACAATATTTGGTATTGTATATGGTGTAGCATTGCATAATTATTAGTCAAATGCAATGTAGTGAAGTTTTAAACGTTTAACAATAGCTAAGACGATTTGTGTTAAATTCTTTTAAAAATAATACTGTATGTTGCACATTAACACCCATTTATGTTGTGGACATTGACTCAAATGCATTCAATCTGTAATGAGGTGAAATTGCAACTTGGCGTTGTATGGAGTATAACATCATGCAGTCTTCTTCCCATATTGTTCTGTTAACGTAATTACATATGCTTCTGCTTTCATTTTTATGTGTATGTATTGTAAAGAGTTAATAATAAATTGAATTGGATTAAACTCGTATATGAACGATAGACGTAAGACGATCGATTGTCTTTAAGCAATCAGCTACAGACGGCGAGTGGTACTCGAGAACGCAAAACGGACCTTTTCAACACATAGACGTCAAACCAGCGAGGGGGCGTAGGGACAGAGCCCCCAGTAATTTGAGGTAGGGGCTAGATATAGGATTTGTAATATCCTGCGTATTATGTTAGACGAATTAAGAACGGCTCTCGTTTTATAAATGTTGTATGCGGCCGTTAGCCACCAGTACTCGATTGTCTTCGTGAGTGGTGTCTGTATAACCACTAAATATAACAGTTGGCGACGAGGATAAATGTAAGGATCAAGGTGGTCTCATTCTACGTGGCAATACCGATCAATGTTAGTCACATTCCGGGCTTTGATCCGCACACCGAACCATCAACAACGGCGGAAAGATGGCAAAAATGGTTGCGCAATTTCGAGCGCATGGCGAGTGCAGTTGGGAGCACTAACGACGAGCAGAAACGGGACCTGTTGTTGCACACAGCCGGTGAAGCGGTACATCTTCGACACATTAGGAGACACAGGTACGACATACACCCAGGCAAAAACCAAGCTAACCGAACATTTTACGCTGAAAGCGAACGTACCATTTAATGTGCACATATTTAAACGAGCAGAACAACGGGAAGATGAAACCGTTGGACAGTTTGTGACTTACGGTCTCGTGTGACTACGGTGACAAAGTGAACGAATACTTCCGAGATCAGGTCATCGACACATGCCGTTCAGAACAATTACGTATAAAACTGCTAGCACAAAGTGAAGATCTGACGTTAGACCGGACGCTTGAAGTGGCACAAACGCACGAGTCATCGGCACGCCAATCCAAGGAAATTGCTCACGGCAATGCCGACGCAGTAATATATGCTGCATTCAACAGACCTTCAAAAGGGGAGGCCACAAAACGTGCAAGAAAGACAAGACAACAACAACAACAGAAACATTGTGTGCGATGTACACGACACGGTCTAAACGCCCACAATGGAGATGAGTGCAGATGCACCGCAGAAATAAAAGACAATATCCTGGTAACAGGCCCGTCCGGTATGTGTCCGAACCGGTTGAACCAAGTGACTATAGTGCTGATGACTATGCAGTTACCATAACGCAACATCCCGGCATGGTAACTATGATCATTGTAGAAGAACC
The DNA here is from genome assembly GCA_963995525.1 of Escarpia spicata. Lineage (NCBI taxonomy): Eukaryota > Metazoa > Annelida > Polychaeta > Sabellida > Siboglinidae > Escarpia > Escarpia spicata. The sequence continues at coordinate 30,525,756 of OZ023213.1, forward strand.
AGTTGACATGACCATTAATCCAGGAGCATCGTGCAATATCATAAACTCATCTGTGGCTGCAAGACTTCGTCAGCGAGGCGAACTGTTTGAACCATGCCGTCGCAGCATACATCCATACGGATCAGCCCCAGCACTGTTGTAGCATGTCATTTCGCTACATCCGATGTACGCATTGGCAACAAATCAACAAGTGCAGAATTTCTGGTTATTCCCAGAAATTCATCTCCACTTCTGGGTAAATCAACAGCAGAGAAACTTGGTGCCTTGGAGTTGGGAATAAACTTCGTACACAGTGAGAAATCGGCTGTTGACAAGATCATTGCACAGTATCCCGGCATAGCCACAGGAATCGGTCGTCTCAAGAATGTAACCGTCAGCTGCACATTGACGAATCGATAACACATGTTGCTTGCGCACAGCCGAGTACCCTTCCATCTTAAAGATAAGGTCGCGAAGGAAAGATGTTATCGAACGGGAAGATGTTATCGAAAAGGTCACGGGACCTACCGACTGGGTGTGAAGGATAATTCAAACCGGCACTGCATGGAACCTCTAAACATGGCAACGCTTCCGAGAGGCTTCCGATGAAGTAGCCGAAGACAATCCAGTGACGGATAATGAAGAGAAGATGGCAGAAGAGACATAGATGGCCGTAACCCCAGAGGCACCATCTTCGGAACGAGATAATAAAAAATATTATAGAAATAACACCGTCCGTGGTGGCCGAAGGACTACGAAGATCGACACGGACCCGACCTATTCAGCGTCTGTTAGAGCAGATGTGACTAGGCAACAGCGAGTGTGACTGGGACTGTAATTTGTGTTTCAAGTCAAACGATTAATTGAAGAAATATCAAAGGGTGTAGGCGGATCGCTGCCCTATTGAGATTAATGACATGTCATGAGAGAGACGATAGGGTTTGAGTGGACACACTATCATTTAATTGGACAAATTAGTGCGTGATTGGACACGCTAGTGATTGAAGAAACACTCCAGTTTTTGGTTGGAGAAACATTCAATTGTAGGCCTAAACGACGTTTTGCATGAACCCGCTATTGTATGATTGAACGTTATCCTAATATATACATCAGGCATATGTGCGTATATTTAGACAGTGGCAATTCGATTTGTAATTCCAGGTGAGGGGGGATGTAATATCCTGCGTATTCAATGGTTTTACATGTTGTAAAGCACCACGAACAATTTATAATTGGATCTGGCGCTATATTAAATAACATATATTATTATTATTCCGTTAAACGAATTAAGAACCGCTCCCCTTTTAATAAATGTATGCGGCCATTAGCCACCAGTACTCGAGTGTATTCGTGACTGGTATATAATATAAAATATAATTGGATTAGCCCCCAATATTTAGAGCCTGGATGTGATTTTGGTGAGCCCCGGGGGGAGGAGTGCAAATCTAGGTTTGGGGGCGCCTGAAGGTGGTTTTTTTTAGCGAGGGGGGTGCAATTGGAGGTTTTTGATGAGCGAGCCTCAGCCCCCCCCCCCCCCCCAATGTCTACCACGTCCCGACGCCAGTGCAACGCAGTACCACGAGGACAACTGCGGCGTGACCAATGAGTTGGCCTCGTCACTTGACATGAACAGTATGGTTATGACGTGGATACGTGGTAGGCGTAACGATGCTGGCGTCCTTTACCGTTGATTCAGCAATAACAATGCTTATTATGACAATGATTCCGTGAGCTAGTAATGGGATAAATAATTAAAGGAATACGAACGGGTGTAAGAACTTGCGTGCACGCACAACAATCACAAGCACACGTGTACCAATTGATTGCGTGTTTGGACAAACACGTTAGCGGCGTCAGTCGTCCATGTGTTTGACCGATTTGCTCGGCGACGCTGCTTTGATTTGTAATTTGTGCTAGCAGACCTACGTCAATTTATCCGTTTCAGTGTCGTGCTAGACGGTACTGATTATAAACATGTTGCAGCCTCTCATCTCAACAGAAGGATGCAATTATGTGTCTTTCAACATGGCACTGACACTTTTAATCGACCTAGAAAGATCACGACTTTCGCGGAGAGCTATGGGAAGCATGCCGTGCTCTGGCCAGCTCAGATCCCGTGCCAGAGTCCAGTAGAACATCTTTGCGAAGCAAGTGTCGAGAAGGGTGACTCCAGGCTCGAGGCAAAAACAACCGTATTTCACACGGAGATGAAGAGGTGGCTGAAACAATATCCCAGCTACAACATCAATGCCAATTATTATCAACTGTCCAGAGAGTACCAGATGGTAAGGGTCTGAGGACACTGCAGACTCAGGCACCATATGCACACCAAACTATATATTGGAGAAACCGACACATATGTCCTTGTAGCAGGCTCCGATGAGAGTTAAATACTTCATGCGAGGTTGCCCAATACACCAGAATGAAAGGAAAGCAACCTGGCCCACAGAGACATCAGCTAAAGAACACATTTTTGGCCCTCTGAAAGTCCAGCGGCGTACAGCGACCTACATAACATAAACCAGAGTCTGAACGAACGCGGAAGAATGGGAAAGGGAAATTTCAGAGGAATTGTGGACGCTGAAAGAAGCAGAGGAAAACAAAGAGACCAAAAGCCTCAAGTACAAACAAAACAAAACCATTGATGTCCAACACGAAGTAATAAGCATTGCAGATGGCACCACAAGATAATGATAATGTCGTGTTACTGTTGCAATACATGTACTTGTACGACAGTGCACAACTATCGCGATAGTCTCGCGATATGAAAATATCATGGAACAAAAATTAGCCAGGAACGCAGTTTCAAAGATGAGTGACGTGGCTTTGAGACAGTTAGTTTACAATGGTGAATCCGTGAATGACGCTGATCAACGCCTGTTGATGTTAGGTCGATACATAAGTAAAATTACACAATTGACTTGTCACAACACATTTTCGAAGAGTACTATAGATAACATTCTGGCAGGCACACGCGGCAAACACTCATCAACCTCATCACCATCACCATGCTTCGGCATCATCACCATCATCAACACCTCAACCACTACCATCACCATCATCACCACCTCAACCACTACCATCACCATCATCACCACCTCAACCACTACCATCACCATCATCAACACCTCAACCACTACCATCACCATCACCAACACCTCAACCACTACCATCACCATCATCAACACCTCAACCACTACCATCACCATCGTCAACACCTCAACCACTACCATCACCATCATCAACACATCAACCACTACCATCACCATCATCAACACCTCAACCACTACCATCACCATCATCAACACCTAAACCACTACCATCACCATCATCAACACCTAAACCACTACCATCACCATCATCAACACCTCAACCACTATCATCACCATCATCACCACCTCAACCAACACCACTTCCACTACTACTACAACTAAATACACCAATACACAACCACCACTACTACCACCAAGATCATCACCGCTATCACGACCACCACAGCCATACCAACCCCCACCATAACCACCACGTCCACCACAACCACCACAACCAACATAACCACACCAACCACCACCACCACCATCACACCAACCACAACACCACGATCAACATAACTACACCAACCATCACCCCTACCACCATAACCACTACGACCACCACAACCAGCACAACCACACCAACCACACCAACCACCGCCACTACCACTATCATCACTACCACCACAACCACCATCTTTAACACCACCACCGCGACCACCATCATCCGTCAACATCTTCAATGCACTTATTTCTCACAGTTCAACAGCCGCCCTCACGTTAATATATTTTCATCACGACTCCTAACCGCATAAGCAAACATGTTTCTTTGATATTTGCATTTCTCAGAAACGCCAACGAAAATTACTCTGCATAATGTAATACACCATCGCTAATGACGTCATCCACCGAGATTGGTTTGGTCGAGCAGCTTCTCTTGGATGCACTGATCTACTGATTGGTAAACTAGTATGGCTACCCACCTACGGTTGTCGACACACATGTCGTATTCGCTACAGACGACACCTACTTTTCCTATCCAAATGCTATAAAATTAGCTACGAGGCACTTTTATCTATACGCAGTCAGCATACACCTGTTCACTGCCGACTCCTACAAGTCTAGATAGTTTCGACCACTTAGTTCCAATCCATGTTTTGTTTCCGGAGTTGAAATAAACATTGGAACACGGATGTTCTCCTTTGCGGCACCACATGTTTTGGAACTCAATCCCTGTTTTTTGTTTGGTCAGCTGATCATATAATAATATTTCGCCATCACGTGAAGGCTTACTTGTTTGGCCTTGCTTAATCTGCTTGCCGCCTTTTTGTAGTCATCCGTCGGTGGACAATGTCAACAGGGAGCAAAAGGCATTTTTTTTACTAGCATCTAGAAGAGTTACTAAAAATAACCATTAAAATAACAATCAATAATATTACGCTAGGAGTTTACTAGAATACCCTTGCTGAAAATACATAATTTAAATAGTACGGACAGTGCCATTGTGATAGAAAGCCTGACGTCACCAATGCCTACTCTTCCCAATTCGCCATTCGCCAACCTTAGAATATTACTCAAGTTTGCATCGTCGAATTTGTTTTGGCGCAGCAACTACTGAAAATGTTACGTTATGTCCACTGTTTGACATTGTACCAGATGGTACAAGACTTAGTGTAACTCTGAATCGAAGGGAAAACGGGAAACGAACACACGAACTGTCATACTTGTCTAGCAAACAGGGACATTCGACACGTCACCGCAGCGTCAGGGTTCTAGGCGCATATTGGTCAAGCATCGGGGACGTGTCTCAATATGTCAGCCGTCGGGAACTGTGAGATTTCATTAGGATCTCCCACTTTGAAAATAAATTCAGAGTAAACCACAGGCGTTATATTGTTGATTGAAGTAGCAAATGACTAGATTGCATTAACTCTTTTAGGCGTAAAGACCAATATAATTGCGTTTTGTTTCATTTTAACATTATATACTAAAATCAATTCGACACGACTTAAGTGTGGCATTTCTCATGCCAAGACAATCTGAAGAGAAGCACTTGCGTCACAGACAACTGCTTCGCCTTGGCAGAACACATCCACTGATGTTGTGGCCGCCTTAGTTATCTGAATGAGCAATTGTGGTTATATGTTAGATGACGTTACTTTACGAGAGCACATTCTGCAAAGGTTCTCGTGTTTACGACAAGGGAGAGCTTTTAATCTTTTCTCGGTCTGTGCGTGCGTGCGTGTGTGTGTCTGTCTGTCTGTCGGTCTGTCTGTCTGTCTGTCGGTCTGTCTGCCTGCCTGCCTGCCTGTCTGTCTGTGTCTGTGTCTGTGTCTGTGTTTGTGTGTCTGCCTGCTTGCCTGCCTGCTTGCCTGCCTGCTTGCCTGCCTGCTTGCCTGCCTGCTTGCCTGCCTGCTTGCCTGCCTGCTTGCCTGCCTGCCTGCCTGCCTGCCCTGCCTGCCTGCCTGCCTGCCGCCTGCCTGCCTGCCTGCCTGCCTGCCTGCCTACCCGCCCGCCCGCCCGCCTGCCCGCCTGCCCGCCTGCCCGCCTGCCCGCCTGCCCGCCTGCCCGCCTGCCCGCCTGCCCGCCTGCCCGCCTGCCCGCCTGCCCGCCTGTCCGCCTGTCCGTCTGCCCGCCTGCCCGCCTGCCCGCCTGCCCGCCTACCCGCCTGCCCGCCTGCCCGCCTGCCCGCCTGCCCGCCTGCCCGCCTGCCCGCCTGCCCGCCTGCCCGCCTGCCCGCCTGCCCGCCTGCCCGCCTGCCCGCCTGCCCGTCAGTCCGCCTGTCTGTCTGTGTGTCTGTCTGTGTGTCTGTGTGTCTGTCTGTGTGTCTGTCTGTCTGTCTGTCTGTCCTCCTGCCTGCCTGCCTGCCTGCCTGCCTGCCTGCCTGCCTGCCTGCCTGCCTGCCTGCGGCGGTCGGTCGGTCGGTCGGTCGGTCGGTCGGTCGGTCGGTCGGTCGGTCGGTCGGTCGGTCGGTCGGTCGGTCGGTCGGTCGGTCGGTCGGTCGGTCGGTCGGTCGGTCGGTCGGTCGGTCGATCGGTCGGTCAGATCATAATGTTGACATAACACCACAACTGTCCAATGAAAAACAATAACGTTAGATTACAATATGTTTTTCTAAATCAAGTACATCACCAATTGGTAGATCAGAGGCTAGTCTCAATATTAGTACGCTAACTATGGATTATTGCAAGTGCATCTCCTCACACAAGTATATATATACTCACCTCTTTCTATGTTCATTGGCTTCATTGGATGACTGGCCTCTGATTTATCAGTTAGCGCTGTATTAAAACACAAATTATTTGTTATTTACTTTTTTCAGTTGACGGATTGTGTGTTGATATATTCCTATTCCTTGGAAAGTGCCAATGTTGTATTATGCTCGATTTTCTGCGAATTACAATTTGTTTAATGTACAATAATGTCCAGAATTATCTATTTACTACCCGTTACGCCATCTGGCGTTTAGGGCAGCAACAAGTTCCTCCACCTCTGTCTGTGTCCGGCCATTCGCTGTATGGTGCCCCAGCTACGCCTCAGCTGTTCTCCTCCATGTTGTCTTTGGGCGCCTACGTTTCCGCTGCAAATGGAGTAATAGAAATGGAATGGAAGAACACCAGCCGTTTCTCTGAAGTTTTCAGCGGAAAAGAATTTAAGATAACAATGCCCTAATGGTGATAATAGTTTCCATTGATTTGTTGGTCCGTGTGTGGTTGTAAGCTAGTTATTTATAAACACTGCATTGGTCTTTGACAACACGATATTCGTACGCGATGAAATATGATAGTGAGCAAGTTCGTAGCACGTTGACATTCTCGTGCAAACGAGAACATTCGTCTTACCAGTGACAGTTCGTATGTGATTCTGTTCATCGATATGATATTTACTAATTGGAACAGCAGCTGTCCGCATAGTCATGACAGGTCAATGTTCTCTGAGTGCGCATGCGTGAGTGCATCCGTTTGTTTGGTGTGACTCGTGCATTTGTGTGTGTGTGTGTGTGTGTGTGTGTGTGTGTGTGTGTGTGTGTGTGTGTGTGTGGGTGTGTGTGTGTGTGTGTGTGTGTGTGAGAGAGAGAGAGAGAGAGAGAGAGAGAGAGAGAGAGAGAGAGAGAGAGAGAGAGAGAGAGAGAGAGAGAGAGAGAGAGAGAGAGAGAGAGAGAGAGAGAGAGAGAGAGAGAGAGAGAGAGAGAGAGAGAGAGAGAGATGAGGAGATGGAGTGCGTGCGTGCGTGCGTGCGTGCGTGCGTGCGTGCATGCGTTCGTGTGTGCATTTGTTGTGTATTTATATTTGTGACCCAGGGAAACCGTTGATGCATACTTACGTATATGGATGTTCTGGTGCACCTCCCCTCCCCCCTCTCTCTCACTCTCTCTCTATATATA
>OZ023213.1:30538150-30549771 GCA_963995525.1 Escarpia spicata
GTGTGTGTGTGTGTGTGTGTGTGTGTGTGTGTGTGTGTGTGTGTGTGTGTGTGTGTGTGTGTGTGTGTGTGTGTGTGTGTGTGTGAGTGTGTATGTGTGTATGTGTGTATGTGTGTATGTGTGTGTATGTATGTATGTATGTATGTATGTATGTATGTATGTATGTATGCATGTATGTATGTATGCATGTATGTATGTATGCATGCATGCATGTATTTTTGTGTGCATGCATGCATGCATGCATGTATGCATGCATGTATGTATGTATGTATGTATGTATGTATGTATGTATGTATGTATGTATGTATGTATGTATGTATGTATGTATGTATATGTGTGTGTGTGTGTGTGTGTGCGTGCGTGCGTGCGTGCGTGCGTGCGTGCGTGCGTGCATGCATGCATGCATGCATCCATGCATGTATGTATGTATGTATGTATGTATGTATGTATGTATGTATGTATGAATGTATGTATGTATGTATGTATGTATGTATGTATGTGTGTACGCAGTGCAACATGTGTGCGTGCGTAAGAATATCCAACTATATAAATTATAGGGTTTATAGTAGCTGAATATATTATCAACAAATGAAACCAAACAATCATCATAAACTATTATAGACGCGAATAATAATTTCACACACGGTGCCATATCATGTTTGGTGACCACGTGTTCATGCACCTATTGCTCGTTCGCAAGGTGCAAAGGTTGAACAATCTTAAGATCGGCCATAGATCTCATGACCAAACATAGCTCTTATTGTGTGGCATATACGAAGAGACGTTAGGGGGTCACTTCGATAATGTCAACAAATTGCTAACATTATGTCTTTAATGCTTGCCTGGCCGCCTGGACATAGAGTGACCCCGTTCACGCAAACATTTTCAACTCTATTTGGTCAGTGACAATATCGGATCAAGTGTCTTGTCGTTACGTTACTGATATCGTTCGCAATACTCTGCTTTAATACCGGCACTTTATTCCATAATCTAGTCCTTTGGTCAGCCGCTGTTATGCGACAATCAAGGTAAGGCACACGCGACTTGTCTAACTCGTTAAGACGTCAGTTATACATATGTATATGCACGATAACTGTTTGATTCCATGTCTTATAACAATTATTATGTTGGCCGACTTTGTTAAGGGGGTTGACGTGGAGAATCCATCTGAGGCACTAACACGTGCAATCAACATTTCGGATACAATATATAAAGTTAACATTACACATATGGTGGTTACAGTGCTCCAAATACTTGACAAGTGTGCTAGGTTCCATCAATTAGAATGCGGCAGGTGTAAACATATCGGTAGTGTATTTCTCTCTCGTTATCACTCGTGGTTGTTACTGTGACTTCTCGTTTGATCCACATCGTAGGTATCCTCCCCAGGTCGCATTGTCTTGGGCACACCTGTACCACTGCGTTGAGGTTTCCTCAGAATTAATATAGCTTTATTAGATCTTTAACTCTACGTTTGAGCGGCATCTGTGCCTGGTACCTTCCCACAGTTAAGAGAATATTCAGAATAGAGTTTATATTTAATCTATGTTGCTGTCATGATCAGTATGAGCCACGCGACCTTAGGGATTTGTCACGAAGTGGGAAGTGTGAGGTTTGTCCCCAAAACAGTAGGAATAGGGGACTGAGACAACTGCCACACTATAACTTGTCAATCGAAGGTGTGTTATACATATATATACATGCACACATACATATATATATATATATATAATAATTATATTTTTAAAATGCAATATCAACAGTATACACGTTATATGACCAATAATTAACAAAGACCATATGATGTTAAATATATTGGACGTCAGATCATGGTCGTTGTTATTGAGCAGACGCCGCTGCCAGAGCCGCTCATAGCACAAGCAACCCCTTCCAGTGAAGAAACGGGAAGTGACACACATCTCATAATGAAGACTCACTTGACCGTAAGTAGTACTACTAATGTTCTGTGCCGTCCTGTGTTAACTTAATTAAGTAATAATAGATGTGTAATTTAACTAAGATGCTATCGTGTGATAGCTATGCTCGATAGCATAGTATGATGGGTTTTTAGTTACGCACAAAATGCACAATATATGCACTGACGTCGGAACGTGATGAAAAAAAGTAAAAAATAAAGGTAAGTTCTTATACAGAGCAGTATCCAGTCCTCAGGACTGCTCAAAGCGCTTTATACTTTACTCCCTGGCAGACCTGTTTAATCGAACACCATCTCGACTTCTATGGGAAGCATCCAGCCACGCTGCAATTAATGCGCGAAGACTATTCGTACACAAATATCCACCAATGTCTATAGCCAGGTACTCAATCATACAGCTGAGTGAACTGAAGCAATGTAGAGTAAACGAACTTGCCCTAGGTTCGACATCGCCACACAGAATTCGAACTCGGGTTCTCTCAGTCGAGAGTCCGGAGCTATTACCGCTGCGTTGCTACGCTCTACTAATGTGGATATTGGGGGATAGTACATTTGCACCCCATTTGAGGCCCGCCAAAACACCCACTTTGAGGTTGGCCAAAAACCAAAAATTACCGCACAAGGTCCTCGAACACATATTGGGGGACTAATCCTATCTCCAGCCCCCACCTAATTTTTGGGGCTGGCCAAGCTCCCCCACCCCGATTTCGACGCATATGGTATGAGTTGGTACTCCTCATTTCGAATCCTTAGAAATATCATATGTTTGTGTATGCCGAATTATAGTATTGCTCTTAGACACGATAGCAATCAACATGCAAAATACGTAACTTTCTCCCATATATTCTCCATTATACTATTTATATTTGGTTCGGCAGGAATTGGGGGGGGGGGGTGTTTTGCAATTGAATCAAGGTTAGGCGATGTTTAGGCGTAGATTGATTGGCTAAGGGTGAAAATATTGAGAACAATTATCGTTAAAATTACATGATTTTACGTTTTTCTTCTGCATTTAATATCAATATGGTTTCCTCTACCAAGATGCATTGGGCACAAAATGTACTACTCCTGATTTAGAATCCACAGAAACAACTCATTGATGTAGAATGAGCAGTTAAGACATTACGACAGTTTCAATTGCTTTTGTTTAAAAGAAATGCACCGCACACACAAACAAACAACCCCCAAGGGGGTGATCTTCGTATACATGGACCAAACATTTTTTTTATGCGCAAAGCTATCAGGTGGTACTAAAAAATAAACATAACCCTGTGCTGGTTCTCCTCTCTGTTGTTTTCCGCCAACTGTTGGAGCATAACTTGCAGTTCTTCGGCTTTTTTCTGCACCGAAGAAGTTGAACTTCATCTTGCCACTATATCCATTGTTTTTTTCGCATACCGCATCCGCATACCGTTTCCAATCACGTGGACTCATAGCTTTGCACTGAACGTTGGCAATGTTCACAAACTATTGATATTGCCCTGTTAGTCTTTTAGGAATGTAGACGCCGGGTTTCCAGTACGTCTCCAAATGTACTTCATACTACAATGTCCCATTGCCAAACGTCTGATATTTCAAGAGTGCCAACATAGTTCGTTGAAAACAATGGTAGCGGTGATTGAGTGGTAGAGTGCCTAGTTTGATATTATAAATGGACTCCCGTCGTATATGGACCGGAAGTCGATTTACCATGGCGTGGTAAATGGATCTCCCTGTAAACAATATTTGTATTGTGTTGAATGAGTTAGAATTGGTCAATTGGTGTACGTGCTGTAAATAAAAGAACTGTTCAAAAATGTATCCAAACCTTACTGATATAAATCAATAATGATGCGCAATTTGTCTGCATTTGGTTTGACAACCTACGTTTTTGAGTCAGCATCCTAAGTGCTGCTTGAATTGTTGGCAAGATCTAAAATTGAATGAGAGGTAGGTTCGGCGATTGAGTGACGTTAACCCACTTTGTCCCCGTCAGTTAAAATTGCATTCTGAGTTAAACTACCAGTTTCAACTGTCGTGACGTGTACGTACCACGTGAACAATATTTCCTTAAAGGACTATACATGCTACAGTATATGTCACATTGGAATTTGATATGGTATTCGATAAATTATACTTTTATAAAATTACCGGTCGCCAGATCAGGCCAGCAGAACAATTATAAACGTATGGCACGCTGTTTGTTATTTTGCCCCCCCCCTAGATGTTTGGTATGTGCCCCAGTTCAGGGTTACAATAAGGTGAAATTACGCAGACGCGGCGACGAAAAATGTCAACAGCATCTCCCCTCCCCCCGTCTTTCTTCCTATGTCATGAATGATCCGACAGCGCAACGGTGGAGTCGTGCTGAAGGGGCCGGCTCAGACCGCCGAATAGTAATTTGCGTCGGCCGCCAGTAGGGTTTTTTGCCCCCCCCCCCCAGACTACTCTCTCTGCCCCTGCTTTAGTGTTCGACTTATTTTCCTGCAGGTATCGCTGCTGGTATTGATGCTGCTGGCGGTGGAATCACAAGGCAACTTGGCGCGAGAGAGTTGTTTCACTGGGTGCCGCAAAAAACACAGGGCGTGCATGGCAGGCTGCAAGGGTGAAAAACAAGTAACTTGTCTTTACGGTGGGATCTTGTGTCGGCGTTTCTGTAACGAAGTTATGATACGTTGCTTCAGCAAGTGTTGGAAGCTAAAGGGAGGAAAATCGAAATTCCAGTGGTTGAAATTCTCATAGTTGGTGCGCTATCACTGCCAGCGACAAACTAACTATGACATTAGTTAGATTACGATGCACGTGTGTGTGAACTGGTGCGTTTGTATGTCTTCTGTTGTTGTCTTTCTTTCGGAATCATTATGCAAAATGTGTCTTAGTATTTGTTGTTCCTGAAACGCGGCATAAACTGTTTCGGTTTGGTACAGAATTGGATTTGGATAACACATTAAGGGCCTCTCTACAAAAAAGGCTGACAGTTCGTTTTTAACTTTCCACGTAGTATTATTTCCTATTATTTCCTCGTTTGTGATCTCACATATAAGTTAGACACATCACTGGATTCGTATCGACGAGATCTTTCAAGATATGTATAATTCCGCAAGCAAAGGGGCCTAATTCCTGTTAGAATAGCCCAAAACAGCGAAAATAGGCTTTCCATTTTTAACACATTAACTTCAGATACCTCCGAAAAAATACTAAATATTGGAAATTTACATTTTAAAGTATCTGGTGCCAAGATAAACTATCTTATCGACGTAATGCACTATAGTATAGATCCGTAAGATACATAATTATACCCATTTTTTTTTATTTGCTAATTGGCTGTTTTTTACGTTTACGCCCGATTCCAAGCTTCCTCACCAATGTGCCACTGTAAGAAACTGTTTATTTTTTAAAGTTAACATTGGTAGTACAAACCGATATATATTCAATATGTTCATGTAGACATTATTTTATAACAGTTACTGTTATATTGTCTGTAAATTTGATGTTTTTGCAAATAAAAAAACAGCCAAACTGTAACTGGTTATGCCCGATACCAAGCTAAAATGTGGATTGAGACAAAAATAACAAACATAATTTTTTCCAAATGTATGGAAACATAAATAATAGTTTTAAAATATTACAGGTCAGAATTGTTTCCATTTAAATAAAACCTGTTGAGAAAAAATACAGCATTTCACAAAACGGGTACGCCCGGTACCAAGTTTTAGTTGTGTTTACCATGACGTGAAGGTATGTGACGTGGCGTTTTTTCTGAACAGGTTTTATTTAAATGGAAACAATTCTGACACGTTAAAAATGGCCAATTAGCAATTGAAAAAAATTAATTGGGTAGAATTGTGTATCTTATAGAATAATATTATAGTACGTTAAGTCGATCAGATAGTTTACACAGGCAACATTATTATTTTAACATTTTGAATTTCCAACATTTAGTATTTTTTTGGAGGTATCTGAAGTAAATTTTTAAAAATGGAAAGCCTATTTTGTTTGTTTCTGGGATATCCTAACAGAAATTATACCCATTTCCTTGCATTTTTCTATATGAAATTATATATATCCTGAAAGATCTCGTCGAAACGACTCCAATGGTATGTCTAACTTATACGTGAGATCACAAATGAGGAAATAATACAACGTAGAAAGTGAAAAACGAACTGTCAGACTTTTTGAGAGTGGCCCTTAAATGGGCTTTTAAGAGTAAACACGAATAACAACAGGTGATGCGAATATTTAAATACCATAAAAATTATGATATCAATAGTATTTAATTATATCTTTGTTTGTGGAATTAAAAATAATGAACGGTGTCTTAACTGTTTTCAACATGTATAGGCGTCGGAAGAGCCCTCTCTAGTATTCAGAGTGAGGATGAAGATATACACACACACACACACGCAGAATTGTATCAGGAAGATGGTTGTATTGGCGATGGATTTGGATATTGTGTCGCATGTAGCCTGCCAGCAGATCCGATTAGCTTTCTTTCAGTGTTAACATATGTGATGATGTCGCAGCTTGTTTCCTTAGCTTCAACGATCGCATAATTTCGGGATTTAATGCACCCGATAATTCTGAGAGCTTCCTCATGCAATCTGATCCTCTGATATGTTCCATGCTGTGGTAACCTGAAGAAGCAAACACATGCTTGTTTCCTGTGGCTACTCCTGCCTCTCCTCTTGTTTCATTTAACGTTGTCCTCAGTTGAATGATGTCACTTGGCTTTGCAACTGCTACCTGATCACTACACAATCTACTTACCTTCGGTCTATGCGAGTATATACATTTTTGATCATATATATATATATATATATATAATCATTAAGAACCTCATATCCTATATCATTATTATCATAAATAATATATATACATATATATATATATATATATGGTAATTATAAACCTTCAATAACTCTGCAGATGTAACAGAACAACATACCGTTGCGTGGGCCAAAACCATCCAGTTACGTGATTTGTTCCGTATTGCGCTGCATAATCGAGGACGCACCAAACCGGCCGAATGCACACGACAGTAAAAGTCGGCACGCAATAGCGCAACGGTGTGCACACACGGTTCGCACTACAATATATAGTCGAGGCCTGGCGCGAATTGTTGTAAAATAAAAATATGTCGCATTTTCAAAACGTCGAAAATGCGCTCATGCTCTTAGTTCTAACCGAGGACGTCCTCGGTTTGGACCATGTCCACGGTTAGAAGGTGTGTATTCAAGTGTTTGTCCTCGGTTGTCATCATATACACTCACACTCACACACACACACACACACACACACACACACACACACACACACACACACACACACACACACACACACACACACACACACACACACACACACACACACACACACACACACACACACACACACACTCACACACACACACACACACACACACACAAACACACACACACACACACAAACACACACACACACACACTCACACGCACGCACGCACGCACGCACACACACCCACACACCACACACACGCACATACTCACACAAACACACACACACACACTTACACACACATACTCACACACACAAACAAACACACACACACTCACACACACACTCTCTCACGCACACACACTCACACACACACACACACTCACACACGCACCACACACCACACACCACACACCACACACCACACACCACACACCACACACCACACACCACACACCACACACCACACACCACACACCACACACCACACACACACACATACACTCACACACACACACACACACACACACACACACACACACACACACACACACACACACACACACACACACACACACACACACACACACACACACACACACACACACACACACACACACACACTCGCGCACACACACACACACACACACACACACACACACACACACACACACACACACACACACACACACACACACACACACACACACACACACACACACACACACACACACACACACACACACACATACACACACACATACTCACACCAATATAAATATACATGTTGTTCAATATTCCAACAACCATCTCTTTAGGAAGTATTCAAACATGTAATGGAGAAAATAACATACAGTCATCGAATATGAATACTTTTTTTAGAATTTAGATACTGTATTCGAAAACACATGCATTACTGTAAAACAACAGCACACGTGACACATATGCACAAGTTGTATTCTCTCTGTTTGATTTGTCTCATGAATATACACGCTTGGCCCAAACGCGAATATACTTCAGCATGCCGAAGCTATGCATGCAGTCACGTGATCACCAGCGTCATATCAGTCGTGGCGACCAAACGTTCTGTTTATTTATAACAGTTATTTACGCACGTTATATTAATGCCAGTGCACTGTGTGAAGCAGTATGCCTTGTAAGGGTAGCACTCCACTTGTCTACAGTCAGACCTACACCTCTCCAGCTCCTTCCTACATCCCGCCAGGCAGTCCCCCACGACGCTACCCAGGGTCGTCGGCGCAAACATCACAGCTAGCGCCACGAGCAGCCCAGCAACCTGCGGACAACGACACAGTCCATCACAGACGACTCACGCCAGTCGTCGGTTGGCGCCTTTCATACCGGCTGCTATTGATGGTGATAATAACAATGACACTATTTATTTGATGTAGTACAGATCACAGCCCTTTGCAGAGTAAAATAGAAAATATATTGAAATAATACATTGTATTAAGACAGTACATCATAGATGAAATTATGTACACCACACGCCACACGCCACACGCCACACGCCACACGCCACACGCCACACGCCACACGCCACACGCCACACGCCACACGCCACACGCCACACGCCACACGCCACACGCCACACGCCACACGCCATACACCACACACCACACTCCATGCACCACACACCACACACCACACACCACACACCACACACCACACACCCACACCACACCACACACCAGACACCACACACCACACAACACACACTACACACCACACACCACACACCACACACCACACACCACACACCACACACCACACACCACACAAGCAAGTTGACCAGGCTCGCTGTCGGAACTACATCATTGTTGTGAACCCAGAGAGTTGTCAAACTATGTTAAAAACAGCATTTCCAAAGTTCAAAGGTTCTTGTTTTTATCTTAACCGTCCAAATGTGGTTGAATCAGGTTTATATTCAAATGATAATTATCTATCTAATATAGCCGTGGGAAACGGAGATGCTTGCAGTGGTTGGCTGAACCCAAAAAATTTCGGGTATGTGTGACTGGAGTTTAGCCCCCAATATTTTGGCAAGGGGGTGCAGTTGAGGGTTTTTTGTGGGTCTCAAAGTCGGATGTTTTGGTGAGCTTAAATGTAGGTGCATTTTGAGGATTTTGGTAACCCTCAGCCCCTGTACCCAACATTTACCACCTTCCGACGCTGATAAATCTACGTATATCAACGTATTTTCAATCTGACAAGAAGTATTGACTCTACGTTCAAAGCGCTACCTTTTTTCGTTAAAGGTTTAAATCTAAACGTCCTACACCAGTTCGTTGGCGCTGGCGAGAGAAGACTTATATACTTACACGCTTCTGCATTCTCTTTGCCTTCTTGTTTCTGCCAGTCACTGAAACATCAGTCAACGTCGATTATTAAAATACAAAAGTATTGCTTACCATATATAGGTAACTGCAGGGACGATTCTCAACATGTTTTATCCCGTGTATGGAGACCAATTTTCACCACTTTTTGTTAAGGCAACGCATATATAGTATATCATCTTTGTATAGGTATGTTTCCTATTGTATCGCATATTAGAATGTATATTCTGCGATTTCCTTACTATTGTAGTATTGGTAAAATTAGTTGCAGCGAAGTAGTTGCCGAATTCAACCCACCCCAAGCGCAAACCCTCCTCGGTTTCCCTTACGCCCTCAACCACCGGGCACGTCCCAGGCATAAAAAAATACTGCGTGCAGAACATATCAAACACATAACGTTCCGCTAACTGTACAGTAATGTTATATTTACGATATGTAATTTGATGTTCCATACATAATGTTCCATAGAGGTAAACATGTTTTCTGTACCAATAGTTAAGATATAAACGCCGAAATGGTATAGTATGTTTTTTCAATTTGTTTTAGTTTGTCTGGAAATATATCAGTTATTATTGATTGATTAATAATTAGAGTGACTGTATTGCATATATCATCTTTTATTAATTTTAATAATTGTGTTGATATATCGTCTTTTCCACAACTTGATTTTGGAGGTAAACGATCAATCATAATAACAGTAGTTTCCATGTCAATTGGGTTAAAGCTGAAGGTATTTTGCAGGTAATCTTTGTTTGATTTACCTCCACAAGAACGTTGTTTTAGAGGTTAGAGTAGGACCAGTATTAGTAAAAAAAAACATGTTAAATCTGTTTGCAATAATGCATTTGTCGCTAATCATTTCCCCATCTGGGAATTTTCTTTCTTTTGACTTTTATGCAAGTCAGTTTTAAGTTTATGATACTGCTCTGTATTTACGGGAGTCTGTTTCATTCACGAATACAATTTGTTTCTAAACTTTATCGACATAATGATGCCCTTTGTAATCCACGGAGTTTTCATATGTTTATATTTGTTAAATTTAATTACTTTAATAGGTATAAATTTATTCATAGCCGCAGTAACAATTTCATCGAGGATATTGTAGTTTTCATTCGGATCGGGAAGCAATGTTAAGTTTAGAATAAATAATTGAGTTTATTTTTAAAATTTATTGAGTGAGTCAGGATTTAGTTGTTTTATTCCTATAACCCATGCTTCTGGGGACACATCGTTGCAGTGCATCTCTCGTGAACCTGTCTGTTCTTCGCTAACAAAATGATGACAAGATCGGCAGATATATTAAAAAACCGCTCGGGCCAACCGGTTCTACGACTTTGTGGAAGCTGAGGGCCCGACAGAAAATCCACGGGCCCCGGGCTCGCGGGCCCTCAGTTATGTCGAACCGTTGGTCACTAGTAGAGTGTCTGCTTTTCTGTAGTTTCTTTGCGTTGACAGAAGTGTATTGTGTTATAAAAGAATACAGAATACATTTCCTAGGAGACGGGCAGATACACACATAATTCCATGATTCATTGTGCAGAACACACTGGCCTGATACAACGGCGCGTACGGCACACACGACTAAATATGTGTCCCCCAGATTTCATTTACACCCCGTTACCAACAACCGTTACCAGATTCCACAGGTGTAGGATAGATCCGCCCATGGACAGGGTAAATAGCTGTACTCCGATGCGATCTCGTCCCTTATATACAATAATCCCTATATCAACTGTCAAAAACTGCATACCACAAGCGTAACTGTTGAACAATGAACTACAATTATTCAGTATAGTTTAGCCATTACCTGTGACACGTTGACAGTTACAGTCAGCATGTCATATTTTACATCGCATCGTTGCATAATTCTTCGGATTAAACTGAACTGCAAGTACAATATTTATAAAGTAGATAACGATCAAAATTATATTAAACAAATTTCATTTCTTTAATATGTATATTGGCAGTTAATGTGTTAGAACACGTTGCATTGTTCAACATGAGTTCTCGACATACATTATTAAGACTTTACACTTTTTATAAGGACGTATACTTATTACGCCATTCTTATCGTTACGTATACCTGCTACGCATCC
>OZ023213.1:30554971-30572471 GCA_963995525.1 Escarpia spicata
CGCTAACAAAATGATGACAAGATCGGCAGATATATTAAAAAACCGCTCGAGCCAACCGGTTCTGCGACTTGTGGAAGGCAGATACACACATAATTCCATGATTCATTGCCAAACACACTGGCCTGGCCCAACAGCGCGTAAGACACACACGGCTAAATATATGTGCCCCCAGATTTCATTAATACCCCGTTACCAACAACCGTTACCAGATTCCACAGGTGTAGGATGGATCCGCCCATGGGTAGGGTAAATAGCCATACTCCGATGCGATCTCGTTCCTTGTATACAATAATCCCTATATCAACTGACAAAAACTGCACACTACAAGCGTAACTATTGAACAATGACCTACAATTGTTTAATACAGTTTAGCCATTACCTGTGTACGTTGACAGTTACAGTCAGCATGTCAGCATGTCATATTTACATCACATCATGGCATAATTATTCGGATTAAACTGAACTGCAAGTACAATATGTATAAAGTAGATAACGATCAAATTATATTAAACAAATTTCATTTCTTTAATATGTATATTGGCAGTTAATGTGTTAGAACACGTTGCATTGTTCAACATGAGTTCTCGACATACATTATTAAGACATTACACTTTTATAAGGACGTATACTTATTACGCCATTCTTATCGTTAAGTATATCTGCTACGCATCCGCTGTCTTCTCTTCAAGGTACGGGAAAGGACAGTCCGCACAACACATTGACTGCCAATATACATATTAAAGAAATGAAATTTGTTTAATATAATTTGATCGTTATCTACTTTATAAATAGTGCACTTGCAGTTCAGTTTAATCCGAAGAATTATGCAACGATGCGATATAAATATGACATGCTGACTGTAACTGTCAACGTGTCACAGGTAATGGCTAAACTATACTGAATAATTGTAGTTCATTGTTCAACAGTTACGCTTGTAGTATGCAGTTTTTGACAGTTAATATAGGGATTATTGTATATAAGGGACGAGATCTCATCGGAGTTCGGCTATTTACCCTGTCCATGGGCGGATCCATCCTACACCTGTGGAATCTGGTAACGGTTGTTGGTAACGGGGTGTAAATTAAATCTGGGGTCACATATATTTAGCCGTGTGTGCCGTACGTGCCGTTGTATCAGGCCAGTGTGTTCTGCACAATGAATCATGGAATTATGTGTGTATCTGCCCGTCTCCTAGGAAATGTATGCTGTATTCTTTTATAACACAAGACACTTCGGTCAACGCAAAGAAACTACAAAAAAGCAACAAAATCCTGACTCACTCAATAAATTTTAAAAATAAACTCAATTATTTATGATAAACTTAACACAGCTTCCGATCCGAATGAAAACTACAATATCCTCGATTAAATTGTTACTGCAGCTATGAATAAATTTATACCTATTAAAGTAATTAAATTTAACAAATATAACCATAAGAAAACTCCGTGGATTACCAAGGGCATCATTATGTCCATAAAGTTTAGAAACAAATTGTATTCGTGAATGAAACAGACTCCCGTAAATACAGAGCAGTATCATAAACTTAAAACTGACTTACATAAAAGTCAAAAGAAAGAACAATTTCCAGATGTGTTCAAAGTCGATGGGGAAATGATTAGCGACAAATGCATTATTGCAAACAGATTTAACATGTTTGTTTTACTAATACTGGTCCTACTCTAACCTCTAAAACAACGTTCTTGTGGAGGTAAATCAATCAAAGATTACCTGCAAAACCGGATATTTTACACCTTCAGTTTTAACCCATTTGACATGGAAACTACTGTTATTATGATTGATCGTTTACCTCCAAAATCAAGTTGTGGAAAAGACGATATATCAACACGATTATTAAAATTGATAAAAGATGATATCTGCAATACAGTCACTCTAATTATTAATCAATCAATAATAACTTATATATTTCCAGACAAATTAAAACAAATTAAAAACACATACTATACCATTTCGGCGTTTATATCTTAACTGTTGGTACAGAAAACATGTTTACCTCTATGGAACATCATGTATGGAACATCAAATTACGTAACGTAAATATAACACTGCTGTAAAGTTAGCGGAACGTTATGTGTTTGCTGGGTTCTGCGCAGAGTATTTATTTTTATGCCTGGGACATGCCCGGTGGTTGAGGGCGTAAGGGAAACCGGGGAAGGTTTGCACTTGGGGTGGGTTTAATTCTGCAACTACTTCGCTACAACTAATTTTACCAATACTACAATAGTAAGGAAATCGCAGAATATACATTCTAATATGCGATACAATAGGAAATATACCTATACAAAGTTGATATACTATATATGCGTTGCCTTAACAAAAAGTGGTGAAAATTGGTCTCCATACGCGGGATAAAACATGTTGAGAATCATCCCTGCAGTTACCTGTATATGGTAAGCAATACTTTCGTATTTTAATAATCGACGTTGGCTGATGTTTCAGTGACTGGCAGAAACAAGAAGGCAAAGAGAATGCAGAAGCATGTAAGTATATAAGTCTTCTCTCGCCAGCGCCAACGAAGTGGTGTAGGATGTTTAGATTTAACACTTTTACGAAAAAAGGTAGCGCTTTGAACGTAGGGTCAAAACTTCTTGTCAGATTGAAAATACGTTGATATACGTAGATTTATTAGCGTAGGAACGTGGTAAATGTTGGGTATAGGGGCTGAGGGTCACCAAAATCCTCCAAATGCACCTTCATTTAGGCTCACCAAAACACCCGACTTTGAGACCCACAAAAAACCATAACTGCACCCCCTTGCCAAAATATTAGGGGCTAAACTCCAGCCAAACATACCCGAAATTTTGGGGGATCAGCCAACCACTGCAAGCTTCTCCTTTTCCAACGGCTATATTAGTAGATAATTATCATTTGAATATAAGCCTGATTGAACCACATTTGGACGGTTAAGATAAAAACAAGAAGCTTCTAACTTTGGAAATGCTTTTTTTAACATAGTTTGACAATGCTGTATTTCCGTAAGCGAGCCTGTTCAACTTGCTTGTGTGGTGTATGGTGTGTGGTGCGTGGTGCGTGGTGCGTGGTGCGTGGTGCGTGGTGCGTGGTGCGTGGTGCGTGGTGTGTGGTGCGTGGTGCGTGGTGCGTGGTGTGCTGTGAGCGGTGAGCGGTGTGCGGTGTGTGGTGTCTGGTGTACCGTGTGCGGTGTGCGGTGTGTGGAGTGTGGTGTGTGGTGTGTGGTGTGTGTGGTGTGTGTGGTGTGTGTGGTGTGTGTGGTGTGTGTGGTGTGTGTGGTGTGTGGTGTGGTGAGTGATGTGTGGTGTGGTGTGTGGTGTGGTGTGGTGTGTGGTGTGTGGTGTACATAATTTCATCTATGATATAACAAGTATTGTCTTAATAAAATGTATTATTTCAATATATTTTCTTTATTGCTCTGTAAAGGGCTGGGAACTGTACTATAATTATATAGTATCATTGTTACTATCATCATCAATAGCAGCCGGTATGAAAGGCGCCAACCAATAACTGACGTGAGTTGTCTGTGATGGACTGTGTCGTTGTCCGCAGGTTGCTGGGCTGCTCGTGGCGCTAGCTGTGATGTTTGCGCCGACGACCCTGGGTAGCGTCGTGGGGGACTGCCTGGCGGGATGTAGGAAGGAGCTGGAGAGGTGTAGGTCTGACTGTAGACAAGTGGAGTGCTACCCTTACAAGGCGTACTGCTTCACACAGTGCACTGGCATTAATATAACGTGCGTCAATAACTGTTATAAATAAACAGAACGTTTGGTTGCCACAACTGATATGACGCTGGTGATCACGTGACTGCATGCGTAGCTTCAGCATGCTGAAGTATATTCCCGTTTGGGCCAAGCGTGTATATTCATGAGACATTTCAAACAGAGAGAGTACAACTTGTGCAGATGTATCATGGGTGTTGTTGTTTTACAGTAATACATGTGTTTTCGAATACAGTATATAAATATTTAAAAAAGTATTCATATTCGATGACTGTATGTTATTTTCTCCATTACATGTTTGAATACTTCATAAAGAGATGGTTGTTGGAATATTGAACAACATGTATATTTATATTGGTGTGAGTATGTGTGTGTTTGTGTGTGTGTGCGTGAGTGTGTGTGGGTGTGAGTATGTGTGTGTGTGTGTGTGTGTGTGTGTGTGTGTGTGTGTGTGTGTGTGTGTGTGTGTGTGTGTGTGTGTGTGTGTGAGTGTGTGTTTGTTTGTTTGTTTGTGTATGTGAATGTGTGTGGTGTGTTTGTGTGTGTGTGTGTGTGTGGTGTGTGTGTGCGTGAGTGTGTGTGTGTGTGTGTGTGTATGTGTGTGTGTGTGTGTGTGTGTGTGTGTGTGTGTGTGTGTGTGTGTGTGTGTGTGTGTGTGTGTGTGTGAGTGTGTATGTGTGTGAGTGTGTTTGTTTGTATGTGTGAGGGTGTGTGGTGTGTGCGTGAGGGTGTGTGTGTGTGTGTGAGTATGTGTGTGTGTGGTGTGTGTGTGTGTGCGTGAGTGTATGTGTGTGCGTATGTGTGTGTGTGTGAGTGTGTGTGTTTGTTTTGTGCGTGAGGGTGTGTGGGGTGTGTGTGAGTGTGTATGTGTGTGTGTGTGGTGTGTGTGTGTGTGAGTGTGAGCGTGAGTGTGAGCGTGAGTGTGTGTGTGTGTGTGTGTGTGTGTGTGTGTGTGTGTGTGTGTGTGTGTGTGTGTGTGTGTGTGTGTGTGTGTGTGTGTGTGTGTGTGTGTGTGTGTGTGTGTGTGTGTGAATGTGTGTGTTTGTTTGTGTGTGTATGTGTGTGAGTGTATGTGTGTGTTTGTATGAGTATGTGCGTGTGAATGGTGTGTGTGTGTGCGTGCGCGCGTGAGTGCCTGCGTGTCAGTGTGTGTGTATGTGTATAAGTGTGTGTGTGCGTGTGTGTGTGTGGTGTGTGTGTGTGTTTGTGTGTGTGTGTGTGTGTGTGTGTGTGTGTGTGTGTGTGTGTGTGTGTGTGTGTGTGTGTGTGTGTGTGTGTGTGGTGTGTGATGTGTGGTGTGTGGTGTGTGTGCGTGAGTGTGTGTTTGCTTTTGTGCGTGAGGGTGTGTGGAGTGTGTGTGAGTGTGTGTGTGTGTGTGTGTGTGTGTGTGTGTGTGTGTGTGTGTGTGTGTGTGTGTGTGTGTGTGTGTGTGTGTGTGTGTGTGTGTGTGTGTGTGTGTGTGTGTGTGTGTGTGTGTGTGAGTGTGAGTGTGTGCTTGAATGTGTGTGTGGGTGTGTGAGTGAGTGTGTGTGTGTTTGTTTGTGTGTGTATGTGTGTGAGTGTATGTGTGTGTTTGTGTGAGTATGTGCGTGTGAGTGGTGTGTGTGTGTGCGTGCGTGCGTGCGTGAGTGCGTGCGTGTTAGTGTGTGTGTATGTGTATTAGTGTGTGTGTGCGTGTGTGTGTGTGTGGTGTGTGTGTTTGTGTGTGTGTGTGTGTGTGTGTGTGTGTGTGTGTGTGTGTGTGTGTGTGTGTGTGTGTGTGTGTGTGTGTGTGTGTGTGTGTGTGTGTGTGTGTGTGTGTGTGTGTATGTTTGAGTGTATATGATGACAACCGAGGACAAACACTTGAATACACACCTTCTAACCGTGGACATGGTCCAAACCGAGGACGTCCTCGGTTAGAACTAAGAGCATGAGCGCATTTTCGACGTTTTGAAAATGCGACATATTTTATTTTACAACAATTCGCATCATACCTCCAACATATATGGTAGTGCGAACCGTGTGTGCACACCGTTGCGCTATTGCATGCCGACTTTTACTGCCGTGTGCATTCGGCCGGTTTGGCGCGTCCTCGATTATGCAGCGCGATACGGAACAAATCACGTGACTGGACGATCATATGGCTTTGGCCCAAGCAACGGTATGTTATTCTGTTTTACAGAGTTATTGAAGGTTACTCATTTCCGTTTATATATATAGATATTATTTATTATATTAATGATATAGGATATGAGGTTTTTCTAATGATTATTTATATATATATAAATAATCGTTAGAAAAACCTCATATCCTATATCATTAATATATATATATATATATATATACATATATATATATACATATATATATATATATATATATATATATATATATATATATAGATATATATATATAGATAT
Organism: Escarpia spicata; assembly: GCA_963995525.1. Lineage (NCBI taxonomy): Eukaryota > Metazoa > Annelida > Polychaeta > Sabellida > Siboglinidae > Escarpia > Escarpia spicata. Next base: position 30,561,084 of record OZ023213.1, read on the forward strand.
ATATATATATATATAAGTGTATATACTCGCATAGACCGAAGGTAAGTAGATTGTGTAGTAATCAGGTAGCAGTTGCAAAGCCAAGTGACATCATTCAACAGAGGACAACGTTAAATTAAACAAGAGAAGAGGCAGGAGTAGCCACTGGAAACAAGCATGTGTTTGCTTCTTCAGGTTACCACAGCATGGAACATATCAGAGGATCAGATTGCATGAGGAAGCTCTCAGAATTATCTGGTGCGTTAAATCCCGAAATTATGCGATCGTTGAAGCTAAGGAAACAAGCTGCAACATCATCACAGATGTTAGGACTGAAAGAAAGCTAATCGGATCTGTTGGCAGGCTACATGCGACACAATATCCAAATCCATCGTCAATACAACCATCTTCCTGATACAGTTTTGCGTGTAGCTAAACAGTTGAACTTATTCCTGGATCTTGAGAAAGGCAACTTAGCCTCACAGCAAGGAAGGTCACTGGACAAAATGACTACAGAAGATGTTATTGAAGGTAATTTCGTTGTGGTAGCCATAATGGTGTATATATATATATATATATATATATATATATATATATATATATATATATATATATACAACATTGTTGATATTACAATAACAAGTTTGTCTGTGTTCTGTTGTTAAAGAAAGTTAATTGGAAAGATTGAAACATGACATAGCATGTATAGTTAATCATGTGTTAATTGTCGCGTTCTTTTGCATTAATGAATCGATACGTGTGACACTTTATGGAAATTTTGAAGATGGCGACTTGGACGAAGACACGGAAGAAGATAACGAAACATCCGAGACAAACCACGCTGAAGGTGACTTACGATAGAATAACTGAGAACAAATAGACTCAGTTCCAAACACATCGTGTTCTTTTAGTAGTTCTAAAGATCAATCAATATTTGATTTTGAAGACAAAACACTTAACCAAAAATCATGCGAATTGGAGATATAGCAATAATTAATTGTTCAGTTGTTAAAGAAAGTTAATTATAGTTATTAGTTTTACTATATTTATGTTTTATTATATCTTGAACATTTTCTCTCAATTGTAGTTTGTGTACAGCGCTTTGTGCATGTTAACGGAAATTGCGCTTGGTAATAAATAAATATTATTATTATCTATTAGAACAGTTGAAACTTAACATAGCGTGTACAATCAAGCATGTGTTAAACATTTTATTGACATTTGGTAGACGGCGACTTGGAAGACGACGTGGAAAAAAGATGACGAAACATTTGAGACAAGCCACGCTGAACGTGACTTACCATATCAATCATGAGATATCGGAAAGCAAATATACTTATTTTAAACATAGGTGATGCTTTTTTTGTGTTGAGAAAGATCGTTCAATATTTGAATTTCAAACAATTACAACTCTAATGATAACATTTATAGTATTCTCGTCATACTACTCAACTATTGTTCAGTTATTAATTGTGGTTTCCTGGAGTAACTGAAGCAATTAACTCAATTACGTTGATATATATCGTAGATCCATTAGACTATTATTTCCACATTAATGCACTTAGGTATACCCCAATTGGATTAATTAAAACTGTATATCACTTCGGGAAATTAAAAACCAAAGAAAAGAAAATCTTGCAGCAGAGAACAATTGCGGCTGTTACTAGCTTGAACAAAGTACTGCACTTCTGTGTTCCTATAAAATTGAAATTGTGAACGTGCAACGCCAACATCTAGTTCTTCAAACACGACGCTGGAAGAACATCAAAGATTATCTTAGGAATAATCGTTCGAAGCTTTTGAAGCTGTAGGGTAACCATTGTTTGAATTGTCGCTAATGTGTTTTATTATGTTAATATTAGTGTTTGCTAAACTGGTGTTGCGAGTCGTGAGCTTACCCGACATCACTCGTTGTCGCATCTCAAAGTTCCAATCGGTTCAACAACTGTTACACCGGCCAAATGGATAAGGGACTCAAGTTTTGTTGAGTTGCGGACCAGCGTACATTGCACGACTGATCCATGTTATATTATATAAACACACGATTCGCGACACAAGTTCAACAATGAACATTTAGCATTACTCTTCAAGGCAGACAGTAAAAACGTCGAAAAGCGTACTACTGAGGATTCAATTTGGGGAGAAAAACTAGCCTCCCTTAACTTATTTAAAACTGTATTTAATACAGTTAATACTGGGCCTAATTTATTAAGCTCATCTGCACACATTGTTGTAGTTCATTTAAAAATCCATCTACACATAATTGTTCGCTTATATGAACACCATTTCAATTTAAATTGACATAAAATTATGATCTAGTTTGCATAAATATTATCTGCTTGTTGTTTGCGTTGATATTTTCAATACTATGCATGAATACGTAGAAGAAGATATCGCTTTAACAGGGATGACAAAAATTAAATCAATTTGTGTTTCTATTGTATTCGGATAGTTTTGAATGTCTACTTTACACAAACGTTCACTTTAATAACAATTGCATACTTTTATTCATGGGTATAGCGAGCCTCTCTGGAAGTAATTATTCTAGCCAAATATGTTTTGAGTGTTATATTTTGCTTATTTTTCTCGTTATAACTCGCAGAACACATTGTCAAAATAGTCAAACAATTGGAAGTTATATAAGTATTTGTTGCCTAAAATATGTATTGTTTTCAGAAGTAAATACGAAAAGTAAAATAAAAACATTTAATGCATTTAACATTTAATGTTTTCTGCCAGTTGGGTAATACAGTGCATAGTGAAGATGGCTGTGCAAGAATTGTCATATTAGTGTTTAGTAAAAAGGCATCGATTCTCAATTTGTTAAAATATATTCAAAATGGCAACCATTTTGTTTTTTACCGTGGAAACGGAGGTATGACAAAAGAAAGTTCAATATAATTTTATTGAGTAACACCCAATATACAGTTTGGGCAGAGCAAATTGCAAATAAAAATATTATTCTCAACATTATAACCTTAATTGTGTAGAGTTGTGTAGATTTGTGTAGTAGGAGGAACCTAATTAAGCCGCTAATCGAACGTTGAAAGTTCAGATCGTGCTGTGTGTAAACATGTGTGTGTCCTCGGTTAGATAACATGTGTGTCCTCGGAAGTAAGTCCTCGATCCTATTGTTCAGATCGTGCTGTGTGTAAACATGTGTGTGTCCTCGGTTAAATAACATGTGTGTCCTCTGAAGTAAGTCCTCGATCGTATGGTTCAGATCGTGTTGTGTGCAAGCACGTGCGTGTCCTCGGTTAGATAATATGTGTGTCCTCAGTGGTATGTCCTCGATCATATAACGAAGAACAGTTGATGTGTTACCGCGTGTGTTACCCGAGTGTCCTCGGTTAGACAGCAAAGCGTCAACAGTTTAATTTTTCGTTAAATTAAATTAAAATATACTTTCTTAGATTCATGTAATTATTTACTATGTACGTAAGACATCTTTGATAAATTCCTCCACACATTTACATTATTAAGGGCGTCCCCGGTTTGGGAGGTTGTAACAAATGTCCTCAGTTCGAACTCTATACATGTATGTGTGTGTGTGTGTGCGTGCGTGCGTGCGTATGTGTGAGTGTGTGTGTGTGTGGGTGGGTGGGTGTGTGTGTGTGTGTGTGTGTGTGTGTGTGTGTGTGTGTGTGTGTGTGTGTGTGTGTGTGTGTGTGTGTGTGTGTGTGTGTGTGTGTGTGTGTGTGTGTGTGTGTGTGTGTGTGTGTGTGTGTTTACTATGTATTACAGTCTTACAACACGTACAGCAGAACATACTATCATTATAGTTGTATCATGAATATGTAAACACAAATAAAATCCGTACACCTTTATCAGATTTACACATGACGTACACATAATTTCGCTGTTCGCTTGGTATCCTGCTACTGGATTATAAATGGATATAAAATATGACATGTTGCACTCTTTATTGTTTTGTATCTGTAGTTGTTCTATATAGTACCTTGGTGTATAGACTATGTCTTAACAAAAAGGATTACGAAAATTGTGTTGTCAAATTATCGCCTCTCGATTCTCCGTTCATCCACTCTGGTGGTGTCAAAGTTCTGATGACGACGCGTCAACAGGTATTTCACTTTCTGTTTTCCATATCGTTTATTATTCGTTTGATCAATACGTCTGTGCATTCCCACCACTGTCCTTTACATTGCCGTAAGCAAGTATTTTTTACCTTGGCGCACGGAATCTCCTCGCAGTCCCTTTTACAATCATCAAGAACTCTTTTGCATTGCTTGAAAATTTCCAGGTTGGTTGGCGTCGTCGCAGACACAACCACCAGTATTGAGAACAACACCGCCTGCAGATATATATCAACATTTTACGCGACATCACTAGTCTGAAAGACTACGACATATCAATGGTAATGAAAACATGAACCAATATGACCGACTAGTCCAGAGACGAACACGTAAAGCGTCGATACTCATACAGTAATACACGTTTATTATTATTATTATTAGTTGTAGTAATAATAGTAGTAGTAGTAGTGTAGTAGTAGTAGTAGTAATAGTAATAGTAGTAGTAGTAGTAGTAGTAGTAGTAGTAGTAGCAGTAGTAGTAGTAGTAATTGTAATAGTAGTAGTAGCATTACTAGCAGTAGTAGTAGCAGTAGTAATAGTAGTAGTAGTAGTAGTAGCAGTAGTAGTAGTAGTACTAGTAGTACTAGTAGTAGTTATAATAATAGTAGTAGTAATAGTAATAGTAGTAGTAATAGTAGCAGTAGTAGTAGTAGTAGTAATTGTAATAGTAGTCGTAGCATTACTAGCAGTAGTAGTAGTAATAGTAGTAGTAGTTGTTGTTGTTGTTGTTGTAATAGTAGTAGTAGTAATAGTAGTAGTAGTACGATTCAGTTGACCAGTTAGTCATTCGTTCATACCGAACTTATTTCCCACATGCTATCTACTTACTAGTTTAGCGTTTCCCATGTTGGCCTTTTTAATGTGTCAATCAATTTCGAATCTGAAACATAAAGCCCAATCAACGTTTGCGTGCAGATGAGACAACATATTAACCGAGGGAACGCATTAATATTATTATTATTATTTATTTAGATAAATTTGCAAAGCGCCGGGTTAAAAACCTGCTGAGTTGGCGTCTCTGACAGAACAAAACCGGTGTACTATGATTTCGTCTGCGCGTCCCAGTAATGAGCCGCGCTACCAAATTCTGGACCATCTGCATTTTCTGCTGCAACATCTCGGACAGACCACGAAGTAGCGCATTGCCGTAATTCGCGCGTGACACGACTAAGATATGGAATACGGTCATACATGTGGTAGTCAGACATTTTGCTTATCCTGACGATGTAGTGAATGTGAAAGTATGCTACCTGAAAAACACGGCGTATATTCACCGCCATTGACTTAGTTTGATGGCAACACCGATGTCACGTATGGGAGAGAACAGCCGCAGACGTTGATGCATTGATATATTGAATCACCGACGTCACGATATGGTAATATGAGTGTTTATTAAATTACCATTGTATGATTTTTCTGATACCATTCCATTATCGACCAAATACAATACAAATCGAAATTCTTACAGGCGGTATTCAGTCCTTAAAACTGCTCTAAGCACTTTACATGAACCTTCGCTTTGTAGGTGCACTATATTGCCAAGTTTGTAAATGCTAGATCTCTACTGCCACATAACCATATGCTAGGCATTAGACATAGAGTTGGTTTAAAACTCCATTTTGGCAGGAGCGGAATTGGGAATTGATGAGCGACTCCAATATGTGTTGACCATACCATGAGCAAAGCTTGCAGTGCAGTCACACGAATCATGACCGAGACGAAAACAGAGGACAAATAAACGCCAAATGCTCAAACTGCGCAGCGTGGCCTGAAAACTGGCATCCAGGTACGTACACGGTGAGTGAGTATTGGAAAAAATGGTTAGGAAAGAGAGAGAGAGAGAGAGAGAGAGAGAGAGAGAGAGAGAGAGAGAGAGAGAGAGAGAGAGAGAGAGAGAGAGAGAGAGAGAGAGAGAGAGAGAGAGAGAGAGAGAGAGAGAGAGAGAGAGAGAGAGAGAGAGAGAGAGAGAGAGAGAGAGAGAGAGAGAGAGAGAGAGAGAGAGAGAGAGAGAGAGAGAGAGAGAGAGAGAGAGAGAGAGAGAGAGAGAGAGAGAGAGAGAGAGAGAGAGAGAGAGAGAGAGAGAGAGAGAGAGAGAGAGAGAGAGAGAGAGAGAGAGAGAGAGAGAGAGAGAGAGAGACCGACCGACCGACCGACCGACAGACAGACAGACAGACAGACAGACAGACAGACAGACCGACCGACCGACCGACCGACCGACCGACCGACCGACCGACCGACCGACCGACCGACCGACCGACAGACAGACAGACAGACAGACAGACAGACATGGTGACATGGAGAGACAGAGAAAGAGACCGAGCAAGTGAAATGAAATGGGTGTTTTTCTGCATCATTGAATATTCATTGACGGTTCGGCGAACGTAAGAAGTCGGCGCACACAAACTTGACAAAGAGGAGCACCAATGATAATAATTTTCTTGATAAAAAAACCGTCGCTAGAGCTTCCTCTGGGCCATGTCAGTGTGAATGAACTGTGTCACAACGATTGTACCCTGATCATTTCAAAAGCACTCCTGATTACATTATCTCCCAAAACATTAAACATCGCGGTTTAGACACCACCTCCAAGTGTGTTAAGTTGCCTAATACAATGTTCCTAATTTGGCGCCCCCAGCCACACACACACACACACACACACACACACACACACACACACACACACACACACACACAGCTGGTGCCCAAATTGTTCTTAATTTCTTGCCTCTGGACTTGGCTACATAATACTAATTAGTGTGTGGAAAAACGTAACAAAACAAAAACTACGGCATTATCCATTGTACATAGGGTAAGACGACGTTGTCGTTTGCTAAATTTTATTATAATGTTTGTAATGCTATAATATATTTAGTGCCTACCAAATTGCCTTTAATAATTATTATTCGCAATTTTAATGTTTCGCCTTTTCGATGATATCACTTGGGTCACACATCAAGCTAATTGGTGTAGCTTGGTTCCCACAATACCAACGAAGATAGCAAGTTCGACGAAGCACAATTGATTCTGCAAACGTCTGTATATTAGCATTAGCAATATGCTATACACCAGGGGTAACCTTGTACAATTACCATCCAGGGCTTAAGAGGGTTATCCTGGGTAACGAAAAGGGCACGTTTTTTTAACTGCTTTGACTCAGAAAAACTGCATTTCTCGAATCTTCTACGGGTGGTCAGCTATGTATTAGAAACAAAATAAAATGCAAAACGTCTTACCATCAGACCCAAACAAAATGTTCCCCAAGGCGTACAAAGACACGGATGATTCAGTGGGTCTACTGACCGTATGGTTGCTGTACAACTGCCGGTAGTCTTCATATATCTTTAAATGAGATGCATAGAACAATTCGAGAGAGTGTCCTAATTAAATATTCGCGTTGGTTCAAGTCAGCCAAGGTCAATGACAAAATAAATTATAAAAGGGTGTCAATGTTCGTATTCCTGCGTGGTGAATGTTTCATATTGGACGCTGCAGAAATGTTAACTCATGCGCTATTTTTACTGACAAATAAATCAGGCAGATATTTACACCGTCCTAGTCAAATGACTCTGGAACATAAATATTTGAGTTTCATCCAGAATGAAACGTTCATGTAAACTTGTCATAGTCTCGCGCAAGTCAAGTGACTAAGTTTTAGTTGTATAACCTAACTGTTACATGTACCATAGCAGGGTTCGAAATAGCGGCAGTCCGGTAGTCCGAGGCCTATCAGAAATTCGGTCGGACTACCGAAGTTGGCGTCAGCGGTAGTCCGACGGACTATCGCAAAATCCGGGAATATTTTTTACTCATCGGTCACATGCGGGAGATATATATACATCTAGGGACACTGATTTTCCGCGATCGCGAAAAACGGGAAGAATTCGCGGAATTGGCGTTTGAAACGGAATTAGGCTAGCCTTTTCAAACGGAAATTCCGCAATCGCAAAAAACGAATAAAATCGCAGTTTTTGCGTTTTCAAAAGGGTATTCCGTGATTACAAAAAGAGCAGAAGCACCGCCTCTTTCATTGATAATGCCTTAACTGGAGATAGTTTGGAAGAAACGTATAATATGCAACAACGTAACGGAAATCGTTGCGAAATGTTATGGCGCCTGTGCTACCTCGTGTCAACCGACGTAAAGTGGGACACGCGCAGAAGGCGCAAACAGCTGTTCGCTGAGCGCATGGAAAACATGTAGTTGTCACATAATTAGAACATGCATAAGTGTACATATTCCGGCTTCGAACACAAAACGCAAAAGTAACAACAGCCTAGGTTACACTGGCTCGAAGTGAGATAGTCCGCGTTTCGTAGTTCCAACAAATCCCGTTGGATGGCGTCATATATATAGCGCTAGCAAAAAATTTAATGGTTGAACAAAATTATTAGTGAAACAGCAGTGATTTGAACATTCATAATTGTTAATATGATTACTTGTATAATTTACACTTGCTAACTTATATATTAAGCACTACTGCATTAGAAACAACCAGTCATTTATATGTAATTGTATGACAAGAATTATTTTATTACCTGATTTGTTTATGTACGGTTGTTATTGTGGTGCAAATATTGCACAAATTGATGTTGTTAGAAAATTTTGCCACAGTGTAAAACAGTAGTATTTAGATGCAGAGATCATAGCATTGTGATATTTTAGATATTTCACAGAATGTATTATTTTTCGAAGTTAACTTTGAAATAAAATATTTCTTTTCTTAACAGAAATGGACTTCTTTAGTCCGTTTGCCATTTTAAACGGAAAATGCATCATTTGACACCTAATATACGCCATTTGGTGTTGGTGTATATATATGTTATTGGTGTACATTTGTTGTTTGGTGCATTAAATATGTTCGATTTTCAAATTTTGTGTTCGGCGCATTACTTTGCTAAATAGTTTGGCTATTTCTGGACTACCAGATATTTCTGTGGACTGCCAGATTTTCCAACCAGGTACTCCTGCTGACTACCAACATTTTTGGAGTTATTTCTACCCATGCATAGTATTAAATTTGTAAAATCATGTCGACTTCGATAGGGTTTAACCCGTAGTAAATGAGTATCTGGATTAGACCGTGATTGGTGGCCCAGATTAGCGAGTCATCATTGCGCCAGTATTTAATGCTCGTGGTGTGCTTTGGCGAGGTGGAACTTGAGTTGCACACGTGAGAAACACACGTTTGCTAGTCGCATTGACGTGATCGTGGAGCCCTCAAGGTGTTCAGAGTTCAAGTAGTAATTATCCCGAGCACATAAAGTGATTCTCGGTAGAAATGATGCACTCCCTGTGTTAGTGTTGGTTTGTTTATGTCTTCATGGCGCGGCTTACGTATCAAGTTACACCAAAAGCCTTACTTTGGTATCAAATCAATGAGAATAGGAATAGTTGGAATTTGTTCCCCACGGTTCAGCAATACTGTACGTTTGGTCGTAGTAATTTGACGGTCACACATACGTACGACTAACTAGAGTGTTCTTGATGGAAGTGATGACGTTTAAAGGCAAGTTCTTATAAGCAGCACATTTTTCAGTTTTAAGATCGCTCAAGACATTCCTGGAATTCCGTTCAATCAAAACTCCAACTAGAATAGCGCAGGACGCTTCAGCACCAGTTGAAGTAGGTAAAACGTTACCTGTTGTCCAGCAAAAGGTCAACCAAGCCATCAAAAATGGAGGCCGAATACGTGGAGCTTTTCGACATCCAGTCGTATATTTAGTTGACATTTTAGCCCCCCAGATTGTGTTATGACACAAACCGTAAGACAAAGTTTTTAAAAATAACAACTGCATGCGGAAATGTCTGATTTAGCAGCTATCTTGCCTCCTAGTGTAATTCACACATATTACCTTTAAAAACAATGCTTTTAAGGGTAGTATATGTGAATTGCATTACTATTGAGGCATGACATATCATAGATAAAACATTCGCTTATATAGTTGTCACTTTTAAAACATTCTCTTATGTTGTTGTCATAAAGAAAAACGGTTGGGGCCAGCATTTCAACAAAATGTACGGCATAATGCACGAATGCACCACGTCTACGACATCCATTCTAGATGGCTTGACGGACTTTTTGGTAAGCAGCAGGTCACGTGGTGGATAGGTCAATTATTGCGCGGAGACAACTCGTTCACATATATTTACCACTGGCTGTAAGTTATACTATTGCGTGAACTGAGGCAACGTGGTGTATATAAAATTGAATAGCTTCGATGATTAAGGGTGTGGTTCGTGGTGTACTAACCGCATACACGACTTCTGAGTTTGGGTGGAGTAATTTCGTGTTTCCGTAACACTTATACACTTCCATCTAGCAATGATATATATATATATATGTAACTATGTACGCATGTAAGTATACATGTATGTATTTATGTAACTATGTATGTGTGTATGTACATATATATATATATGTGTGTATATATGTAACTACGTACGTATGTAAGTATACATGCATGTATTTATGTAACTATGTATGTGTGTATGTATGTACGTGTGTATGTATGTAACTATGTACGTATGTAAGTATACGTGTATGTATTTATTTAACTATGTATGAATGTTTATACATTCGTTTATTGCTTTTAATACCTACCTCTGCACGCATATAGATACTCTGCCTCAAAAACAGCGGTGTGGCGGTAATGTTAGTTCACAATATAAATTAAGTCTTAACCAAAGGCTTGCAAACAGTATTCGAAATTACTGCCGATCTGAGGCACGAGACCGTCAAATATTTCGTCGGGCCTGTAACTTGGAGAAAATGCCGGCACGCAAGATCGGCAGATTATTTAAAGAAAATAATGGAACACTTGTCTAGTATCCGAGCCAACGTCGATTTCGTCATTATAACTACAAGTTTGCCTAAATTGGATACCTAAGTGATATGGTTCTATCATTAAACGTCATTCAAGGCATATTTATATTACGAAAATATTCGGGGTTGCGCGTTACCGCAGTGAGCGATATCGCAGCATAAGTTGTTGCAAACTGGGTCGCAGTTTGGGCTTCAAAAGTGCGCTAAGACGCAATATTTTTGTAAAGTAGATATGCATGAGATGATGTTGAATGGTGCCAATAACACATGGCATATCAAAATTAAGCAAAACTGTTGATATAACACCAAAGTCGAGGTGAGCCAGGATTCTAGACAAGTGCCAATAATAGTAACATTGGTGTACTTCCGAACGGGAAATTTAACGTTTACAAGCGTGGTACAAAAACAAGTTGGAAAAACAATAACATGTCGAGCTGATCAATGCTGATAGATCGATTGAGTTTAGTTTCGTAGTTTCAGATTGTGAAAGAG
>OZ023213.1:30575171-30577671 GCA_963995525.1 Escarpia spicata
TCAAAAATCAAAGGTGCTGCTTGTAAGGTGCATATTCCTTAATATCATATATGTGTAGTTACATATTCCGGTGTATGATAACGTATTAGTTCACAGTGTGCGGACTGTGTTTTCCCGTACCTTGAAGAGAAGACAGCGGATGCGTAGCAGGTATACGTAACGATAAGAATGGCGTAATAAGTATACGTCCTTAAAAAAGTGTAATGTCTTAATAATGTATGTCGAGAACTCATGTTGAACAATGCAACGTGTTCTAACACATTAACTGCCAATATACATATTAAAGAAATGAAATTTGTTTAATATAATTTGATCGTTATCTACTTTATAAATATTGTACTTGCAGTTCAGTTTAATCCGAAGAATTATGCAACTATGCGATGTAAATATGACATGCTGACTGTAACTGTCAACGTGTCACAGGTAATGGCTAAACTATACTGAATAATTGTAGTTCATTGTTCAACAGTTACGCTTGTGGTATGCAGTTTTTGACAGTTGATATAGGGATTATTGTATATAAGGGACGAGATCGCATCGGAGTACGGCTATTTACCCTGTCCATGGGCGAATCTATCCTACACCTGTGGAATCTGGTAACGGTTGTTGGTAACGGGGTGTAAATGAAATCTGGGGACACATATTTAGTCGTGTGTGCCGTACGTGCCGTTGTATCAGGCCAGTGTGTTCTGCACAATGAATCATGGAATTATGTGTGTATCTGCCCGTCTCCTAGGAAATGTATTCTGTATTCTTTTATAACACAATACACTTCTGTCAACGCAAAGAAACTACAGAAACGCAGACACTCTACTAGTGACCAACGTTCGACATAACTGAGGGCCCGCGAGCCCGGGGCCCGTGGATTTTCTGTCGGGCCCTCAGCTTCCACAAGTCGTAGAACCGGTTGGCCCGAGCGGTTTTTTAATATATCTGCCGATCTTGTCATCATTTTGTTAGCGAAGAACAGACAGGTTCACGAGAGATGCACTGCAACGATGTGTCCGATGGGTTATAGGAATAAAACAACAAAATCCTGACTCACTCAATACATTTTAAAAATAAACAATTATTTATTATAAACTTAACACAGCTTCCGATCCGAATGAAAACTATAATATCCTCGATGAAATTGTTACTGCAGCTATGAATAAATTAAAGTAATTAAATTTAACAAATATAAACATAAGAAAACTCCGTGGATTACAAAGGGCATCATTATGTCGATAAAGTTTAGAAACAAATTGTATTCGTGAATGAAACAGACTCCCGTAAATACAGAGCAGTATCATAAACTTAAAACTGACTTGCATAAAAGTCAAAAGAAAGAAAATTCCCAGATGGGGAAATGATTAGCGACAAATGCATTATTGCAAACAGATTAAAATTTTTTTTTACTAATACTGGTCCTACTCTAACCTCTAAAACAACGTTCTTGTGGAGGTAAATCAAACAAAGATTACCTGCAAAATACCTTCAGCTTTAACCCAATTGACATGGAAACTACTGTTATTATGATTGATCGTTTACCTCCAAAATCAAGTTGTGGAAAAGACGATATATCAACACAATTATTAAAATTAATAAAAGATGATATATGCAATACAGTCACTCTAATTATTAATCAATCAATAATAACTGATATATTTCCAGACAAACTAAAACAAATTGAAAAAACATACTATACCATTTCGGCGTTTATATCTTAACTGTTGGTACAGAAAACATGTTTACCTCTATGGAACATTATGTATGGAACATCAAATTACATATCGTAAATATAACATTACTGTACAGTTAGCGGAACGTTATGTGTTTGATGTGTTCTGCACACAGTATTTTGTTATGCCTGGGACGTGCCCGGTGGTTGAGGGCGTAAGGGAAACCGAGGAGGGTTTGCGATTGGGGTGGGTTGAATTCTGCAACTACTTCGCTGCAACTAATTTTACCAATACTACAATAGTAAGGAAATCGCAGAATATACATTCTAATATGCGATACAATAGGAAATATACCTATACAAAGTTGATATACTATATATGCGTTGCCTTAACAAAAAGTGGTGAAAATTGGTCTCCATACACGGGATAAAACATGTTGAGAATCGTCCCTGCAGTTACCTATATATGGTAAGCAATACTTTTGTATTTTAATAATCGACGTTGACTGATGTTTCAGTGACTGGCAGAAGCAAGAAGGCAAAGAGAATGCAGAAGCGTGTAAGTATATAAGTCTTCTCTCGCCAGCGCCAACGAACTGGTGTAGGACGTTTAGATTTAAACCTTTAACGAAAAAAGGTAGCGCTTTGAACGTAGAGTCAATACTTCTTGTCAGATTGAAAATACGTTGATATACGTAAATTTATCAGCGTCGGAAGGTGGTAAATGTTGGGTACAGGGGCTGAGGGTTACCAAAATCCTCCAAATGCACCTACATTTAAGCTCACCAAAACATCCGACTTTGAGACCCACAAAAAAACCTCAAATGCACCCCTTTGCCA